>JACGDI010005457.1:85232-139852 GCA_014898725.1 Jacaranda copaia | reverse complement strand
TATCCCATATCAGTATTCGACATCATAAAATATATTAAGTATACATTTTTAAGTATCTAATTGACAAAATATTTCATATACTTGATTTGTAATTGTAATGTAGATTATGAGAGCTAATCTGAAAGATTTTAGAGGAATTTGAGAAAATTCGATCAAGTCAGATATATTCTAATCTTAACTAATTAACTAATATCGTTATATCTCTCATGGTCATCATAAACGTGTTGCTACAGAAATTTTGGCTTGCGTGCATAAATGACTGCTAGTTAAGAGATGGTTTGGCGTTCTTTAAAAGAAATGATTTCGTTCAAATCACATATTTAGTAGCTTTTTTCTCCAAAATATAAAGTTTCTTTCTAAATATAACCCCTAATCCTTACTGTATGTAATATTTTCCAATCATTAATATATATATATACACACAACATACATATATATATATATATATATCTAAGTCAACTAATTGAAAATATATATGTGCGTGTAACTAGCTAGGGATGTATTCAGAAATCAGAGTATATGAAGCAAAAATTATAAATTATAAATTCAAATACAAATTTCATAATTTATAAATTCACTCCATACTTGAGCATTGGACTTAACAAAAAATTACTTGTACCCGCGGATACTCACAGGTTTGTGGGTAATGGGCCTCAATTCTTCTACCTACTAAAACATAGGTAATTTAACCCATCGTTTAATTACCGATCACTTTTTGATCTAACTCGCGGGTACTCATAAGTAATCCGTGAATAACCATATTATATATATATATATATATATATATATTAAACTTTTCTCTAATTCTCACAAATACTTTGAAGGATAAATTATTTTTTCTATGACATCAACGATGTTTAAGTGGTGTTTAAACTTTTAGCTCAAAATATCTTTGACATATAATCGGATTTAAATTTAAATTTTGAATATAATATAACTTAAATTCAATAGATGTTTAAACATTTAAGTTTTAATTTTCATTTTAAAATACTTGATATGCTTTTAATACTTGTTCAATGTAATATTTAAAACTTGTAGCCTCTTTTATTAGTGTTGTTTAGGTAATATTTGAATAATATTATGTAAACTGAAAAATAACTGAAAAATACATATTAACTTACCTTTAAATATAAAAAACTAAAATTTTATTATGAGTGCTCGAGAGTTATTGTTACCTATAGTCAAGGATAACAGGTACACTATTTTGTACCCAATAAAACTTAGTAATTTATACATGAGTAAATTTATTGAGCCCATCATTATTCAATCTTAAGATTACCAATGGATTCTTATTTGCCAGGTCTATTAAGTACGATGCTCTTTTATATCATAAAATTCATTCATAATCAAACCAGTATAATTAGAAAAGAAAAATAAATAATTAAAAAGACAATAAAAAGAAAAGAAACTACTCTAGTAGTTATGAGAGTTAATAATAAAGGCATGTTAGGAAGGGCACTTGAAAGCTCACCAAAAGAGGATGGTGCACATCATATATAATTAATAGTTACTGTAGATAAGATGCGTGTGCTTTTGATAGAAATAAACCTAATGTTATTAAAGTATCTTGAAAATAATTGTTACAATAAAAAAAAAAAATCAATCAAAACACTAATAACAAACTCATTTGTGTATCTTAAAACAAATAATATAAATAAAAGTAAAAGAAAAATAGTTTAATTGGAAGAAATCATATCTGCAGGAAGAATTTGAGAAAAATGAAAATATGTATAAATATGTATAACTTTAATGAGATTATTATATACTGGTAGTGAGGGGGGGGAGTAATGGAATGGTAATTATTTTATATAGACATAAAAATTTAAAAAAAATGATATCTTAAAAAAGACACTTAAAAAATATCAAAGGGAATAAATTCTTTATTAATAATATAGATATAGATTTGTGTATAAATCTCTTCCCACTTAATGTGAATTTTAATTCATACTTACAGAATGTTATTAAATGATAAATAGCTTTTCAGTATTTAATGATAAAAATTAAATAAACTCATTTGGTTTTATTTTCACATTTTTTACTATTTAAAAATTGAAACATATCATTTTTATAAATTTTCACCTAATATTATTTTTATTTTTATTTTTATTTCAAACTATATTTTTCAATAACCTATTCATCTTATTCTAATAATTTACACATTTTCTCTCTTTGTTTTGTTATCACTATCTCACTCCACCTATATAGCATACTAAACTCAACATAATCATTATTTTCTTAACATCCTATTCAAACCAAACTTATTTTCAATTTATTTTCATTAATTATTTTTTCAAATTTTAAAAATAATGAAAATGAAAATAAAATCAAACGGCCCCAAGTTCACCCAAAAAAAGATAAAAGATAAAAGATAAACGATAAAAACTATGCAGTGTGGTTACGACACGAACTCAACCATTGGTGTAGCGAAATTCTCACTATTTATTATTTTCACACCAAATTACAAATAAATATTTTGCAATAATTTTTATGATACAGAAATGTATGTAATTGTTTTGTATCACTTATTAAAATAAATAAATATTTTAATTTAGTGTAATTTACCTAGGTAACTGTAGACCTGATGCTTTATGTTCATTTTAGTTGAATTATTATCGCAGTTCCGGAACAAACAAATGAAGAATTGCGTGATTGGTGCAACTATTTTATATCAGTTTTCTGAATCTCAGGGAAACTTTCTATTGTGTGTTTGTCTGTATCTGCGTTAAGACTTCGTGAATAAACAGTGGTTTCTATCAATTTTTACTAAGATTAAAGAAAATAGAACATCTAATGTTAATCACTGATCACATATAAAATCCAATGATAGAATCGAACTGTTAAGAAGCATATGCATATATTAAAGAAAATAAATAAATAAAATTTCATAATGTACAGGTATGGTTTAGTGTTGATAAATTTATACATGTTCATTAAAAAGTTAAAAAGTATATATATATATATATATAACTGATAAAATTATATATTTCTAATAATGACAATAGTTGCAATAATTATTTTTAGTAGTTATCCCAGTATTTTCTGAAAAAGGGTTAAAACATTTTATATTTTATTTATTTAAAAAAATTGTAATTTAATTTTCTTGCATGTGATGCTTTTCTGATAGTTTTTAATATTTTCTTGCAGATGACACTTTTAGTAATATCTTTTTCAATTGAAGCAACTAAATAATCAGCTAAAAGTCATACTTCATCTTATTTGTTAGCAAGTTTTTGACAATATTTATCGCGAAAAAAGTTCTCTCACTTATACCTGTTGAAAAACAAAGAAAATTCATAAAATTTATTTAAGAATATCCACTTATCTTACCATTATCTCTGTCTTAATCTCATTGAACCAAAACAAAAAAAAAAAAAGGAAGAAGAAGAAGAAAATTTTTGATTGTTTTGCAAGCCATGTATAGCCAATTCTTCTTTTTCGCTAAACATTGGTAAAAAATTTTCAAACAAACAAAATGGAAGTGTGTCATCGGATCTGACCTAATTGTCTTCCCCTAATTACTTGACTGTTAATATGAGCCTATGAATTTATTTCGAGTTTTATGCTCAGCATAGGAAAAATATTATCTGAATTCTTTTGTGTCATTTTATTTTATTTTTTTTTCATACACCAGATTGATTGATTGATTGGTAAATAGATACTTCTCTTTTTCAGAATTTTCATTCTAGAAGGGAAGTATCATATTATTATTTATTTTGCACTTTGAATGATTAAAAATGGTGTCTTTCATGGTTTCTTCATATGATCTTTGATATATAGCTCTCTTTTCGCAGGGTTATTGACTAAATAGTTAAATTTGCCCCACTTTAGTGAACAAAAAGACCCATCATATGCATACAGGGGTGCAAATTTGCCATGACCGAAAACAATCAAGCCAAATAAGTGATAACGGATGTATGCATATTACAGCATGCCCTACATCACTAGCACATAAAATCTCTGAAGTGCTGTAAGAAATAAGATTGTTCTTGTTTGAAAAATATCAGTAACACCACTAGCTCCCCTTGCTGCGATATCGCTATGACCTTTGGTTCTTCGAAAAGAAACGGAGGACAATATAGAAAAGAACTCTATACACAACAGCCCACCCCAACATCACATACACCTTCTGCCACTTGAGGTTCTTCCCAGTCCCAATTCCAAGCGACCCCAATATACTATTCCCACTTATGCCTTCAATAGTATTCATCTTTCGGTACTCGTTCATTAGCAGTCCTTCATAGGGATAAGTCATGGTGGAAATGTAGTGCATCCACTTCCAGTACCCTGGAATAGCATGGCTATCCAAGAAGTAGCCGCAGAAAAGGAAGAAAAGTGCGGTGAATGCAATCACTGCTGCATAACCAAGAATGTAGTTGGGCACCACTGAGCTGACAAAAACCACAAAGGAGTTGGTGGAGAGTAATGACAAGTAGAGCACGAGCAAGAAGTACGCGAATGGGCCTTGAAGCTTTAATGGAAACCAAACGATGATAGCATAAACAGCTGCTTGTAGGGCGAGGAAAGGGAGATAGGTGATGAGGCCAGCAATGGTGTAGGATGAGGCCCTATAAGCATTGTGTGATGTTTCACGGACGAATATGAAGCGCTCCTGGATGAATGCAGGGACGGCGTCGTTGGAGGAGAAGAAAAAGAGACAAACTGTGAAGATGAAAAAGCTGAGGCGGTTGGTGATTCCCTGGACATTGTCCGGCGGGTGCCAGAACATGGTGGCCATCATAATGCCCATGACAGTCAGGACAAAAAGTCGGGACATGAAGAGCTCCGGTGTTCGCCTGATGTTGATGAAGTTGCGGCGCATTAGCGTCCAGGTTTCAGGGAAGAAGGAATTGGCGAACTTGGGGGCAAGTTGGTGGTGTGTGGTCACTGGATGTGGGTGGATAATACTACTATGTGTTATGTAGTCATCTTCATTGACAGTGTAGTCGCTGCTGTGAGGCGTGGGGGTGCCTTGTAGAATGTCACTCGAGTAGGTGTAGTATCCGGGAGATGGGCTGCGCAATATGGATCAATAGGTTAGAATTTGGTTCTAATAAAGTTGTAATTGATGTAAAAGTTAAGCTGATTGTAACAATCCAGTTGCTATAATTGTTTTCACTCTCGAGGTTATAAACATTAAATGAACAAGAAGAAATTTACGTCCTTCTAGCTAGGGCTCTCTGATCAGCATACTTTCTTGTAGGGGTGTAGGTCATTGCCTGGCTAGTACTCCAAGACTTGGATGTGTTCCACGGGCTCCTCACACTGTGATCAAATTCTCCATCTTTTAATGTTTGCAAATGCAGGCGTTTGCTTGACCTATCACCGTGCCTGTCTGCTGATTGCTGGTGGCTGTTCCGTCTAGGTGGAAATGCAGGGGCGGCGGCGGACGAGGAGTTCATGCTGGAAGCTGACATCTTCTCATACGGCGCAAGTTGTGGTGGCTTAACTCCAGTAAGAGCAAACTCCGCCAGGGCTTCAACTCCAAGCTCTGACTGATCATACTCTTGCACCACATCAATGAAATACTCAATAGCATTTTCACCTTTCGGGATTTTCCGGCCCATTCGGTCCAGATGGAGAGACACATCTTTAGGTGGGCCTTGGTACATGAGCTGCCCTCGAGCCAGGATGATAAGGTGGTCTAACAGGAACTGAATACGCGATGATGGCTGGTGAATTGTGAGAATTACAGTGCTTCCAGAGCGGGCTATGTCATGGACCTTCTCAATCACACTGTGAGCACTGGTGGAGTCCAAACCCGAAGTTGGCTCATCCAAGAATAGGAGAGGTGGCCCATGTATGATGTCCACTCCAATTGAGACCCTACGACGCTCACCACCCGACACTCCTCTGGTACCTTCGTCGCCTATGTAAGTGTTCCTTGCTGACTGCGCAACGCACGAGACTTGTTAAACATTCAGCAATTGAAGTTCTCTAAACTCATAACAGAAAATCTTGACAGGATTACTAGTAAAGCTTTGAGTCAGTTACCGATAAACCAAGCTGCTCGATGAGGTTCTCAACACGCTGTCGTTTGTCAGCCCTGGGGATTGATCCCAATCGAAAATCAGCAGCAAACATGAGCGTCTCATAAACGGTAAGCATGGGAAATAGCCTGTCATCCTGCATTATATATGCTGAAGTCCTTTTAATCAAACTGGGGCTCATGTCCATTCCATCCAACGACACCCTCCCCATGAGGCTTCCACTTGCAATTCTTCCAGCCAAAGCGTCCAAGAACGTTGATTTTCCAGCTCCACTAGGTCCCATAACAGCCGTAATGCACCCTTTTGGTGCATAGCCAGTTATGTCATGCAGTAAGTCGGCTTCTTGCTTCACCCACCTCCCATTGATATCCTTCATCTTCTTTATCACAGTGTACGTGAGGCTGGAGAACTCCAACCCCCCCGTCAAGTTCACTGCCTTCCCAATCTCAATCACCATGTCAGGATGACGACTGTCTGCATTCTTCATCTTGCAAAAACTGGAAAAGATCGATCACTAGCTTTCAAATTTTGCAAATGATCAAGAGAGATATGGGGAGACAGACAAGAAAAACACACTTCGTTTTTCTTTTTGGGGTTTTGGAATCTTGTTAAGTGGTCTCCCAAGAAACACTTGATGGCTTGTTGGGGGAGTTAAAAAGAAGGATGGTAGAGAGAAAAAGGGCCAGATTAAATTAAAGCTGGTATGGAGGTACTTTCTAAGTTGATATAAACCTGCTTCTGCATTGTGTAATCCGTTTTGAAGCCGTTTTGTTCGAAGATTGCGGAACGGTTCTTGTTTGCTTCATCAGATACTTGGATTTCTGTGTTTGTCATTGCTGTAAAGGTAATATATTCAGTGCCGTTGTACTGCACATAGGTCCGCCCATCTATACTTGTCCAAAAGTAATGAGATTAGTTTAAAGATCATTGATTAGTTGTAATCATTGTATTAATCGAAAAGTTGGGAGATTCTATCAAGTACTATTTCTATTCCGGATTTATTGTTCAAATTTCTTTTTTTGGTACTTGCTCTGTATTTTTTTAAAATGGTACCATCTGCACTGCATCTTGTAGCTCCAATTGCTACATACATGAATATGGCATATGTGTCATTTACATCATAAACACCAGATAATACAAAATAAGCAGAGCATAAGATATTTTAATACTTGATACTAAGAATATGCTTAAGAATAGAGATGGCAAAAATACCCATCTCCATAAGTATTTGCGAGAAATTCCTCACGGCGGGGAGGATTAGGGAAAATTTTCTCTTCACAGGGACAAGAACAGGGACAATTTGGTGCCCAAAATACTAGAAGGGGTGGGAACAAGGGTGAAAAATCACAGTTTTCATTCTTATGGGTACTCGTTATTCATTTAAATAATTAAATTATTATTATTTTCTTATAAATGTCAAACCCCATTTTTGTTCATTTCATCCTTTGCATTCTATTCTCCCAACATCCGCAGCAACCCCCCCCAACCCCCCCTCCTTGGAGGATTTGACAAATTGTTTTACTTTTTTTTTAAATGTATGTTCATGTATTATTTATGTTTTAATATTTTATTATAAAACATAATTAAATATAGTGTTATATACTTATATTTGATAATTTTTTAATTTTGATAGTAATTTATATTATTGAAAAATTTAGTATTTTTTTTATTTCTAAAGTTTTTTATAAATTTGATAAATTTTTAAATTAAACCGATGGGTACTCGTCTCCTTATGGGGAAGTGGAGATGAGTATCCGCCACAAGGATGGGGCAGGAACGAGGGGTATTTTCACCTCGCGGGGGCTATCCCCACCCCCGCACTACCCCGTTGACACTCCAACTTAACTTAGTGTTTGGCTAAATTTATTTAAAAAATCTTATAAGTTCCTTACATTTTATAAGATATTTTTGAATCTCATAAGATTTTTTTAGCCTTATAAGTTTTTAGATTTTTTTTAAAAATAAGTTTTTAAAGTATTTGAATAAAATAAGATTTCAAAAAGTATATGATATTAATAATGACAAATTTATAATTAACATGATTAAAAGTAAGAGAGCTTGTTAAGATTTTAAAAATAAAATATGAACTTTTTTCTTTTTTAAAAAAGAGTTCATAAACTCCTAACATCGAATTTTAGTAATTTATAAGCTCTTCTTCAAAAAAAATTTGCTAAATATTTTTTAACATCTTATAAACTTTCAAATATTTTATAAAATTTTTAAAAATCTTGTAAACTCACTCATGCACTCTCTAAATCATATTTTGGCATCCTAACTTCTTCTCTGTTAAAAGAAACTAACCTAATTGGAGAACAGAGAATGGACCATTCATCGAAGGTTTTTTATGAATCACATATAGTAAAATATTATTAATGTTTTTAACTTTTTTTTTCTTTTGTGGACTTAATTACTCATATTAGGTTCCATAAGGATATGATTATATGTCTAATTTCAAATATTTAATATTTAATTATTTATATTGGTAGTTACTAAGACTCTGTTTGGTATAAAAAATTTGGTGAAGAAAGGAAAAGAAAACATTAACACTGTATCTGGTTTAAGGAATTTGATAGACAAAAAAAATATTAGGAAAAAAGAAAACAAAAGTAAAATAATATAAATTCTCAAACTTATTTGGTTGTAAAAGAAAATAATGAAGAAAAAAAATGAAAGATGAATGTGTTGGAAAATGAGAGGGAGCTCAAATGGACTTTTTCCTCATTTTCCTCCCCATTTTGTGAGGAAAACTCATTTACTCAAATCCATTATATTTTTTCCTAAGTTTTCCTTTATTTAGCATTTTTCTTTCTAAACAAACAATCAAAAATATTTTTCTTAACATTTTCTTTTCTTTTTCACATCAAAATCCTTGAACCAAACATAGTCTAAGAAGAACAATTTTGATTACTAAGAAGAAGAAAACTTGAGAAAGGATCTCATTTAATTTGAGAAATTCATTTTTTTTTTCAAAATGATTTAAGAAATGAGAGAAAAGCATTGGTCCCTTCTCCTTCTTCAACACATTCATTACCTTTATTTTTTTATTTTTTTTCTTCATTTTTTTTCTCATAAGACAAACAAAAAAAATTTGAAATTTTATGTTCTTTTAATTTTATTTTTTTCTCTTTTCTTTAAGCGGAAATTTTTAAACCAAACAAAGCTTATAATTGTTGTCCTAGCAACGTAATCGGTACTAAAGAAATTAATCGTTGCATTTAATATGAGTTAATAACAAAAAAGTAAAGGTAGAATTATCATCACCTAAACACTTATATATATGCAGTTGAGATTTCAAACCTAATGAATTTTAGTATACACATGTGTGTGAATAAGAAAAAAATATTAAATAAAAAAATGCTTTTAGCTGCCTAATTAATAACAACTTCATAAACTCCATCAACTTAATTAATTAATAAATATTTTTAATTGTAAGTCATCCTAATTAATTTTAAAAGGATTTTTTTTTATCAAGAAAGCGTTTAAGTGAGCTTATAAGCTCTTTCAAAATATTTTATAACATATTTTATAACTTAATTATAAAATATTACAAAATATTTGATAAATCTTTTAGCAATAGATCTTATAAGTTTACAAATAATTTTAAGAAACTATTATAAGCTTATAAACTCTTTAAAAAAATTAATGATTCCTTTTTTTTTTTAATTTTAACAAATTATTATAATTTTTATAATCATATTAATTAATAAATTACTCCTATTAATACCTTATAAACTTTAATATCTTATTCTCTTCAAAATTTTATTCTATCCAAATACTTTAAAGTTAATTTTTTAAATAAAATTTATTTTTTATAAATAAAAAAAATATTTTATAAAATATAAAAACTTGTAACATCTTTTAATTAAATTTAATTAAGTATCTCTTAAAGTGATAAATCATGACCGACAATTAATTGCCTCGACCCATACAGTTAGTGAGACCAATCGGATTATCGGATGAACCTAATTGTAGGATGTAAGTACATCTCAAGAAGCTTCGCAAAAAACCGCAAGTTAATCAAAAATCTTGCCCCCAGACTTTCTTACGTTAAGGTCTCATAACTTATTGATATTGTCATAAGAGTTGATTACTTTATTATTAAGAAAACATATAAAGGGAATTATAAATTATAAACACAAATGTTATATATTATTTCTTAGGTATACAGTGCTTACTCAGCTACTTTTGTGCCACCTTAGGACAACACCTGTCCATCTACTTTTGTCGCTCTCACTGAACGCTCTTTCTAGTTTTTATTATTCTTTTTCCTTGTTTTGTTTTGTTTATTTATTTATTTTTTTCCTTGGAATTCAATTCAACTGAACTAGCCCGCATCTATACTTGGACTAATGACCCGTTTGGCTTCACTTTCTGAAATTATTTTTATTTTCTAATAAAAATACATAGTAAAAAATTAGTTAGAAAAAATATTTTTAAAAATGAGTTGTATTGAAATATGTTGTTTAAAAATATTGGTTTATATAGTTGTAAAAATAAGATGTATTTAAATATTAGATGTTTTTCATATTAAAAAGTATATAGTTTTTGAATTTAATTGATGATATGACGAGTAATTGTTTAAAAAAATAATATTATAATTTTAATTTATAATATTTTTATAGTGAATGTTGTTTGAGAAGTATCGAAAATAAAAAAGGTAGATATAAATAATAATTAAAATTGAAAAATATATAAAAATAAAAAGAGAATATAAAAAATAAAGATTTGAGAATGAAAATGTATGAAAACATAATATAGAAATTAATAATTTTTTATTTTTATTTTGAGGAGAAACTCAAAATAAAAATAAGGTTCGAAAATAAAAACAAACGGACCCTGAGCGTTTCACACACAAAAAAGTTGCTAGTTCTGGAAATTTCTTGACATCTGATTACATTTTCTCACTAGGGAATATTGATCTTGTGTGATAAGTTAGGAGATGGGTGGATCTGGAGCTGCAAGCTTCCTCAAAGTGCTGGCCAAGAATTTTGACGTTCTCGCTGGGTATCATCTTCTCTCCTTTTCTTTTATTCTAGTAAATTCTGCTTTAATTTGTTGGTTTATTGGGTCTTGGGTCTTTTTTTTTTTGGGTTTATTTGGTTGATTCTTGACTTAATGCGGTAGATTGTTGTTTTAGCTGTGGGGTTTTTGGTATGAGAGGGTCTGCTGTATATATTTGCAATTGGGATTTTGATAATAAAGGCAGAAATTGTTTATCTGCAGAGCAAAGATGATATTTTTTTTCGCTTATCTTATATTTTGTAATGTTTTTGATATGTCGCAGGCCTGTGGTTAGTCTGGTTTATCCTCTGTAAGTGGGGCTATTTCTCTCCCTTCCTTTCTATTTTGCTGTTTTTTTTTTTTTTTTTCTGTTTGGGAAATTACAGAGTTTAATTGCTCTACCTTTTATGTTTGTACTCACTTGTGCAACAAGAAGTTTTCATGTATTTTAAAGATTGATTTATTTATGTCTTGTGTACTGATTTGGATTGCTGCGGTGGCCTTTTGAGCTCTTGGGCAGATATGCATCTATCAGGGCAATTGAGACAAAGTCACCTATCGATGATCAGCAATGGCTTACTTATTGGGTTCTTTACTCTATGATTACCCTATTTGAGCTTACTTTTGCAAAGCTTATTGAATGGTAAGTTTTTTTTCTGGTTGTGTAATTATGTGTTTTGCTTGTGTAATTAAGAAAAATATTAACTGGAGATGAAATCAGGAGAACCTTGGGACATAATTTAAGGCACAAGAAGTTATTTATAATCATCTGAAGCTTGTTTAGGATTTTTTGTGTCCGCAATTTGATCTGATTGTGCATGAGTTCCTGGTAGGGATCCACATCGAAGCAGGATTTCCTTTTGAATGCAGGCTGGGGTACCCCTATAGAAAGTTCAGAGTACATATATTCTGCTCTTATAAGCATGTGAAAGCTAATGGTGAGAGTGAACTTCCTTAGCGTCCACATGATGGTGTTAGTGAAACAATGGTATATCATTGATGTTGCCAGAGATCAGGACTACTAAACTTTTGGACTCATCATCAACGTCAACCGTTTCTGTTGCATTTGGCTTACTTTGAATTATTGCATTTTTTGTTATTTTAAAATAAAAGAAGATTAAGCGAAAGGCAAAGGAGAAAGAAGAAAGAAACTGTGGAATAAAATAGGAGGAAAAGAAGATGAATAATAGAAGGGAGAGGAAACAAATTTAGAAAAGAAATAAGGGGGAAAATTGCCTTACTAAGCTAATCTTTGTAAAAAGGTTCTAGTCTGATGCATAAGGTCATTCAATTACAAGATCCAGCAAATAGCAAAGTAAAAGTTAACTATTCAAATGCATTTCAAGAATAAGCACCCTCTAAAGCCTAAGAAAAGTTCATAGTCAAATGGATAACAATTCACTTTATTGATTCATAAAATAAAGTAAATCTCATGAGTTACCACCTTCATTCCTTGCTTGGACGATTTGTGAGGATTACTTTACATTGTGGAACCAAATGCACAAGAAAAATTATGAACTGTTAATACACAGTGAGTTCTGCTGGTGAAGGAGGAATGTTTGTGGCAAATAGGATATATAAGGATAAATGTAGTTCCTCAGGGACAGAATTTCAACCCGCTTGAAGGTTTGGAAGCAAAGGGATGTATAAAAAAAGAGCATTCTTCTCTGAATTGCTTGTTACCACTTTCAAATTTTCGTTTCATTGCCCATTGCCAGAAGCATTAGTGCATTATCTAAAATATAACAGCATGACATTTGATGGAAGCATAATCACTAGATTACTCATAATAAAACTATAAGTTCTTGAAGCTTCCTGAACCACATTAGAGTAAGCTGCTAATATATCTTTAGATGGCAAAGATATTCTGTCGATCTGAATAGTTCAGAGTCAGCTAATGCCAGTGGCATTGAGCCCTAAAATATTTTATCTTACAATTCTCAATAGATTTTTTACTGAATATTATATCTGGTATAAATTTTTTATTGTTGCTGGATATTTGATTGTTAGTTATCATCTGAAATTCTGTGCCTATGCTAGGTTACCTTTCTGGTCATATGTAAAGCTAATTTTCACCTGCTGGTTGGTGATACCATACTTTAGTGGAGCTGCATATGTATATGAGCACTATGTTAGGCCTTACTTGGTTACTCGGCAGAAGACTGTTAACATCTGGTATGTTCCAAGGAAGAAGGATATTTTTAGTAAGCCCGATGACATTCTAACCGCTGCAGAAAAATATATCGAAGAGAACGGGCCTGAAGCATTTGAGAAGATGATTAACAAAGTATGTGATTTTGATTTTCTGCTAGTTTCTTGTTGTCTTGACTGTTTTACAAATTTGTGTGTTCAATTCTCCGGATCAATCTTATACGATTTTCGTTTCTGTCCAGTCCAGAGAAACGACTTCCAGAAGTAGCAATTTTACTTTCTATAATGACGACTACAGATATGAGGATGAGTACAGGTACTGATTGTTGTCGAGTTTGATGTTTTGGTTGTATCTGTTTTCCTTGCTTGCACGAGGAAAATCCTGGCGTGCTTTTGTAAAAAGAAGCTGGTAAATACTGCTTGATTGTACTATATTCTGAACTCTTAACAGTTGTGTGTTTGAGAAACTCGTGCTCTAATGTAATTGCCTGCTAGATGCTGGAACACTTTCTTTCTTTCTAAAATCCACAAATTTGAGCACTTAAAGGTTGGGTAATGAATCAATCAATAGTTGACATATTTATTCTGTTTCAATTCGAAGTTGACGTTTTCAGCTGCTGCCGGAGAGTGCTGTTCATTAGGATACAAAATATATGATCCTGTTCCTTGGCCGACCATACTTTCAATTTATACCGTCAAAATTGATTGTGTTAGAAACTATACCTTGAATTCTTTTTTGCTTTTTCTGATTATGCAATTTTCGAAGCTTAGTCTTTTAATCAAAGGGTTTGTTTGTTTCGCATAATAAAGCATGATAGATACATTTTCAAATTCTATCTTTTGGTTGCTTCACATTTTTATAGTTCATGATACTTATGCGGCCTGACATGATATCATGGACGAAGTTGATTTATGGATCTTGATCCATTTTTCATTTTTTAAATCTATTATGATAAATAATGGAAAAGTTTTTTTTATCCCTCATGAAAATCCTAATTTCAACACTTACAATTAAATTTTGTAGCCATATTTTGGAAATTTATTTTCTTAAAAATTAAAACATTTTGGATATTACAAAATGTAATCATATTAAACAATTTTGTCAATCAAATGTTATATAATATCAAGTATGGGATATTATCAATTTTGAAAATCAAAGCAAATAATAGATTATATAGTATTGATTATTATTTCTAGTTTATGTATTATTAGTATGTGAATTTTACCTAATTCTATATGCTCAAGCAAATAAGTCCAAATTGAATTACAACCACATAATATTCGTCAGTTTTCCCTTTTTACTTTTTTTCAATTTTTATATATACATTGAGTATTTATTAGGGTTGGAATCTTGAATTTTACAAGTGCAAGAGTTTATGTGTGAGGGAAAATATTATTAGGTGATTTGACCTAATTATAAAGTCAACATCAATTGATCAATGCAAGAATTCTAAAGAATTAATTGTATATATTAATCAAGGTTGAATCTACTTTTAGCCAAAAAAAGGTAATTACCTTAGGCCTTAAAAATTTGTAGGCTCTTTAGATATTTTTTTCTTTTATACTTTAAGTCTAAAAAAGAAAATAATAAAACTCTTTTTCTAAATTTTTAGGCCCAAACCCAAAAAAAGATGAGATTTTTTGTATATATATACATATTTTAGGTCAACAAAATATAGGACTTTTAATTTAGAAGCCTTATTACATATGGTTTTTCGGTTAATAAGAAAAAAAAATTTAATCCTACTTTTAATTTAGTGTTCAATTCCCATTTGAATTTTTATGCACTAAATTCTCCACTTCTTCACAAAATTTAGGAATAACTCCTCTTATCTTTTAAAAAAACCTATATACCCTTGTAGTTAAAAAAAAAAACAACAAAAATATCTAAGAAATGTGTTTCTTTTTTTAAGAAAAATGCTTTCCCTTTTTTTTTTCCCCCTGAAATCGACTTCTCCAAGCTCCAAAAGAAAAGGGCATAAAACCATTCCTCAACCATTGACACGAGAAGAAGTGAAAAAAAAAAAAAGACACCAAAATTTTTACCATTGTTCTGGAACAATGGAAGGAAAAACAGCTGCAACAAGAAGTGAAGTACAAAAAGAAGTGATCAAAATAAACAAAGGTATGTTTTATGCATTTACAGTTTCAAATGTCTGTGATTTTTCTATGTTACACTTATTTCTTGTCTATTTTCTCATCTTTAGGGTTTTTATTCTTTTTTTAGTTGTTAAAAACTTAAACCCATTTGAGATATATATATATATATATATATATGATTTTTGTTGTGAGATGAAAAGTTTTTTATTTGTACTTGAAGGATATGAAAGTTGTACTTCACCTTTTTGGGATTTATATTTCTTTTTATCTAAAATTATATGATGAAATTATATAGTAAAACTATTTGAAAGTGGTAGTGTATCTATAGTACAAAACATCCAAGTTTATAGTACACATTAAGTAAAAGTGTAGTATATTATTTGTGTAATTGTAGTATATTTTAGAAGCAAATGTAAAATAAAATATTCAAACTTACAGTACATATTAAGCAAAAATGTAGTATATAATTTGTGTAATTGCAATACATTTTAGAAGTAAATATAGTATAAAATAATCAAACTTACAATGCACATTAAGCAAAAGTGTAGTATATAATTTGTGTAACTGCAGTACATTTTAGAAACAAATGTAGTATAAAATATTCAATCTTACAGCACACATTAGGAAAAAGTATAGTATATAATCTATGTAGCTGCAGTATATTTTAGAAGCATTTGTAGTATAAAATATTCAAACATACAGATTAAATGAAATTATAGTATATAATCTATGTATATGCAGCACATTTTAGAAGCAAATGTACTATAAATATTCAAGCTTAGAGTATACGTTAAGCAAAAATGTAGTATATAATTAGTGTAACTATAGTACATTTTAAAAGCATTTGTAGTATAAAAACATTCAAGTCTACATTATACATTAACTGAAAAGTCTAGTATATAATCTTTATTCTGCAGATTTTAGAAGCAATTATAATATAAAATATTTAAGTCTGTAGTATACATTAAATAAAAGTATAGTATATAATTTGTGTATTTGCAGTATATTTTAGAAGCAACTATAGTATGAAACATTCAAACCTGAAGTATACATTAGCTAAGTGTAGTACATATTATGTGTTTATGAAAGCATTTATAGTACAAAATATTCAAGTTTTTAGTACACATTATCTAAAGGTGTTAGTTTATAATCTGTTTATATATTAATTTTTCTTTATTTGATTGTAGCAAAGCCAAGACACTATGAGGTCTACTCTCATTGCTCCCCCCTCCCTTCCCCCTATATTCTCAAAGTAAATTGGAGCTTGTGAAGTTCAAGATGGTCAAAATATTTTGATGCATTGAAGAAGATCCCTTTCTATATATGCATAGATATGCTTAAGTTTAAGCTTCGTTCAACTTAAAGCTATACTTATAAGGTTTGACTTAAAAAAGCTGTCATTTCTTTTTGCGGGGTGGGGGGTTGAGGTTCCTTTTTTTGCAATTGAATTTTTTATGGTTTTAGGGCTGTCATATGTGGGGCAATCTGTTGATATAACATTGAAGATGAAGTCTTCAACCTTTGACCACTTTTTTTCCCAGAAAGCTGCAGAATATAACTAAATATGAAATAGCAAAAAAGTTTGAAGAGTATGTATATAAGGAAAGTGAGGAGGACTTAAATAATTTTTGTAGGTTGTACATACTTTTTGTTTTTAATTATTTTCTATTTTCAATGTCTAATTATTGGATTCCACTATTTCTCTTACCATAATTGGACAATTTATCTAGAGTTGGTCTGTATGCATGGGGCATAGTTGCATACAATTTTCTTGTTCAAAATATGAGAAACCATTTAGGAGTAGGTGGAGAAAGAACTAAGAAGTACATTGACAGATGCACAGTTGGTTTGATGGTAAGTATTTGCTTTATTTTTCTAATAACATTAATAATTGATTATATTTATATTCAATTGAATATAATTTTTCAATTTATGAATGATAGGCATGGGTTTATGAACATACCCCGTCATTGACTTCACTAGATAGTTTGTTTGAGTTTCCATGCTTTTATCGGTGGAAGGATAGTAGACTCCCACATAATGTGGAGAAAGTAGGGAATAAATTGAAATAAGTTATAGCAAATATGGTAATAATTGTAATAATTCATTATTAATTTTTTGTATAATAATTTGAATTTGATAATTATTTTCATTATAATAGGTTGTAGCCCTCAATCTTGCTCCAAATGAGTTAGAATTGGCAATTTTGATCAAGAAGTCAAAGGCTGCCAATACTACTATTAGTGAAATCTATGTTTATTATTGATATGGGATAGCCCAACAGGCTCTGCCCAACACGCTATTGACCTCAAATAGGGCTCCTAGGCCTACTTAACATGCATAGCCCAACGGCGTTTTCAGACCCAGTTGGGTCGGATCACTCGATCATAATCGCTTGATCGAGTGGATTATTCTCGACCACACTCAATGGGAGGTTTCAAACCACTATATCCATTCAGCCATCTGTCTAATTGACCACCTTATCTGTTTGATCGTTATCGACCAGAGTACTTACTCCAGCGCTGATTTATATTCTTGCCGCAATCAATGCTCTGACAGACGGTATGCCTCCCCATTAATGGTGTGTGCCACCCCAATAAAGTCTCTACCACCAACCCTGCCACTAACTCTATCACCAACTTTGGCAAAGAGGTGCACCACCAAAGTACAGTTCATCCTGAAAATCAGGAGATGATGCCACATGAATTAGTACCAGGATAAAAAATCACCAACAACCCCCAAGCACGGACAAGAGCCCTCTACACTTGATAGGGGTATCTTAGACATATCATCTACTAGGAGAAGGCTATAAATACCTCATTGCCAACCACACTCCAGGTAATGCCCTATACACTTATGCTCTTACTCTTCGATTTGATTACCTCATTTCGACTATAACTAACCTGAACATCGACGTACCTTCATCGAGGGCACCTCGACTAGTTTAGCGTTTTCTATTTGTTGCAGATCTCAAACCTCAAAAAATATTACTGTTGGATCATTCGACCAGCCTAGTCGAATCAACCCAGACACAACCCTAATCAACTATAAATGACTTCCAATCTCATCATTTTGGCACAATTTGTGGGAAATCCTTGAGATTGTAACTAAGAAAATGGTGATACAAGAAAAACCACATCTGAGAAGGAGAACAATAGGAGGTCCACGTCTCTACCTCTCCCCCGTCCCGCCAAGTTTGCATGCTCTAAGCCTTAGTGCCACGTAGGAGCAAGTCATAACATTAACTATGCCACAGCTGATGCATTTGATAAGTGAACAAATCTCTACTCAACTTTTCGCTGCATTAAATGCAAACCACCATACTAGCCCCAGTGAGTAGTACCATTTCGCAATTACCTTTACCGAAAGAAAAGTCCTCCCCAGGATAGCCATGGTCACCAGGAATCCAGACGGGCACTAGCTAGACATGATGCCAGTCCTAAACGCCCTCAGGGAGAAAAAAGGTGATCAAAGATAAGAAAGGAAATCGCTAACTCCATAAACCACCATGTTTGACCTAATCGAGCCCTATAGTGCGATAGGGTCGAACGTTCTAGACGCGATCAGTTTAAGAAAGTGGAAGAATCTACAGATCATGCGGCCCAGCCTAATCAAGCCTCACAGTGCAATAGGACTAAGCGGCGAGACCTTATTTTGATTAGAATGCCACCCAAGCTAGTTGGAAAGAGTGAGAAAAAGTCTCCCACCAAGTACAACAACTGAACAGGTGCCTCGATGAGATCTTGAAGAGAAACACAAATAGGGTGCCCAACTTAGAGGACCCCTATAGGTCTCATCAGAGAGAGGCTCTCTTTTCATTCAGGAGATTATCGACAATCGCATTGCTTTCGATGCCAAAGTCCCGACCCAATTGCCTAGATACAATAGTTCACTAGGCCCTAATGAGCATTTCATGCTGTTCGAGCATATGATGCAGCTACATGAACATAAGAGTACATCCATGCTAAGATGCTGATGACCACTTTCCAAGGCATAACACTTGATTGGTTTGTGAAGCTAGAGTCCTTGTCGATATACTTCTATGATTAGTTTTGTGACAAATTCTTACACTAGTTCACTAGCTAGAGAAAAATGAAACTCCCCCACACTCACCTCTATACTATTAAGCAAAACGAGAGGGAATCCCTTCATGATTTCTTCACAAGGTTCAACATGAAGGTCTTGAAGATAGACAACTTTAAGATCAAGTTTCTGATCAACGTGCTATTCTTGGGGCTCAGGCATAAAAATGTGCTAATACTTTGGTATGAGAGAGCCCGAGGTTAATGGAGGAGCTGCTCGACCTGGAAAAAAGATATATGACCCAAGAGGAGATGAACAAGCTTAAGTTCAGATCTTTTGAGGTTGATGAAATGAAAAAGAAAAGGGACGACCAGAAACACAAAGAAAAAGGTCGATCTCCAATAACACATTTCCATAATTACACCCCAATTGAATATCCCGTGGAGAGAGATATTGTACACTATCCAACACAAAAATCTCCTCAAGAAACTAAGGAAGTTGATGGAGACTGAAGCAATAAAAAAGTCGAAGAAGTACTGCTACTTTCATAAGCAAAAGGGGTATGACACAAATGAATGCTTCAATCTCCTGGATGAAATTGAAAGGCTCATCAGACAGAGCCATCTCAAAAAATATGTGGCCATTGATACACAAGCCAAAGGGGACAAAATTGACCAAACTCCCCATAGAAAAAGGTCAATTAGCCCAATGAGGGAAGATAAGGGAAAAAAACCCACCCAAGAAGATCGCTTGCTCATTCGAGGAGTAATTGATATGATCGCGAGAGGTCCTATTGGGCAGGACTCAAAATCAGTGAGGAGGCAAACTTAGAGGAGGCTGGAGTCAACCAAAGCCTCATCTATCAAAGTAACTTTCCATCTATCTATGAACGCAGAGCCTATTTCTTTCATCGATAGCGACTTGGCCTACCTCGAGGGAAAGAACATCGACCACAAAATTAATTTTCCCATGATAGTCTCTGTTGAGATTGGCAACTTTGAAGTGAGAAAAGTTCTGATCAATAATGATAGTTTAGCCAACATCATCTTCCTCTTTACCCTAAAAAGAATGAACTTGGGGCAGTTGAAGTTTGAACTTGTGCATACCCCTCTAGTTAGGTTTGGGGGGTCAGAAATCATTCCGCAAAGGTCCATCAATCTATCGACGTCACTTGGGGAGGCACCCTGAAGAAAGACTCTAATGGTGAACTATCTGGTGTTTGATGCCCCATTTGCTTATAATGTTATAATTGGTCGACTAGCCCTAAATGATGTTCATGCCATTATGCCGATCTATCACATAAAGATCAAATTCCCAACCCTAATTTGCACAAGAGAATTATTGTGTAACATCAAGAAAGCTTACAGGTGTTACAACATTTTGTTCTAGTCAAGCGAGTTGAAAACTTGACCGCAATTGAAGAGCTTGGGGGACGTCTTTGTAGTGGAACTCGATGAGACCCAAGCTAATAAGAAGAGAAAGTTAAAGGATGCCTGGGTGGAACTTGTTAGGGAATTCAAAACTATCAAGCTGGAATAAGGGAACCCCGACAAGATAACTCGGATTAGGACAAATATGGGCCCTCACTTGGAATATCTTATGGTTGATTTCCTAATAAATTGCGGACTTTATCGCTGAACGAGTCTACATGCTTGAGAGAAATTATGAAGCCCCTCTAGTTTGGACTTTACACATTGATGGGTCATTGACCACATCTAGAGGGGAAGCAGAAATAGCTATCTACTCCCCAACTATGGAAGAGTATGAGTTTGCGATCAAACTTGACTATGCAGTTACTAATAATTATGTAGAATATGAGGCCCTCCTTGAGGGGATGAGGATGGCACTCGATCCAGGTGTCAAGCACCTAGCTACGATCATAAAGTCCCAGCTAGTAGCTAAATAGGTCAAAGAAAATTTTGAAGCTAAGGATTCAACGATGAGTCGAAACCTGGCGGAGGTAAAAAAATTACAGCAATTATTCAAAAAGTTCACCCTCAATCAGGTACCTTGATCTGAGAATGATTATGTGGATGCCCTTTCCAAATTTGCTAGCTCGACCAGAGGCACAAGAGATAAGATGATAACATTTCTAGTCATCAATAGGCTGTCAATTGGCCCACTTGAAGAGAACCTGATAGGGAGCATTGAGGACACAGTTCTTTCATGGTAGGACCCAACAAAACTCTACTTAAGTAATGGTACTATCCCCAAAGATAAAAATACAGCTTGACACCTTTGAGGACAAGCTGCCAAGTTTGCACTAGTGAGCATGGCCAATTATATAAGAGGTCAATCTCGGAACCGCCCCTAAGGTGCCTAGATCCCAACCAGGTTCATGAAGTATTACAGGATATCTACACAGGCATACGGGAGAACCATTTCGGGGGAAGATCCCTTACACATAAGATAATCAAGTATGGATACTTTTGGCCATTATTTTTAAAAAATTCTGTAGATTTTGCTCTAAAATGTACATCATACTAAGTTCATTCAAACCTACCGTACCAACTCGCTACGCTTGTGGTCAATGTTCAAATTTCTTGGCCATTTGACCAATGAGGGATCGACATTTTAGGTTTACTGTCGAAGTCAACAAGTCAACAAAAATTCATAATGATGGTGGTCAAATATTTTACCAATAGGTCAAAACCAAGGCTGTTCTGAAGATAACAAATGCAGCCATCAAGAGTTTGATCTAGAAAAATATCATCTATCATTTTAGCCTACTTAAGATCTTTATTTTAGATAATGGGACTCAATTCCAGAATAGAAGTACTAGAAGCTGGTGCGAAGCCTTGGGAATCACCCAGCACTTTACTTCAGTGGACAATCTTCAATCGAATGGCTAGACAGAGGTGACAAATAGAACGATCCTCGACCATTTGAAAGCTAGAATACAAGATACTAGCTCGAGCTGGGTGGATAACCTCCTAGGAGTGTTATGGGCATACAAGATAACTCTCGAACAACCATAGGTCATAGCCTTACAGTCTGATCTATGGGTTCAAGATAATCATCCCCTCAGAAGTCATTCAACATACAGCTCAAGTCATTCACTTCCACTCGCTCAGAAACACATAAAAAAGAAAGCTCAACCTCGAGACTATCGATAAGCGACAGCAAAAAGCTTATAATACTATGCAGCACTACAGATCAAAAATGGCGAACATCTATAACAAAGGGCTCAAACTGCATTATTTTAAGGTCAAAGACCTCATTCTCAAAAAGGTGGAGGTGTCCAAGAATGTAGGCAAACTCAACCTAAAATGGAAAAGACCCTATGCTATTGTGAAAGTATCAAAGCATAATGCCTACAAACTTGTTAATATTAATGGAAGTGAGCTCTCTCGCCTGTGGAATGCCATCAATCTAAAGAAATTCTACATATGAAAGCACATTGTAATCCTCCTCATATTTTTTGATATGAATAAATTCCAGCAACACTACTACCATTTGTTTGCACTATCACAGTTTTATCTATCTTACATCATTTTAAGTTTCAAGTTGATTCCGTAGTCAACAAATAAGCAACTACACATTGCCACTCAAGTCCCAAGTCAACCCCGTAGTTGATAAATAAGCAGCTTTATGCTGCCGCCCAAGATTTAAGTCAACCCTATCATTTACAGAGAAGTAATCTCACGCTACTCAATTAAATTTTGAGTCGATCCCACAGTTGATGCAAAAGTAGCTTTACGATACAAAATCAAAGTTCTAAATTGACCACGCCATCAACTCAAAATAGCTATACGCTACAAACATAAAGCTTTTGGCCCAAACTAAATAATCAACCCAATAGTTGATCAACAAGTCTACCATAAAATAATGAAAATTGACTGTAAAGTTCAGTACGCTTTGGCAGGACTGGGCGTATCTCTCAACACTATGATAAAGTTGTTGAATGTTGTGTTAAATTTTATAGATAATTAACATGGTTGTCAACTATCCACCGATACAATCGCAACAATAAAGTTGCATTTGACAAGAAACATGTGAAATTCATTTCATTTGACAACAAAGATATGAAAAAAGATTTTTCATTGATTTGAATATTCGTTAAAATAGCATTCTATTACATAAAAAAAAAGAAAAGAGAAAAGAAAGAACAAAAGAAGAAGCAACAACAATAATGAAAAAATTAGTGTATCAAGACTGGCTTTACCTCGCCTGACTGCCTTCCTCCCAATCCTGCTCAAGCTCTGGCATTGCAGATGTGAGCGGTTGGATGGCTTGAGCTGGTTGCAAAGGCCCCAAGACATCACTCATAAAGTTAGTCAAGCACAGCACGTACTATGCGACATCGACCTACTTCTCCCTCAGTTGGATGACAAGATCCTTAGCAAAGGCAAATTCACTCACAAATTCAACCAACCTGGCCTTGACCTTAGCCTATTTATGTTGGACTTCAATCATTGGCTCAACAGAGATATTTGTCACAATGTCCTTCTTTCTCGCTCCATCGATCGTGCCCTCCTCGAGTTTCGGATAAGGCTGCAGCTTGTCATCTAGGACAAGGCTTATTCTGCTTTTATCATTGGCCTGAAATGCATAGCCTAGACACTCAAGCTGCCTTACTATCTTATGGAATGCATCATGAGCATCATCAATGGACATGACCACACTGGCATCTTAAGATGCTAAGCTCACCATGAATTATTCCATCGCTTCCTATTGTATCTTGGAGAGCTGCAAGATAAGGCCACTCGAGCCTCATCGAGCGCTTCTGTGTGGCCGACTAACCAACTAGAGGAATAGTTCACCTGCATATCCAAATGAGCCTTATTCAGTAGGGAGTCCATTCAATTCCTCTCCTTGACAATTTGTACTAGCTGTTGGTCTTTCGCATCGAGCTGCTCTCGAAGGTCAGCTATTTTTTGCATCAGTTGGGATGACTCAAGCTAAACTTTGAGGGTTTCTAGAGCCCTCCCCTTTTATAGCTCCTCGTGATTAGCTAGCATCAGTTCCATGGTAGAAGTGATACCTAGCTGGCTCAACTGAAACACAGAACGTTAGTGAATAATAGAACTTTTTGAAATGAGAACTTAATGAGAAATAGTCGACCTCACACTTACCATATTGCTATGATAAGCCAGAGCCCTAAGGGCACAAACTTGACTCATGCCCATGAGTCTCCGCTGATTGATAGAGAATTACCTGGTCGCCATCTATTTGAAGATATTGGTGCCCACCATCCCTAACTTTATGATGAAGGTCGCATCAGTCACCTCTATGGTGGGGTCAGGCCTGAAGTGGGGTAATTCTAATTAAGGAAGTTGGAATAACACCTCATCACCATGCTTGCTGAACAAGTTGTAGCTTGTCACTGCCTTTTGTTTATCCTTATCTCCTGCCATTTTCTTGGGTACTGAGCCTCCTTTCTCAGTTATCTGTCTTTTACCCTGACCTATGGGGCTACTTCTAATACGCTCTTTTTATTGAGTGGGTTAGGGCTGGGGTGCCTGTTTGATAAATGGCACACCAGGAGTGGTGGTTAATTAGGTTGAGGGGGCTGGCTTTGCTATGGAGGCCTCTTGTTGAGTAGCTACTTGATGGAGCTTTTCATTTCTTTGTACTCTTGCTATAGCTTCTGCTCAATTGTGGGCTATTACCTTTTCTCGATCTGCTAATAGTGTACAATAAAAAGCCATTAGAATCGAGCAGAAAGAAAGAAATTTATAGTTATCATAATCAACAAAGATTACTACCTAGCCGATCGCCCACAAGCAAATTGAGCACGAGTGGCAACAGGCTAGCTAGCACTAGATATCTTTCCTCGATTAGGATCGAGGCTTCCATTTACCTAAAATTGACCAAGTCCTAAACAAAATTATTGGGTCAGTTGGGCATTTGGTTCCTTGGCATTTCTACATGTCCCCTCAAAATGTTAAACTCTCTGGGCCCTCGAACATTAAGAAAGTATTTTTTCTACTCCTGACCATACGAAGAGGAAGAGGCTGCCAAGAACTTTCGACGTGGATGTGTCCTCAAGTAATAGAAGCCAGACTCTTCTGTACTACCTGACTTTTGAGACATTAGCAAATGAAATAGGTTTGAAAAGTTGGCAAAGGAGGCTGGTTAGCTGAACAGATACATCAACACAACAAAATTGTATATTATGGCAAAACAGTTGGGGAGGAGATGGGTTGTACAGACCTCGAGGCCCACTAAAAGGTTGACTATGGCTGGCGTTAAGGGAAACCTAAGGTTAGACTTGAATTCTTCCTTAAATACCGTTATACATGCCCTAGAAGGTCAATGCATCCCATCTCGAGGCCCACGCATTAAAAGTTCATACTCATCAAAAATGTGGTACATCTCCTTAATTTGAACTAGGCCAGTTGGGGATATTTTGTAGACTATTTTGCTGTAGTGGTTTGGTGTGAATAATCAACTGTGCGATGCAGGCACTTCACTGGGGCTAGCCTCGCCCTTAGAGGTAGCCCTCTCAATGCTCAAGCTACTCAAGGTCGAGCTATCGCTCGATGAACTATCAAAACTACTCTCATGCATGTTCTCAAACATACTATTAACCCCAATTTCCTCCTAAAAATGGACACCCTCGAACCTAGCATTCTCATTATCTAAAGTACTAGACATCTTTGCAAAGTAAAAGGAAACAAAGCATAAGCTGGTAGCAAAACTTATAGTGGGTAGCTTGAAAACTCTTAAGTGTAGAAAGGATTTAGAGAGCTTTGAAGGCAAGAACTTGACCAGAATAGATTTTAGCAAAAGTGTAAAATAGGTCTCTCTACCCCTCATATTTATAAGCATTTGGACATGAAAACCTAAGCGAAAGTAATAATTGCACTGCTGTCTCTTGGCGCTTCATATTTTGCAATATAATTGATGCATTAAATGCACAAAACTGCCAGAAACCCTGGTCTAATACGCATAACCATCAAAAACCATCGTAACTGCCACCTAGTTATCTACTCCCTGCTCTTTCTCATCGACAAGCTCGTTAAGGGCCATGAGTGGGGATAACTCATGATATAGGATAGCCCAACAAGTCTAGCCCAATAAACTATTAACCTCAGAGAGGGCTCCTAGGCTCACTTAATATGCATAGCCCAACGGCATTTTCAGACCCAATTGAGCTGAACCACTCGACCATGATCATCTGGTCAAGTGAATTATTCTTGACTACACTCAGTAGAAAGCTTAAAGCCACTCTGTCTATTCAACTATCCCTCTAATTGACTACCTTATCTGTTCGATCATTATCGACCAGAGTGCTCACTCCAATGCTGACTTATATTATTGTTATAATCAATACTCTGATAGACATCATGTCTTCATATTAATGGCACGTGCCACCCCATTATAGTTTCTACCACCAATCTTGCCACTAACTTTCCCACCAACTTTGGCAGAAAGGTGCACCACCAAAGTATAGTTCACTCTGAAAACCAGAAAATAATGCTACCTGAATTAGTATCGAGATCAAAAATGACCAACAACCCCCAAGCATGGACAAGAGCTCTCGACACTTGATAGAGGCATCTCAGACATATCATCTACTATGATAAAGCTATAATACCTTATTGCTAGCCGCACTCCAAGTAATGCCATATACTACACTATACACTCTTACTCTTCTTTTGATTACCTCATTTTGACCAAAACTAACTTGAGTGTCGGAGTGCCTTTGCCAGGGGCACCTCTACTAGTTTAACATTTGTTGTTCGTTGTAGATCTCAAACCTCGAAGAATATTACTGTTGAATCATTCAATCTCCTTAGTTAGATCAGACCAGACACAACCCTAATCACTATAAATGACTTCTAACCTCATTAATGATCATATAATATATGACGCAATTATTGTAGCGAAAGTTGAAGAAATTAAATCATTGAAAGAAAAAATTATTTCATTCAACATGATGGTAATAAATGAGCAGAGTGAGGATGAGCATCTAGCTGAGGACAAGACTAATAGGAAGGAGTTTGAATAGAAAACTGGTTAATATGTACATAAGAGGGGGCATGATTTGGTAGATGATGCATAGAAAAAAGGGATAAATTTAAAGACATAGTGGATGAAAAAAGTCAAACAAAACACCATCATGATCCTTCAAATTCCCCCATCCCTTCGAAGACAGAACTTTATGTACCAATTCATGTGGCAGAGTTTGGGGAATCTGAGATTGTAGTGTTAAATATCATGTTCTCGATTGTGATAAAAATGCATATCAAGAAAATAAGAAGCCAAAATAGAAATCTCTAGATTTTGTCAGCCCCCCGAGCACCACACTAGGCAAAAGAGCAAGATAAGTGACAAAGACCTATCATTTTCGTGCTTGTGCACAAAAAAATGAAACACAAGGAGAGAAGAAGGTGTTGTAAATTACTTAATGTTTTGATTCTTTGCTGTTTACATTTCATTTGTAAACTATCTATTTGTACTAAATGTAATGATATCTTATACTTGATTGGTTGATATTTGTACTTAATGTGATGATATCTTACACTTTATGTTGGTGATATTTGTATTTAATGTACTAATCTTTTGTATTCCATGTTGGTGGTATTTTTGTACTTCATGTTAGCGATATTTGTGCTTCATGTGCTAATCTTTTGTACTCTATACTGGTGATATTTGAACTTAATGTGCTAACCCTTTGTACTTCAATAGATGATATTTTGTACCTAATGTACTTGTGTTTATACTCCATGTTGGTGATATTTGTACTTAATGTGCTAATCTTTTGTACTTCAATAGTTATACTTTGTATCTAATGTGCTTATGTTTTGAACTCTATGTCAGTAATATTTTTACTTAATGTACTAATCTTTTGTCTTCAACAGTTATACTTTGTACCTAATGTATTTGTATTATGTACTTCATGTTGGTGATATTTGTACTTAATGTGCTAATCTTTTACACTTTAATACTTGATACTTTATACCCAATATGCTTATATTTTGTACTCCATGTTGGTTATATTTTGTACTTTAATAGTTGATACTTTGTACTTAATCTACTAATCTTTTGTACTTCAACAATTAATACTTTGTACCAATATACTGTGTTTTGTACCCCAGGAGATAGAAGACATTAGCTCAATCTAGGTGGTAGATGAACGAACCAGCCTAAAGATTGAAGCGCCTGATCTCTATAAGGAATGACTGATTATAGAGGTTATACTCTTATTCCAATAGAAGAGCGAGAAGTCATCAACAACTTTGACAGAAAAGATAATTTAAGGTAACAAAATTTGCTTATTATTTTTCTTTTGGATAAATTGGTGTCTGAACTAACAATTAATAATTTTGTAGGGTGATTGTTTGGGAGGTCGCAACACAATTTCTAAATGGAAGAAACTTTTATGAGCTTTTATTTGGAGGAGAACTTATTGGTAACATAGTGGACTGCTACATATCGATATTATGTAGCCCATCTTTCGACAACAAGTGTCACTACAAGGTGTGGTTTATATCCTCAATAGTGCATGTATGTAGCGATTTCTTAACTTTATTTAGTTCTCGTTTCCAATGAGTCTAACCATATATTTTATACTTCATAGGTTGATATATTAGACCGACTCAAGGGACACAACATCAAGGATATTATGGATGAAGAATTTGTGAAGCTGATATCTACACTTAATTTCTTCATCCGTAAAGATTTGGAAGAGCTCATGTTGGATGTTGTAAACCAGTGTCATTACATAATCCTACCGATTTGTCAGCACCATCACTAGTTCTTGGTTGTCCTCGACACCTTGACTCATTTTTTCTTGTACATGAATTCAATAACGACCGCCCGATACAAATCGATAGTTAGTACCATTGTAAGTTTGCTTCCTTTGCCTATGATTTCTTCATAAAGTAGGGAGTCAACAACTGATCAATATTTTTGTAGGCTTCATTCTATTTTCAGTACATAAAGCTTTCATTAGGGTGTCATGTGGATGAATACATAAGGCAAAAAAAAAAAGCAAACAGCAAGAGGGTGCAGTGGATTGTGGTGTCTATATGTGGCTTTGGGTAGAATATTTTGCTAGAGACACAATCGAGTTTTGGAGGACTGTTAGAACAATTGACATGGATAAATATCGTGCGACAATGGCATAGAAAATATTAAGTCATGAAAATGCTAGGATGTGAATCATACTTTGTATGTAAATACATATATAAATTGAAGCATACTTTGTTTATAATATTATTTTGTATGTAACTGTAATTTTTCATCAAGTATTTATAATATTTTTAATTGAAATTGGGCAATGAATTGAGTATAATTTAAGAGAAATGAAATATAAACGTGGGACGAACAAGGTATAAAAAGTTTTGTATTGAAGTACACTTCAATTTAATTGAAACTGGACAATGAATTTGAGTACAATTCAAGAAAAATGAAGTACAAACGTGGAACAAACAAAGAATAAAATGTTTTTTGTTGAAGTACACTTCAATTCAATTGAAACTGTGCAGTAAATTGAGTATAATTCAAGGAAAATGAAGTATAAACGCAAAACAAATAAATATAAAATATGTTGCGCTGAAGTATACTTCAATTCGATTGAAATTGGGTAGTGAATTTGAGTGAAATATGAGGGAAGTGAAGTACAAACACAGAACAAACAAAGTATAAAAAGTTTTGTATTGAAGTATACTTCCATTCAATTGAAATTGGACAGTGAATTTGAGTGCAATTCAAGAGAAATTAAGTACAAACGTACAAACAAACAAAGTATAAAATATGTTGCATTGAAGTACACTTCAATTCAATTGAAACTAGGCAGTGATTTGAGTACCAATCGAGGGAAATCAAGTATACCCAAAACAAACAAAGTATAAATACTTTAATTCAATTAAAATTGAGCAGTGAATTTGAGTATAATTCAAGGGAAATAAAGTACAAACAGGAAACAAACAAAGTATAAAAAGTTTTGTGTTGAAATACACTTCAATTCAATTAAAACTAGGCAGTGAATTTGAGTACAATTCTAGGAAAATAAAGTACAAACCTAGAACAAACAAAGTATAAAATATATTTCATTGAAGTACACTTCAATTCAATTGAAATTGGGCAGTGAATTTGAGTACAATTTTAGAAAAATGAAGTACAAATGTGGAACAAATAAAGAATAAAATATATTTTGTTGAAGTATAAACGTGGAACAAACAAAGTATAAATGGTGTTCTATTGAAGTGCACTTATTGCAATTGAATAATTATTCTCCAATAATTTTAATGATGGTCAATTACAATATTTTGAGATTATCGAATCAGGTGAAATACATATTTATACCAGTGACAGGGTGGATATTAACATCAAATTCTCATTTGTTTACATTATTTACAGCATAAGTATTCTTTCATTGTTGCGATTGATAACATTTATCCGTTGAACACAAGTGGTTAACACTTTAAAACTTTAACATTATTTTATTCATATGATAAATATTACACACATTTTTATACTTTGGTTATTAATTACCAAAACTTAAAAAGAAAATCATTGAACAAATTTCAGTTCAACAATATTAGTAAAAATATTAAGGTATTAAGTATAAAATTACCAAAATGAGGTATAAATGTCAAGAAATCAAGCACGATTATTCCATATTGAGGTACAAAATCATTGATATCTCAAGAAACATGCAAAAAATGTTAATTTCATGCTAAATCACCTACATCGTTGCCAAAATAAGGTACAAATGTCAAGAAATCAAGTACAACTATCCCAAATTGAGGTACAAAATCACTAGTATCTCAAACAACATGCAAAAATGCTAATTTCATGCTAAATCACCTACATAATTGCCAAAATGAGGTACAGATGTAAAGAAATCAAGTACAATTATCCCAAATTGAGGTACAAAATCACTGATATCTCAAACAACATGCAAAAATGCTAATTTCAGGCTAAATCACCTAAATCTACATCATTGCCAAAATGAGGTACAGATGTCAAGAAATCAAGTACAATTATCCCAGATTGAGGTACAAAATCACTGATATATCTAACAACATGCAAAAATGCTAATTTTACGCTAAATCTACATCATCATTGCTAAAATGAGGTACAAATGTCAAGAAATTAAGTACAATTATCCTAAATTGAGGTACAAAATCACTGATATCTCGGATAACACAGAAAAATGCTAATTTCACACTAAATCACCTATATAATTGCTAAATGAGGTACAAATGTCAAGAAATCAAATACAATTACCCAAATTGAGGTACAAAATTTAACTAGTTTACTGATTCTTTGCAGGTTTAACGATTATGCCTTATTCTACCATACCTTTTACACTAAATTACACATTTCTTAATTTATGATGGAATCCTCTGTCACTCTACTCCTAGGATGGGATTGGCAATCAGGTGCATTAATGATGCCATCATTATCTAAAGGGAACATATGTATATCAAACATAGGAATAAGGTTTATCACTGCTTGGTATGCTTGTTGATACATCTCAACTTGATAGGATTGATCGGTGAAGTCATACGGTGAAAGTGACCTTGACTCGATACAAGCACTAGCATGTTTACATGATATTTTGTCAATCTGCCATGCTCTGCACAAACATACCTTGCTATGTAAATTTATAGCATACGATTTATCTTGTTTAATCACCTCAAAACTCCAATCACTAGACATGACAACTTTTAAGTTACGAGAATGCATATGATTGATTGCCAACTTCTTCTCTTACTTGGGACATAATTGACCAACCATATTATGAGATTCTTTTCATCGATCATGTATCATAACCATTATTTGTATGCGTATGTGATCAACCATGGCTGCAACTGGTATACATTGGGCTACTTTAACCTAAATATTTTAATATTTTGCTTGACAATTATTTATTACCCCCAATTGATCTCCACTGAATAAGGAATTTGCCCAACATTGTGGGTCAAACTGCATAATAAAGTCTCTGGCAAGTGGCAATGACTCTAAGATGCTGTCTGTATGTCGTGAATACTTCTATCTTGTTGGTGCATGTAACTTTCATAAAAATAGAACACCAATGTATATTATTATATAGAGAATACTTTCTTAATACCTAAATTTAAAATAATAGAACAATAATGTGCTAAATGTTATGAATTAGAATTTATTTTACATAATTGTTTCACAAACAAAGATAAAGTACACTTACTTGTTTCCTAAAGTTATTCACTAAGTGTTTCAAGCAATATGCATGGTAGCTACAGAGAAATATCATGGGGAGGGCCTTAAGAAGACCTAGATGTCGATCGAAGAAGAAAGTAAACATTGATAAGCTCGGTAGATATTGAGAATCTAAGACACTTTTTAGCTCAAAATAGAACCACTCCTAATTAATATTATTTTTAGAGTCAACAACTGCATATACTAGCGTGAATAAGTCATAATTAGCATCCTTACTAATAGCACTAAATAAGCCTCTTTTGTATTTATTTTTAATATAGGTGCTGTCTAAGAATATCAACGGCCTATATCCTCTGAGAAAACCAACAAGGCAAGCATTAAAACATATAAATAGCCGATGAAATTTTTGATTAATTAGGTCAATCTCACAATTTGTAATACTTTCAGGGTTTGTCATCTTCACAGCATCATAGTACCACATCAACTTATCATAAGATCACTTCTCAGAGCTATGGATGTCATGCATAGCTAATTCCTTACCCATTCGTGCTTTATGGTACCTAAGTTCCACAGTGTATTCTATGCAGACATCTTTCAATATGGTAAAGGGTCAATAACATGGCTATGATCTCAATTTATTCTTTTCACTATGTTAGCAACCCAAGAGGAATTGGCTTTAGGATGTCCCATTGTTCGAAGATTAGCCTCACCATATGTGTGCTCTAGATTGCATTTTCAAATGTCAAATGATTTATCAGCCCGATGCCTTGATGCATAGATACTCTATTTGCAATTTTCATCACGGCAAATAGCTATGATTTTTTTGTTGTCATTTTTCTTATATTTAAACGATCACAAAGTAGATATCACATAATTCTTAAGCATAATTCTAAACTATTGAGCATCGTTGAATGTCTAACCCTCTCCATATATGCAATTCCTCCATGCATCAATTGAGTTGCTAGTTAAAACCAATTTATTATGCGACACATTGGTTGAACCTATTTACTCCTTGATTACATCCCTTGAGGTTGACAAATGAAGTACAATTTCAAAATATTTGAAGTATAGAACTTCATTAAATAGAGTACATGTTTATGTAAAATAAAGTATAATTTCAAAAAAAAAAGTACAATTTTAGATAAAATGAAGTACAATTTCAAAACACTTGAAGTTTAAAACATTAGCAAAAGCAATACAATTTTTGATAATCAATGAAACTTAAATAATAGATTCAGATAACTTAAGTATAAGTTTAGATAAAATGAAGTATAATTTCGGAACACTTGAAGTATAAAATTTCAATGAATAGAGTACAAATTTAGGTAAAATGAAGTAAGAATAATTTCAGAAAATAAAAGTATAATTTTAAATAAAGTGAAGTATAATTTCAGAACATTTAAAGTATAAAATCCTAGCAACTGTAATATAATTTTGGATAATCAATAAATAGAACACTTAAAAAATAGAACTTCTACAAATAGAGTATAAATTTTGTAAATAAAGTATAATTTCAGAAAATTGAAACACAATTTTAATTAAAAGAAGTATAGTTCGGGAACACTTTAAGTATAAATTGCCAGTAATAGCAGTATAATTTTGGATAATCAATTAGAAGAATACTTGAAGTATAAAATTTAAATAACAGAATACAATTTTAAGTGAAATGAAGCACAATTTCATATAACTGGAATACAGATTTGTATAAAATAAAGTACAATTTTGGAACAATTGAAGTATAAAGCCCTAGCAACTGCAGTATAGTTTTGAATAATCAATAAATATAACACTTGAAGTATAAAACTTAAATAATAGATACAGCTAATTGAAGTAAAACTTTAGATAAAATAAAATACAATTTTAGAACACTTGAATTATAGAACTTCAATGAATAGAGTACAAATTTAAGTAAAATGAAGTATAATTTTAGATAAAGTGAAGTATAATTTTAGAACATTCAAAGTATAAAACCTTAGCAACTGCAGTATAATTTTTGATAATCCATTAGTAGAATATTTGAAGTATAAACCGTAAATAACAGATTCAGCTAATTGAAGTACAAGTTTGGATAAAATGAAGTATAATTTTAGAATATTTGAAATATAGAACTTCAATTATTAGAGTACATGTTTACATAAAATGAAGTATAATTTCAGAAAAATAAGTACAATTTTAGATAAAGTGAAATGTAATTTCAGAACATCTAAAATATAAAACCTTAGCAGCTACAGTACAATTTTTGATAATCCATTAATAGAACACCTAAAATATAAAATTTCAATAATAGATTCAGCTAATTGAATTACAAGTTTAGATAAAATAAACTACAATTTCAGAATACTTGAAGTATAGAACTTCAATGAGTAGAGTACAGATTTTGTAAAATAAAATATAATTTTAGAAAATCGAATTACAATTTTAGATAAAAGAAGTATAGTTTGGGAACACTTCAAGTATAAACCGCTAGCAATAATAGTATAATTTTAGATAATCAATTAGTAAAATACTTGATGTATAAAATTTAAATAATAGAGTACGATTTTATATGAAATGAAATACAGTTTTAGATAACTGAAGTACAAATTTGTATAAAATAAAGTACAAATTTGGAACAATTGAAGTATAATACATTAGCAACTGCAGTATAGTTTTGGATAATCAATAAATAGAACACTTGAAGTATAAAACTTCAATGAATAAAGTACATGTTTAGATAAAATGAAGTATAATTTCAAAAAAAAAGTACAATTTTAAACAAAGTGAAGTGTAATTTCAGAACATTTGAAATATATAACATCAACGACTACAGTACAATTTTTGATAATCCATTAGTAGAATATTTGAAGTATAAAACTTAAATAATAGAGTACAATTTTTGTCAGATGAAGTATAATTTTATTTACAATAAAGTATAATGTAGAATGCTCTAAGTAGAGAAAATATTTTAAATAAATAGAGTATAATATCAGAACACTTGAAGTACAAAACTTTACAAATTGTAGTATAGTTTAGATTTCGTGTAAGTATTACCTTAAAATATCACTGCTACTTGATTCATCATTTCAGTTTACTAGAATGTCAACAATATTCAATTTTAATGTCAAATCCAATAAGACCATATATTCATGACATCGTCGTCATCAGTCAAAGTCACATACAGTTTTTAATGTGGAGCTATGTATTGCAAACTAAAGAGCTTGACGTTGATTTCACTCCATTTTTTTGCAAAATTAATGTACATATTCATTAAAGTCATACTATCCTTAATTCACATTACATGTAGCTAGTCTTTGTAGCAGCAACTCCCCAACACTTGATCGAACACTCCAACTTCACTAATGATTGATGTTGTTGGAAAAATACAAGAAACTCAGAAACAATTGAGAAGCAACTAAGAAGAAGAAGAAGCCCGACAATGATAAAAATGAAAAGAGAAAAAGATAATGCAAATGTTGGGTTGGTAGTTGTTAGCTCCCACAATTATTCTCATTGCCACCATAGAGCTTGGTTGCGTTTTTTCTTTTCTTTCTATTCCTGGTAATGAAAGTACATATGCTAAGATTTATTGTTGCTTGTGTTTATGATGAAGAAGTGAAAAAAATGAGTGAAAATATTATACTTAAGGACATTTTTGTCAAATCAAGTGAGTAGGGAGTGATCTATAAAATTTTAACAAAATTAGGGAGCTTATTCTAACCAAAATCAAGTGGGGATGATCACAAATTTGGAAAGTATTTTTGGTACTTTTAAATAAGTGCCCCATGGTTTTTCGTACAAAATTAGGTATAAGAAAAATATAAGGCTTTAGTTTGGAAATCTTATTATTTAAAGCTACAATAATTAATTAATTGATTATAATTAATCTAGAAAAATATAAATTTAAATGTTATTACTTTTGATTATCTTATCTTCTCTATTTTTTTAAAATTCTTAATATTTTTCTTATCAATATCTTAACTACTCTTTTTCCCAATACTAATCACTAAAAAACTTTCTTTCTCCAATGCTAATCACTAAATAACATTTCAACACCAATCACTAAATAACATTAAGTTCAATTCTCTTTCATTATAAATCAAGGTTTTATTTCTTAAATTTTTTTACTTTTATTTTATTATTTGTTATCAATTCCATTTTCTTTTCTTTTCTTTTTTTTAAAAAAAATCAGTTACGTTTTAAAATGGTAATGTCCATGGCTCTACTTTTCAAAATTGAAACTAATAAAATCTTACCTAAGGTCAATAATATCTCAAAAAAGATTCAATGGGTCAATTAGCTCTCATTGAAAAAGAAATGTTAATTAACAAACATGTAGTTAATAATTTTGCATGCCAAGAAGCCAGAAAAATAAAATATAGATAGTAATATTTTGTATGATTTTTTATTTTTATTTTTTTGCGAAATACTGTCTAATTAAAAAGATGCGTATATTAGAAATTTATTTTTTATAATATTTAATTTTTTGTTAAATCTATTAAAGGTCCTAATTCATATTTCGCCTTAGGCCTACAATTTTATTGAGACGACTCTGAAATTAATTGCCAACAATCCCGGAGGTTAGGTTTATATTTTGAACTAGCATGTATGCCATGCTATGCACATAGTTTATATTTTTCTTTTAACTTTATCTTCCCTTAAGAAACATTCAATCAACTTTAATTTAAAATAATTAATAATATATGTGTAACTTCATAAATATTTTTCTAAATAGCTGAGAATGTCTTTAGCTATAGCACTGAGATAATGGAATAGTTCTCCGTAAACTACTCGGCATGAACATGGTCCAAAGATTGAAATAAACCTGCAAAAATCTTTAATGGTAAAAGCAATTTGTGGACACCTCTGAAAGCTTTTGTAAACAACACCATAAATACATATCTATACTATTTAATTAATAGTATAATCCAACTTATTATAAGAAATTAAGTAGATGACTCACATAAACTTGAGAATAATAATCTATTCTGAAAAGCCTACAATATTGAATATGTTAAAAATTAGTGGAACATATATATATATATATATATATATATTTAATAATAATACAATTCCAATTGGTTATATGAAATTACTTTATAAGGTAAAAAAATTAAAAAATTAATCATGAAAAAAAATATCTATGTAAATTTATTTCCAACTCAAAATAACAATTCAATAATATAAATCTACATACTTTTGACTAAATTGAATCATATATATATTATTAAAACTATATTTTTCATACAAAAAAATATGTAATAAAATAAAAATTCAAAATATATATTGAATAATAACACAATTATTAACTGATTATAAGAAATTATTTTATAAGACAAAAAAATTAAGAAATTAATCATAAAAAATATTATCCTGTAAATTTAGTAGATGATGACTCACTTGAACTTGAGAATAATCTATTCCAAAAAACCAACAAAATTACATATACAAAAAATTACTAGAACATCTATATATCGAATAATAATACAATTTCAATTAGTTATAAAAAATTAACTAGATGACTCACCTGAACTCGAGAACAATAATCTATTTCAAAAGGCCTACAAAATTAAATATGTCAAAAGTTAGTCATATATATAGGATAATAATACAATTCCTATTGATTATAAAAAAAATTATTTTATAAGATAAAAAACTTTAGAAATTAATTAATCACAAAAAAATTAAGATAAATTAAAATTTAGTTCCAATGCAACAAACATAAAATAACAATTCCATAACATAAATATGCATCTGCATACTTTTGATTTTTTTTTCAATAATTCAGAGTCGGGTGTGTGTGGAGTCGTGTCGTAATTAAATTTTGTGCAGCAAATTCTCTTTCCCTTTTTTTTATCCAAAGCCAATTCTCTTCCCTTACACATAATAAATGGTGTTCTTTTCTATCTTTCCTTTTTTAAGGTAGCACAAAATAGAAGAAAACTACCATCCACATTAATAATTTTATATATTAAGCTGCACAAAAAAGGAAAAAACTATTACTCATAATATTTTTATCTAGTGTACAAATAACAGAAGAGAAACTAACGCATGCCAACATAAGAATAAATAATTTAGCCAAGATCCTAGCATGACACATACTTGTCTGCACTAATAGAAGCCTCTCAATTCTTCTTTTTTAATCTAAATCTTGCAAAAAGACATGTCATGCATGCTGAAACTTTTCCCAAAAATATTTTCTGATTTTTTTTCTTGTAGTCCTGCTTGTTTTTCTTTAGTTTGCTCCCATCCTTATGGTCTGTCCCCATGTAAGATCACCAGTTATCTCCATAGATATAAATTTGATAAATACAACAACACACATATTATAAAGAAATTACATACAACACACACATGAATCCTTATAATGAAATTACATATTAAATAGCAAGATGTTGTTTTACTTACTTGAAAAAATTATTCATGAGATGTTTGGAAAACTTGATGAGAGATACTTGTGATTTGGATGTAATTTTATTAATCGAGTTATATTTGAACTCCACCACTTTATATATGTATATGCATAGAAGAATTTAACACATCTAAACACCTAGGGGTGTAAATAAGCCGAGTTGAGCCTGAGCCTAAGCCTACCAAGCTTGGGCTTAGCTCGTTTACTCATTCGTGAGCTCGAGCTCGGGTGAGTCTAGGCAACTGAGCTCAAGCTTGGCTCGTTAGAATAGGCTCAGGCTCAAGCTCAACTTGTTCAAGCTCGATAAGGCTCGATTTGTATGGGCTTGCATGAGCTCGTGTAAGCCTGTGTGAGCTCGAGCTTGTATAAGCTCAGATGTACTCCAACTCGTGTAAGCCTGTATGAGCTCGAGCTCGTTTAAGCTTGAAATAAAATTTATAATAACAAACATCATATCATAAAGAACATTATAAAAATATAATCCAACAGTACCAATACAATTCTTACTGTTATGAAATTTCAAATTACATATTTTCCAATCAAAATACTACATTCACTATAAAAAAAAAAATATTAAAGAGGCCATCACGGATATTCTAAGTCTTCTCAACCTACAAAGATAAAGAATATATTACATAAACAAAGTAATAAAAATAGAAGTGCTCTATACATTTAGGCCCAACTCACAAAAAGAAAACAATGAAACATAATAATTGCACAAATTAAGCACCTGGTGAAATGCATGCCTTTGAAAAATCTTAATGCTATCAACCAAAAAGATTGTACATGTTATGGGAAGTGATAAGACTCATTTATCAAATGGATACTTTAAAAATCAATCTAAAAACCAAATGCCCAACCCTCCAACCATCAAATAGAAAAATCTTTTTCTAGCTAATACCATTATACGCATCTACCTAACCCTCCAACTACCACATCAATTGTTTCACAATATACAAAGGTAAAGGAACCTATAAATCCAACTACCACAGCAACTGTTTCACAATATACAAAGGCAAAGAAACCTATAAATGTAAAGAAAACTGTAACATACACAGACAACTAAGCAAACAAAGAGTTAGAATTTCACATATAGGAAAGGCAAGAAGCAAACGAAACAAACTTACTGCAGTTTTAACCAAACTAATTCCATCCAACTGCCACAGCAACTGTTTCACAATATATAAATGCAAAGAAAATTGTAACATACACAGATAACTAAGCAAACAAAGAGTTAGAATTTCACATTCAAGAAAGGCAAGAAGCAAACAAAACAAACTTACTGCAGTTTTAACCAAACTAATTCCATCCAAAAAATGTACTAAGAGTTAGAATTTCAAGAAAATTCAAGAAAGGCAACAAGCAAACAAAATAAACTTACTACAATTTTAACTAAACTAATCCCATTCAAAAAATGTAATGAAAACTAAAATGCCTCAATGGAATCAAACCACTTTTAAAATGTCATTCTGGTAATCCAAACAAATTTCATACCATTGTTGTAGCTCAATCAACTAAGAGAAGATCATGGAAATACAATTTCTATTAGTTTATTCTCTTCCTACAAATCCAAGCAAAAATATGTTAAATTAACTACAACTAATATTAGAAGTATGTAAAAGAAGAAAATATTTCTCACCTTGCTCTTTTTCTTCACTCCATGGAGATTACGTAACCAATCACCTCCACATAGTAACATTTGCAGTATTTCTAGTGATAATGAGGAACGATATGGATCAATCACTCTCGTGCTGGTGCTAAATGTAGCTTCTGAAGCCATCGTGGTGATAGGAATAGCAAGGATGTCATGAGCCATTCTTGACAGAATGTGATACTTCGTTGTTGACTCCTTTTTCCACCAACCTAAAGTATCAAAGGAAAGAGGATCTCTATTATGAATACAGCATCCATCCTCCAAATAGCTATCAAGTTCTGACCTTTGAGATGGGCTACTTTCCACTCTCCTCAGATAGTTCCTGTAATCATTCCAACCTGAAGTAGAACTTTGACCCATGAAACTATCAATCAGTAAATTTGATGTTGAAGCTCCCTTTTTTCAGATATAGTATGATACTCATTCACATATTCTGCATAAATCTCATATACAACACTTTGAACTGTTGTGATGCTTTCATGAGCATCTTGTTCCTAATACATCTAAGAATAGGCAAACTCAAGAAGTCTCATCTTGCATCTTGGATCCAAAATAGAACTTATCGCCATCAATAAGTTACATTCTCCCCAGTATTTATCAAACTTGGTCTTCATCCTACAAGTCATGTCACGAATAAAGTCATTTTCATCTTGTGACATCTAATCCAACATTACCTAGACATTATGCACTTTAGACAAATATAGATTGGAAGTTGGATAATCACTACTAGAAATTACCTTAGTTGCTTCATTGAAGACTGCCAAAACCTGATAAACTTTCTCCACTTTAAGCTAATCTTCCTCGCTTGGACAACAATAAAAGTTAGGCTCACGATCATGAAATCTAGGAAATGCCTTTTTCAACTTTGTTGTAGTAGCTAGCATCTCATAAGTGGAGTTCCAATTTGTTTTGCAATCTAGAATAAGTCTCCTATCTAGTAACTGAAGTTGTTGCACAATCTCTGAAAAACTCCAAAGTTTTGCCTCACTCTAATTGATATAACTAATTTTGTCATGAATGTCTTTGATTATGTGTTTGATCTCTGAAAGGCCATCTTGAACCATAAGGTTCAAAATATGTGCACAACAACGAACATGAAATAACTTTCCTCCACATAATAACTTCTTACTTCTTGAGAAAGTATCCTTCAAAAATCAGATCGCTGAATCATTACTTGATGCATTATCTACTAAAATTGTGTACACCTTGTTCTCAATCCCCTATTCTTTCAAACACTTGTATATAGTATCTGCAATCTCTATACCACGATGAGGTGAAGGTATATGAACAAAGTTTACAACACGCTTTTGCAAGCTCCAATCAACGTCTACAAAATGTCCTTTAAGCACCATATATCTAATCTTTTAATTACTTGACTTCCATAAATCCGTCTTCAAGTTAATTTTGCTAAAACCCTTCAATTGTGCCTTCAACTTCTTCTTTTCAACTTCATAAACATGCTCACAATCATTTTTTATTGTATTCTGAGATATCTTCTGCCACTCAATTAATCCCCATTTCTGCATCATATTGAAGCCTTCTTCTTCCACAATACTAAATAAATGCTCATGCATCATAATCCAATGAGCTATCCCCTCCTTCATTTTCATCATATCAAATCTTCCATCTCTGATAGCTAAACCAAAAGCAATTGCATCTACTTTGGAATGAGCTGGGGGGAAGTTGATTCTTCGTTGTTCAATTTTAAACCTCTTTCACAAAGAACAAGCTTCAAGGTGTCACCCCAAATGACTCGTTGTATTGCTCTTCATACTGAAATGTCTTTTGCAATGAACATATTGAGCTTTCTTTAGGCCCTGAACTATTTCCTCCTGAAACTCAAGTCAAATAGAAAAAGTCCTTAACCTTTTCTTCTTTTTGAAATGGCTATCATCATCATCATCATTGTGTCTATCTCATTAGTACCATTATCTTCAATTGGGTCAAGCGATGGATCAGCAACACTGTTAAGATTTATATTATCAATATTCTCTGCTTCCATTGCTGTACATGAATTTGCCTTCGGCATAGATGAAACTTTCAGTGTGCTCAACATTGACATACCTAAGAGAAGAAATCCCAAATCAACAAAATCCCAAAAAGAAACTATATTCATGTTATAAATATATTAACACTAAACAGATAGCCATAATGAGGTTCATATGATTTAAAGAAAAGTAAGAAATAAATCTAGGAAAGCTAATTCTAGTGAGACTTATTTCATTCTTTAGTGAGCTTAGGTAGAAAGTCTAGCAAAAAAATATTAGTCTCTCAATGAAATCTCTAGTTTTCATGTGAAGGGAAGAATTAAACACGTAAAAACAGTTACTAAACGATGGCTTAAATGATATTTTTCCATGATTGAACTATCTACCCCAAGTTGCAAAAAAATATATAACAAAAGAAAGTTTACATTGGAGCTACACTATCTCTTGTTAGCATATGTGGTATTCTATTCATCATAATAGTATTAGGTGTGTACAACCACAGGTAAACTTTTTGAGTGATACTGCATTGATTTAGCTTTGTTAAGGTATGTTCTCTCAAGAGGCTAGTCTTTATTTCTACAACATTTAGTGGTAGATAGAGGCATTCGACTTCCATCACATGCCATACAAACCTCCTCTTTATGGCTTTGTTCTATTGAAATCTATGTGATCCAGATTCTAGTTTGACAGGCATAGATGGAGTACTAATGCAAGCATGGAAGAAAATCTAGTACCTTTTATGTTTGTTTTTCAAGGAGTTGGAAAGAATTGAATTATAAGCATCATAGTATATTATTTTGGTATTAGTTTGAAGAATGTGCAGGCTTGTTTCCAAGTGTGCTGGAAGTTAAAGATTGTTATTAGGGAAACACAAAATATAAGGCCCAAACATATTATTTTTTTTCCCCAAATAGTCACTCCCAAAACAATAACGAAACACACCTCACATTTTCCGTTTCCACTCGCAAAGTATATTCACCCAAATATCTTCTACAAAACAATTAAAATATACCAAACAAAGCGTAAATTTCTCCAAAACCCCCACATAAGATTTTTGGTATTAAAAATCTGTGTGCTTATTATAAATTTTTTTTAATAGATCAGATATGCAAACTGATAAGCTGAAAATGAAGGAAAGAACATAAAATTTATTTGGTTAACTAAGAGTGAAAAACAGTGAACAGCAGCAGAGGATAATAGCAGCGGAGGAGAACAACGGAGGACAGAAAATAGAGGAGGTGCACGGCGGCTGGAATCAGGAACAGAGGAGACCAACGGGTGCAGCTGAAGGCGAGGGGTTTTTTGTTTTCTCTAAATGTTGAAGAGAGAGAGAGATTGAGGCAGTAAAAGAGTAGCAACGGACGAGGGCCAGGTGCAACTGAGGGCCAGGTGTAGCTGAGGGCGAGCTTTTCTATTTTCTCTGAAATCTGAATGTCGAAGAGAGAGAAGGATTGAGCGAGTAAGAGATAGGGACTGTGAGTGTGAGGCTGAGGCATAGGGAATTAGGGATTTAGGGTTTTTCTTTTTAATTTTTAAATAATTTTATTTTTTAATATTATTAATATTATTATTATTATTATTATATTGAAAAGTTCGATTAGGCTCACAAGCCTATTGAATCAAATACTAATGAACTTGACTCGACTTGCTTGACTGGCGAGCTTGAACTCGGCTCGTTTAAGTTCGAGCCAAATTCGAGCTTTCATCAAGTTGAGTTCGAATCATTCGCTAATAGTATCATCTTATTTACACCCCTATAAACACTTATAACATTATCTCATCAATTATATGAAAGAGATAATATTAATTTCGATTTATCAACTAGAAACTCAAAAAAGAAATCCTTTATCTAATGAAAAATTTTATTTTCAGACATAATACATCCATATCAATTAGAGATAAATAAGAATAAATATCTTTAAAAATGAAATAAATAATATCAAATTTAATAACAGACAATTAATGAAAATTTTTGAATTTAATTGAAAAACTTAAATTCTAAGAATTTGCCAATAGACCAAAATTCCAATCAAAATTGAGTAATTGTGAGTCCCACACCATTGTATTATATATAATTACAAATACTCTCTTCATTTACAATTATTCTCTTGACGTTAAGAGTCACTCGTCCAACTTAACAGAGTTAGTGAAAATAATCCATTTAAAATTGAAAGAGGCTGTAAAACGTGCCATTTAATTCTTAGAAAAAAATAAAATAAAATCCATCGAAAAATAGAAAATTGAAATGATAAAATTGATCCTGATTTAATTTACGAAAATGCTCTAAAGTCATCTATAGGGGGAAAAAAAGATATTAAAAAAATTAGGTACTTATGTATATATGTGTGACATATATACATAAATATATATTTATATATATGTATGTGTATATATACACATTTCCCTTCTCGCCCTTTACCTTCCACCTCTCACATAAACTGGCAAGATCTGACCGTGTCAAATTTGGCCATTGCGGCCACTGGCAATGGCAAGCAGCGGCCCTAACCAGCAGCCTTGCCGTGGCAGAGGGAGCCTTACCATGGGCTGACATGGAAGGATGGAGAAGATGCAAGATGGCAGATTTTTTTCAAAACTTTTTAATTCATAAATTGTTTTAAAAATATCAATTATTTCAAGATTATGAATTACGTACTTCAATTAATAAATATGTGAAATTATTATGTAAATTAGTTTTTATATGCTGACTATTTAATATTATTGAATATGTAAAATTATTTTAGATCTTTTTATTGTTTTTCTATTTTAGTTGTTAGGTACTTAATTAAATTTTAATAAATTATTTTAGACATGTTTATTATTTTAATATGATTAAACATGTAACTCAATTGATATATGTGTCTACTATTTAATATTATTAAATAAATTCAATTATTTAAATAAATCATTTTAGATGTATAATATTTTTAAATAAATTATTTTGAGTATGTTTACTATTTAATATTACTGAATTTGTAACATTATTTTTTATTGTTATTAATTCTTTAATTGTTTGCTTATTTCATTTCATTTAATTAAAATTCAATTAAATTATAATTTTAACATTATTAAATATGCAACTCAAATTATTAAACTTATATTATTTAACGTGATAAACTTAGACTGTTTGAAGGAAATTTAAGATGGTAAATTTGTATGAAATATACCCTTATAAATTCAGAAATATTAAAAATAGGTTTAATAAATTAGCTAAACAGTAACTTGACAGCCCATTTGGATTTTTAAACAAATTTGCCTATCGATTCATTATTTTAACTAACAAAAACTACCGAATTTCACAGAATATAAAACAGAGTTGAATTTTATAGAGTATTTGTAATTTCTAAATTATTTTATAAATGAGCCAAACTTCAAAGGGTGCACGCATTAACGTTTAATTATTACATTTGCCCAACAAAACTACACAAATACAATTTTGATGCTTGCTGTGAGATTATTTTTAAGAGTGGTCTTTGTAGATCTTTATGAGCGAAAGGGATAAATAGGTATCCATAGACAAATAGGTTGAAAGAATGAGATTCATGAGACTCTCCAAAGATCAACGGAAACAGTCATTTCTTTCCTTGAGAAGTTGTTTTAGTTTCAAGAATAGCGGTGGCTGGTGCGAAGCTCGGGTTTTTTGTTTTTCAAATGATAGACGATGGGAGGAAAATCACCTTCAACTAGACCAAATGCCCGCCCTAAGGAAATGTAAAATATATCATTTCAAATCCTAGAAAACGAAATGGCGGGAAATCATTTCATTCAGCGAAGAGAATGATTCAATGGAGAATGACAACTTTTTTCTGAACTGACAAAGAAGGCCATCAAATTGTAACAGATTCGGCTGACGTGGCACCACATGATGTGCTCCAAAACTAGAATTTTTGTTTTGTATTTTTTTTTTTTTTTTGGGTTTTTCCCTTCCGGCCTTCCCGATTAAGGAAAAAGAAGAGGAAGGGAACTGGAAATAAGGATCCCGTCCATTTCATATCGCCGAGAAAATCTCACTCCCATCTTCCCGAAGCTCATTTACTCTTCAATTCCTCTCTCCCTTTTTGTTCTTTTATTGGAGAGAAGACTTGGGTTCTGAAAATTCTCCGTTTCTTCAAGAAAGTACTTGCCACAAGCATTTTGTTATCGCACTTCTTGTTTAAAGGTAATAATTGTTCGTCTCTTTTTTTTTAAAAAAATAAATTACATTATTTTGCGTTGCTGCATCTAATTGATTGGAATTTACCTGAACCTGTAGCTCCGCTTACGTTTTGAACATGTCTCTTAATTGGTTGATTGTGAAAATAACCGGAGGAGTTATTGCGGATTTTGTTGTTTATGAATGTGGTTAAATCCGTATTTAGTGATATTGATGATTTTGCCATACTTGGCGAGTTTTCTTGTGCACTTTCTCGTCAGTGTTTTCATTTGTTTGTGCTAGGAATATATGAACATTTTGAACGAGATTGTCAAAAAGTTTTTAATTTTTAATTATGTCCGTTTGCTTTTAAAGAAAGAATTTCTTGTAATGTTCGGCCACGAGTAATTTTATTGTGTCGGAAGTTGAATCTATCTACTTGATGCTCGCTTTTTTTTTTTTGTGTGTGTAATCTAATGAATGTGTGGATTTAGCAGTAAATATGGCTTTGATCTTCAATAATGATGCTTTCTCGTGTGTGTGTTTTAAGATTAGTGATTGGGAATGATAGTTGTATTAGCTTGTTTCATCGTTTATTAAGCTCGAATTAATAATTTTGGTACTTCATGAATAAACAGCTTCGATAGTTATTAGCGTCATTTAGTCTCACGCTTGGGGATTAAGACATAATAAAATTGTGGAAGCAACTCAGTATGGAGAATTTTAACTGTTCTTTTATTTATTTATTTATTTTAAGTGGTTACTGATGAAGGGTGCATTAACTAAGCTGAAAAGTAAGCTGGATTTTCCTTATTACAAATCTGAGGTTCTTTCTGTATCATCCTAGGTATTTGGTGTTGTCTAGATGGGCTTCATCATCTTGCAAATAAGAGCTAACTGATATAGCAGCATGAATGAGTACCCTACAGAGTAGTCCAGCTGATACGGATACTTTGCAGGTATATAACCTCATCAATCTTCTTGTGATTTCTGCTTCCATTGTTTATCTGTAGTGAAAACTTGAAATTTTTTTGATAACAAATTATTTATAGGAGACTCGTGTTATTATTGTTTTCTCCTTTCCTCTGCTTCCAAAACTGAGAATCTGAATCTTTCGCTGCTTCAATTGGTAAGTGCAGGAGTGAATAGTTTTTTTAACCGGTTTGCAAATGTAATTGCACATACTGAAAGGTACCTTAATATTTGATCTAGATAAAGAAGATATTCTTCTTTTGCCCATTTAGTACATAATTTCTGTTTTTGTTTCACAACTTCATGCCCTGGTTTTAGAGTTTTAACTCCATATAACCACAATGACAATCTCCTTGTAAATTATGTTGTTAGTTTATTATAGTGGTGCATTTGATTTTTTCCTTAAATTGAAGATGACTTTCTGTACCCAATCATAAATTATAGTCTATTGATTGTTTTTGTTACTCATTATAACATTCGTTAATAGTGTCAATTATTTTAAATGTTCCACTACAGGCCATTAATGCCATAAAGAAAGGTTCTTATCTTCTGAAGTACGGGCGATGGGGAAAACCCAAGTTCTGCCCTTTTCGGCTTTCCAATGTAAGCCATATTTTATTCTATTAGTGATAGAGTATTTATTGTGCTCCCTTTATGGTATTTGGCATGATTTGTCAACTATATGATATTTTCTAGATTACATCTCATATACTTCATGACACTTAGATCTATTTGTTTGTGTGGGAAAGATATCAAAATTGAGAATTTGCTAATCAGAAATCAAATTTTTGTGTTTGATACATTTAATTGAATGTTTGAGTTGAGTAGGGAAGTTATTCCTCAAAAGCCGAATCTTACCTTCAAAATATGGTAATTAAAAATACCAATTTCAATAGGGTATTGCAATTACTTTCTCCAGTATAATATATTTATATGAATGTGTATATATGCATATATTATCTTATTAATTGTTCATATATAGTTATTTAAATATTTTTTGTGTTGTGAATTTTCTAGTATATTATTAGTTTGTTTTTATTAATAATTAATTATTTAATTAAAATACTGAAATGATATATTAATTATTTTTATTAAATAATAATATAATGTTCTTGACAAGTTACTATTTTTATTAGTCATAATAAATATTTAAATATTGAATTACATTTAAATATATGGACATACTATTGGTGGTTATGCTATACAAATCAATTGAATTTAATTATAGTATTAATTATCAATAGGTGATTTGGATATAAAATCTGAAATTGTACTGAATCTATTAGTACACCAAACTAATTAATTGAATTAATAATTAATATTTTAATTAAATAGTTGGTAATATGTTAAAAGAAATACAAATAGTAAGATATTAAACTAGTAATTAATGTTAATTGTTTAAAAAATAAAAAAATAATGTATAGTCAAATTTATTATATTTGAATGCATATATAATATCTAAGGACAAAAGAATTATGTATCAAACCTAGGCTTAGTTGTTTTAGAGTCTCTGTTGTCAATTACTTCACCTAAATATTGAATTTCATTTTATTCTCTCTCCCAAGGACTGTTTTATTTCATTATTGATTCTATGAATAACTAAAACGAAATTTCAGAAAATGCCTCTTGTTGTGGTACCAACTTCCTCTATTTCTGGTGAATCTTAGGAATTAAAGGACGAGAAGGAATAGCAAAATGCTGTTATTAGATAGATAAAGGATGCAAACTTATAGGCATAGATTATTCTGAGGGATTTTTGGCAATAAATTCTGTCTTGGACTTAGGTGCCAGAAAATGCTAACCCTTGCTTTAGATGCAGCTTTCAAAAGTCTAATGCATCTGACCCTGGCATTTGATTCATCCATTAACCAAGCTGAATCTATTGAATATTTAAATAAAATTACAACAGAGTTCAGGTTATGATAATTCAAGGGGTTAATGGTTTTGGTTCACAATGAGAAATTGTGCAACTTTAATAATTATGCTATTTAGATGGCATAATCTAATTATGTATTGCAACCTTCACATTGCTAAATCCATTTTAGCACAAACTATTTTACTACTCCAATTTCTCCCCTATTCTAACTTATTGAATTTTAGGATGAGACAACACTAATTTGGTATGTTGGGAAAGAGCAGAAGCAACTCCGATTAAGTCAAGTTTCAAAGATTATTCCTGGACAACGTACTGTAAGTTTGTTTGCTACTGGCACTACATATTATACTACTCATTGTGATTATGCATGCCTCACTGACGGATTAAGTAAACAATAACAAAAGAACTTGTTTGAAATTTATTTTAGACATGCTACAATTTTTTGGTTTTGTATGTTTGAACTTGGAGCCACAAAAGGCATGTATTCTTGACCGTGAGGACCTTAACATAGAAAATCTTAATTTATTTCTTTTGATATGTTTTTTAAGTGTTACTTTCTAAAAAATTTGTGAATGTTTTGTTTTAGGATACAAAGTTTCCATAATTCAATATTTTTGCAATTTGGGATAGATGGGTTTGTGGTAGATTGGGGTAGAAACTCAATAATTCTCTTCTTTTTCTTGCTAGAGTAGTAAAATAGATATTATAATCCAGATTTGCGTTAGGACTACTATAGTTTATGATTTGTTGAACTCATTTGTATTTCTCATATATAAACTCAAGCAAAAATGAGGAAATCAGCTTATCTGATGAAAACATATTCACACAGGACAGCTTGAGCTTTCCTAACATGATCTTTCTAACATAAGTTTCTTAAAATTTCAGTCATTCATTCTATAATGTGCTATGTGCAAATACTAGATTTCTTTTTCCGTCTGAGCATGTTTTGACCTAGGAGACTCTAGATGTGCTGATTGGACCTTACATATAAATGGTTATATGGGGTTGTAGCGTGGAACTACATTAGGTGGAACTTATAAGTTGTGAACGAATTTGCTACTTTTGTAGGGATTGGAATTTGCTCATTTGTCGGTCTACTTAGTGAAAAACTAAAAATCTTTAGAACTATATGTTCATTAGCCCCAACTAATGATCCTAATTACTAATTGCTCATATTGGCAAGACGTTGGTAATACCGCAACAAGTGCAATTGCAAAATGTGTACCACATGCCAGGTTTAGAAAAGAATTTATCATTAATATCACAACTAACAACATTAGGAAACTACGTACTATAGCCGAATGACTTAAAAGTACACCTAATTCTCAAATTAACATGCGCACCTCTTATGGAGGGAAGAAAGATAGAATCGGTTTATGTAATGTCAGTTCAAGAAGCCTATATTGAAAAAGCCCAAAGAAATGAAATAGTGATCTATAGCATGGAATCTTAGGGTATATGAGTTACTATAAATTAGAAGTAATGAAGAAATTTATGCTCAAGAGACTTCCTCAGATGTTTGAGAAGATATAGTGTGTATGCTGCAGATATAGGAAAGCACACAAATGGACTTGTAAAGAGTCAAAGTACAGAGTAAAGGAACCTCTTGAATTAGTGTAGACTAATATGCTTGGCCCAATATAATAACCACCTGGAAGTGGTTTTTGGTATAATCACCTTTATTGATCATTTTCAAGGTTTGTATCAATAAATTTCTTGAAAAAAAAAAACTTGAAACAGTTAATAAATTTAAGAAAGTGAAAGAAGTAACAGGCAAAAAACTTAGCACAGAATAAAATGCCTATGAATAGATCATGGAGGTAAATATACGTGATGAGTTTGCAAAATATCTAAAAGAACATGCAAGATAAGTATGCCTATAACTTGTCTAAATACTCAACTACAAAATGAAGTAGCAAAAAGAAAGAATAAATTTCTTATAGAGATATGCAGGAGTATTTTGCAAGAATGTAACACCTCAATTTTAGGTAGAGTGCATGAAGATGGCTGCATATGATCTATAGGTTGCCTCAAGTGAAAGTTAGATTTGTGTTACTATTTGAGAAGGTATGGAAGATTAAACTCCACAATAAATCATTTCTGTTTTACTTTCAAAATGTGGTGTCTAATGAGTCAACATGTTGGCGGACACCTTATTCTATAATATTACCCGATTCAAAAGAAATTAATGAGAAAAAGAGAAGGAATGTTGAAGAGGGTGAAGACGACATGCATTGACATAAAGAAGAAGTTGAAAAATTAGAGTCCATAAAAATTAGGTCTAAATCACAAGTTTTAAATTCTAATGCAGACAAGGTATATCTCGTTAAATCAATCTTTTCCACCACATTATGTATAATAGGAAACAAGCGCCTTATGTTTCTATGGGGTGTAGGCTTTCCAAAAGGTAACGGAGGTATGTAAAGGGTACCTCAAGCTAGATGGAGATTAGCTCTCAAGTACAAAGGTAGAAAGGAGCTTGACTACAAGACCCACCCATCGAGCAAGGACTAAGGTTACAAATTTTAGAAGAAAGGTTTACCCAATCACGGAGACACAAGGAGAACTAAATGAAACTCAAACTCAACAAAACGTTTTACAAGACAAAGAATGTTAAATAAGCTAATGTAGTAGATAGACGTCAATAAAATAAAATAGTATCTCTCATATGAAGAAGCTTCTTTGAAAAAAACAGTGGAAGAATTCTATAGAAGAATAGATATCTTGAAGCAAAATGAGACTCAGAATTTCACATTTAAGCCCAAAGATGTAAAACTTATATCACGCAAAAATGAGTTTACAAAGTAAAGACTACACCATATGGCTTAATTGAGAAGCACGACTAATAGCTAGAGGATTCTCTCAGTAGTATGGACCAAACTATGATGAGATATTTAGTCAAGTGGCAAAGATCATTGCAATACGTGTTTTGCTAGCCTTAGCAGCTAGTAAAGATTCAAAACTTTGGCAAATGAATGTAAAGTATGCACTCTTGCATGGAGAATTGGACATAAAAATTGTACAAGGAGAAGCCGTAAACTCACCCACACTATGTGTGCAAGTTGAATTTTTCAGCTAAAGCAAGCATCAAGAGCACGGTATGTATGGAAAAATAGTAGAACATGTAACTACACTATGTTACTAATAAATTCAAGCTAATTCATGAAAACTCAAAATGGAAATGCTACAATTATTCGAGAGAGTAACTTATTATCTGCTTTCACATGAAAGCACTTTGGGAGTTGAAACACTTTCTTGGGCTCAAAGTAGGAAGAGTTGAAAAAGGGATATGTTTATGCCAGCAAAAGTATGCTAAACTACTTGCAAAGTATGGGATGATCGAATGCAAGCCCATCTCAAAACTAATAGAGGTTAATGCATGGTTACACTTTATTAAATGTAAGGACCTAAAAGATGCCATAACGTACAGATAAATTGTTGACAGCCTCATCTATCTCACCTTGACAAGGCCGGATGTGCCATATGTAGGGATGGCAAGTTGATATATGTTAAATCCGAAAAAGCTTCATCTACATGCCACGCGAAGAATTTTATGCTATGCGAGGGGTGTAATTGATTATAATATATTATATAAGAAAGAAGAAAAATGTCAAGTAATTGCATACTTTGATGTTGACGATTGTGACGAACTTCTTGGTGTAGCAAAAAACCACCTATGATCTCATTATCAAGCATCAATGCAGAGCAAAGAGAAACAACTATGGGGTCTCAAGAGTCATGGTTGAATGAAATATCTTAGGAAATCAAAATGTTACTCTACTCAACTATTCTGTCACAATCAGCTGAAAATACATCTAGCAGCCAGTGTTCCATCCAAGGAATAAGCATGTGAAAGTATATTATTTACGTGGTGAAAATCGAGATGAAGCATGTGAAGATGGAAGATCAAGCTGCCGATCTTTTTATCAAATGACTTAATTGAAGAAATTTTGAAAAGTTTAGAAGACAACTTAATGGAAAGGAGAAACAGCATAAAAGAGGGTAGTTGTTGAGAGGGAGTGATATAAAGATCACTAACTTCTCTTGAAGCTTTCGCCAAGTATCAGTAAGTGTCTTAGAGCCTTCTTTAAGTTAATGCATGTTGCAATTAAAAAATAATACGAGGGTTCCAAGTTTCGAAAGTCAGTGCACTGATGCCAACTATGAGAGTCTACAAATAGGACACCAAGGCTAACAACGAGATGTAGCTAAGAAATGTTTTGCTAATATAATATAGTGTGTCAGTTAGCGCTTGAGTGCTTACATCAATATTATAATACGTAGACATATATATATGTATTATGTTCTTCAAATATACTTGGCACCCATTTCTTTACATATACACTGTACATTTATTGTGTTTGAGTTGTTTTGCATGTAATTTGTACCACAAAACTTGTACTTATGGTGTTCTTCTAGTGCTCTGTTTGGAAGTCCATCATGGAACAGACACAAAGATGTAGTTTTGGTGGGAAATACTTGGTGTAATTTCTTTTACTTTGAAGGGAATCCTGTGGAGCTTGAGATCCTGCCCTCCCTAAAATTAGGCCATTTGAGATTGCTCTCCCACAATTAGCTGCAAATTTCTCAATTTTGCAATTTATTCACTTTCATGTCTTTGCCTTTTTGCCATTTAGAATGAAACCATTATTTACACACAACTCAAATGTGTGAATACTAATCCAATAATTAGCAATAGTTAACTATTTAAACTTAATTAATTTTCACTTCTAATCATTTACTCCAATATGCTTGTATGTGTATTCTGTATGTGAATTATCCGTGCCTAAAAACCACATGTAAGGGGTCATCATAATGATACCATTTGACATGATATTAAGCTTGTTCTATTTTCACATGGAAGTAAGCATGAATAGTTCAACTTGATTGTATACTTTTCCTTTTCAGGTGCGCATAAATTTAATATTATTGCTAAGTTCACATAAAAATAATTGAACTAAATAATATCAACTCAATTGTATTTTTCTAACCTCCATTGATTCTGCTACTCTATGTATCAGTGTTGTTATTTATGATTATGCAGGCAAAATTTCAGAGGTATCCTCAACCTGAGAAGGAATATCAGTCATTTTCTCTTATCCATGGAAAAAATTCATTGGATGTGGTACGTAATAGTTAGATAATTATTTTATATCCATAAGTTGATTTTTGCTGATCTACATACTTCAGTTAGAGTATTCTCACACAGAGAATACGACACGGATTGTGTTAGGGAATCTCTCTCTCTCT
>JACGDI010005457.1:54260-85222 GCA_014898725.1 Jacaranda copaia | reverse complement strand
CTCTCTCTCTCTCTGTGGTGTGTGTGTCACTCTGTTTCCCCTTTAAGTTACCCAGACTACACTTAAAAATTGTTGGATATATTATTCAAATGATTCAAATATGAAAATTTGAAGGGTGAGTTTGGATATATGCTAGACCTACTATTCTCCTGTTGGTAGATGGCTAACTAACTCACAGTATTGGTTAAAAAAGCTGATCTTAAACAAAGAAATTAGGAGAAAAGCGGAGAAAGTTTTAGACGATGCTGACGAGGAAAATAGAAGTGGAAGTTAAAATTAGAGACAGTGGCGACCGAACCTTTTTCATACTCCTGCAGGTGATTTATGAAGTACCTTCCAGGCTTGAATTTGAGTAATAAATCCACATGCAGTCACACTGTAGGTGTTCTGGAGTAAAATTCAAGCTTACTTGAATTGGAGTAATTGATCAATATGCAGCAAACTTGGAGGTGTTTTGGAGTAAAATTCAAGCCTCCTCCGTTAATTTTCTGGCCTGAATAAGAATCAGCAATACCAAAAGATGAAACCAATTAAGAAAGTTCATCCAGTAATATTTCTTTAATGGCTGTTTAATTGAGAAAGAACAAGTTCAAAGCGAGTTATTACAAGGAAATGGACAGAGTGTCAAGAAAATGGAACTAACAAGCAAAATAAATATTAGCAGTCGCCGCTGAGTAGTTGTTCTTTTGGAAATCTTTTATTAATTTCAAATGGGGATGCAAAACAAACTTTTCTGAATCTAACCTACTATAATATGAAGACAGAAGCTGTAAACTGCTTTCTTAACAATGAGTGCTCCACTGACCTCAATATACTTTTTTCGCAACAATTTTTTTTCTGCTGCTACCATCCGTTGTGAAGTTGATGGATCAGAATTTCATGACACTTTTAAAGATGATCAAGCGTGCTATTTCAGTTGCTTGTTTATGGGCTTGCTTTCTGCTCCACTTAGATTTAGTTCTACTGATTCCAAATCTTTATGAGCACTTTCTTCTTCGCTAGAAAATTTCTTTAAGTTGTGAAATATATCAAGATACTGCTACTGGAAGATTGGAATGTATTTGCATGAACAATATATTTTTGTGAAGCAGGATGTTCTGCTGATCTTTACAAAAGATAGCTTCTGGTGACAATTGCTATTTTGGCAGATATGCAAAGACAAGTATGAAGCAGAGATCTGGTTGGTGGCTCTGAGGCCATTGATTGCACGCAGTAACTGTCAAAAATGGAGAACTGAAATCAGGACAGATAGCACGTTGTCAGACTGTTCAAGTGATCAGACAGAAAGAAATTCTGAGTCCATCCTATCAAATAGCAACGGCAATGCAGTTCATGAGGTTTCTTGCTACAGTTTTTCTAAAGCGCTCAAAATCTACTACTTAATCTATTTTTGTTTATAATATTTGCAGGATAAACAGAGTCATCAAATAATTGATGTCCCATTTGAGAGATTGCCTCAGAAAAGACTGGGAAGAGCATTTTCTGATGTTGTACTATATAAAGGAGCATCTCTATGTTCTCCACAGAGAGATTCTATTCTCAGTTCTGGCTCATCACAACCAAATGAAAATGTGGGTGGTAGGAACTCTGCAGATACTCTGCGACTCAGTTTTTCCAGTGCCATAAGTACATCTAGTCTGGAGTCTTCTCCCGAAGATATTCCTTTAAGCAGCATTTTCATTTGGGGCGAAGGGATAGAGGATGGCCTGCTGGATGAAGGTGCACCTATGGTTGGAGAATCCTTTCCCAGAAAGGATGCCTTTTTGCCAAAGGTCCTGGAATCTGCTTCGGCACTTGAGGCTCAAAATATTGCTTGTGGCAGAAGACATGCTGTATTACTTACAAGACAGGGGCAGGTTTTTAGTTGGGGAGATGGCTCGGATGGTAAGCTGGGGCATGGATTAGAAGCCGACGTCTCTAACCCTAAGCTCATTGATGCTCTTAGTGGATTGAACATTGTAGCAATAGGATGTGGAGAATATCATACCTGTGCTGTAACAGTAACGGGAGATCTGTACACGTGGGGAGATGGTATCCATAACTTTGGCCTTCTTGGGCATGGAAATGACTTCAGTTACTGGACCCCACGAAAAGTCAGGGGTCAGCTGGAATCCATCTGTGTAACATCCATATCTTGTGGACCTTGGCATTCAGCTGCTATCACATCACGAGGTCAGTTATTTACATTTGGAGATGGAACTTTTGGTGCCCTAGGTCATGGGGATCGATGTTGCACAAGTGTCCCAAGGGAAGTTGAGGCTTTAAACGGACAAAAAGCATTGAGGGTATCATGTGGATTTTGGCATACTGCTGCCATAATAGAGGTTCATTCTGAGTCGCCAAGTGGCAGTGACTCTCCAACTGGGAAGCTTTTCACTTGGGGAAATGGAGACAAAGGGCAGCTTGGACATGGTGATAAACTATGCCGATTAGTTCCGTTTTGTGTTGCCACGCCAAATGACAAGAGTTTCTGTCACGTAGCCTGTGGGCATAGCATTACTGTTGCTCTTACCATCTGTGGACAAGTATATACAATGGGGAGTACTGATTGTGGAGAACTTAGGTATCCTGGAGATAGCCCTACATTACCCATACGTGTTGAGGGTAAAATAAAAAACAGTTTCATTAAAGACATATCCTGTGGCTCTCATCATGTTGTTGCTGTGACTTCAAAATCAGAAGTATTCACTTGGGGAAAGGGAACAAATGGTCAGTTGGGTCATGACGACAATGCTGACAGGAATTCTCCTACTCTAGTTAAAGCTTTAGAGGGGAAACAAGTAAACAGAGTCATCTGTGGAAACAATTGCACTGCAGCTATTTGTCTTCACCAATGGCTATGCGCAACTGATTACTCAATTTGTGCTGGTTGTCGTAGTCCATTTAATTTCAAACGTAAGCGTCACAACTGCTACAACTGTGGGCTTGTTTTTTGCAAAGTATGTACAAGTAAGAAATCATTGAATGCTTCTTTGGCTCCAAATCTGAACAAACCATATCGCATATGTGAAGATTGTTATCCTAAATTGAACTCTCGACCTCCTAAGTCCAGTAGCCTATGTCTGCGTGGCAATCCCAGCAATGAAAAGAAGAAAGAGTCCTCCAAAGCTAAGCAACGTGGTGTGCTTTCTAGACTATCATCATTTGATTCATTCAGAAGGTCTAGTAAGCAACTTCATGAGAAAAAGCAGAAGCTAGATTCAAGCAGTGCTTATAATTCTCCACGCCATGGAGGAAGTTTTGGATGTGATAGGTCTTTTGAATCAAGTCCATCAACATCCATACTTGACAGCAGTGAGAGAATCAATGCTCCACTTCCGGGTTCAAAAATGCATTTTCCATATTCTCCTGTCTCCACGAAGTCAACTCCTCATTCTATGTTACTTCTGTCATCATTTTGTGGTGTTCCTTGCCCTGAAGAAGTTATTGATGATTCAAAGCAAACAAATGATGATCTCACTGAAGAAATCTCATTTCTAAGGGAACAGGTAAATCATTTTCAGGCAAAAATTGCCATTTAATTCTCTGAATGCAAATACACTCCTTTGATTTGTTTATTACCTGAAAAGATTTCCCGTCTTTGTAGGAGAATTTAGAAAAATGAAAATTGTGTACTGTTATGAAATCTCAAGCTACGTCTGACATGTTTATTCTGTTATAGTAAAATTGAATCATTTAGATGCTCTTACAAGGGTGAAAATATAGAGCCCAGAAGTTCTAATTAGTTTTCATGAATCATGAATGTTAATTCTTATTTCTAATGTCCTTGAAATTTATGGCAAGAGTAGTACAAGAAACACATAGGAATTACAACCGATATTCATTGGAAAATCTGTGTCTTGGTGTCTTGGTTCCTGATGCATCTTCGTTGTTGTGTCGACAAAAATGTGAATGTTCCCTCAGTTTTACAGATAAAAATTGATTTGTATCCTTTATTTTGTGAGTAGGATATATTCGCTAAAGAGGTTAATCTTAGTACAAGCAGAATCTCACAACAATAGCGTATCCCATCTAATTTAATATGATTGATTTATGGATAGAAATTTACTTTTAATAATTCATCCCCATACTTGTGCGAATTAGTAGCATCCAAAGAACATATCTTATTCACTGTTTTTTATGTCTGATGTGTATAGGAAACTAATATTAGTGCTTGTTTGTTGGATATCGCAGCATTTTCTGAATATGTTTACTGGTTTTTGTGCAAGTGATTGGATGCTAGTACTTCTTAAGCAACTGGAAAAAACCCTGAAATGACTGGATACAACTGCTGTTCCAAATATATAAAAATAGGCTTCCTTGCGAATAGAAGATTTATATGTAAACTAAAAATTTAATGGATAATAGCAAAATTTTAGAAGCACTTTTCTTTCATTTAAAACATGAATTTTGTTTTTGTTTAAATGTGATACTAGCTTAATCAATATTATGTTTGGCATATCTTTGTAGGTGGAAGTTCTCACCCGCAAGTCTCAGTTCCTTGCAGCAGAACTTGAAAGAACATCAAATCAACTAAATGAGGTGACTGCATGGGTTCAGGATGAATCCCAGAAAAATAATGCTGCAAAGGAAGCAATAAAATCTCTCATGAGTCAGGTAAGTGAACTTTACAGTTGGTTGAATGTATAGCAGCAAACTAGTATCACTGACTCCTTAAAATTTATCATAGTTTTGCATCATATGGAAAATTCTGTCGCTATAAGAACTCAAATATCATCAAAATAACCATAATTCTCTACAAAATACTTCTCAAGAATGTTCTCTTCTTATTATGACTTTCTCCAGTTTTATATGTGTGTATATATATAATCATATTAAGATGAAAAGTACAAATTCATTAAAAGTACAAATTCATAAAGAACAATTAAAAAGAGATTAGTTCATTTTGAGGGGTGGGAGTAGATGTCCAGGGGTATATAGTTCTTTTGATATGTAGAAGAAAAAATTGAATGCAGATGGAGCACTACATGATAAGTGCAGGGTTTACTTTTTGGTTTCACCACTTATATACATGAAATATTTTTACCTTTTTTTTAAAAAAATAATAATTCTTTCATTTTTCTGCTGTTCGGGGTTCTACTCTTTTTGACAATCTAGTACACCAGAATCTCTACATTGGAAAATCTCATTTTTCTTTTTCAGTTGAAAGACATGGCCGCAAGGGAACCTCAGGGGGCTTCTTGCCGAACATTGGGTCTGTATGCTGATAACGTGTGCCATGTTCTTAGCACTGCTACATGAGGCTAGTTGACCAGCTAGATGCTCTTAAGATGATTGGTTATGATTGCAAAGAATGACGGGATGCATCATCCTCGTTGCTTTTTACATCTGTGTAGAGACCCTTCAGTGGGTTTGCTTTAGCTATAGTAAGTCACCATAAATCGATCTGCATTTTCTGCAAGAAACATTGCTTCAACCTTGTTAGATGGAATTGGATTGAACTTCAGGTTTTTGGGGAAAGCTACGAAGAAAGCAGATTGTATTTGTAAAAATTAGAACAGTTTCTCAGCTACTGACAGAGTCCTTGCATCACAGTCGAGGAATGTCATGTATCATTCATCCCTTTTGCAGTTAGGCAGCCCTTCTTTTTTAAAAGAAAAAGGAGGGAAATACGAAAAAGAATAGAAAATGCATGCCAGTGGATGCTTGTTACTTCTGCTCTATGTTCCAAATATAAAGCACGTGGATATTTGTTACCGCTGCTTTGGAGTAAGCGTACGATTTTGTTACGGCTGCTCTAGTTGGAACAGGCTGCTAACTTACCATATTACTTGAGTTAGTTTGCCATGCAACTTGAATCTTGAGTTAATTTCGAATTTGATAGGTTATGTCAATAGATGGTACTCAATGTTGTAGTTTCTAGTTTTATGTTATTAAGTTGAAGGACCAACAATAGTTTTTTCCCCCCAAAAGGAATTGCTATAGGATCAATTGCAAAAGCTTGATATCTGTATACATAAATTGTAATTTGCAAATATGACAATTTTGTTATGAAAATGTTTAAAATTCTGATAATAAGGAGTAGACAAATATACACTCACATTGGCTTAAAATTGCAAATTTTTAATTGTATAAGTGCTTCATAGATTATCTTTTGCATTGGTTAAACTTTATATGTTAATAGTAAAAATAAAACAAGTATCTCTTCCCAATATAAGAGTAATAAACAATAGAATAAACTATAAAATAAGATATAAACATGTTTATTATTCTCCAACAATGGTTGCAATACTTGCATGAGTCACCTAGATAGATTCATTGTTTTAGGCTATATCCTTAGATGTTTTGATACCTTTTCTTTTTTTGAATGTTTAAGTGCAATCCTATATAACCTCTTGGAGAGAAAAGGTGGATATTGCAGTAGATCGTAACATTCATAATAATGTGATATTTTGTATTTAATTATGACCGCAACATATATGGACAAAATAATATCTTGTTCTATTAATATATTATAATTATTTTCTTTAACTGAATTGCTACAACTTGATAAATATATGGAGAATTATAAATTAGTCTAATTTCATATTTTTTAAGATAAAGGAGTTGAATATCATTCATTGAAACGTAATCTTTTAACCTTTTAGAGATTTTTGTATATAAATTTATCTCCATAAATTTTATAAATTTGCTCATAATTGCTTCTAATAAATTTGGTTCTTTTAATACTTTCTATTCTCAAGTTCATTTTTGTTTTAGCAAAATAAAACTAAAAGTTACACTGCCTATTCCATTTGAAAATTAATTCTTAAAGATCATAATATACCACTATTGTATTTGAAAAGTAGAACTTCATCTTTATATTTGGGCCCATGTGCAAAAGTTTAAATCCCATACGCAAAAATTTTTAGGCCCACAATTTGGCAAAGTGGGCATTTCAAAGAAATTGGAACGACCCTATCCCCCTATTTCTATTCCTACTTCAATTGTAGTTGAAATTTCTGTAGATCATGCTATATTAGTTTCTATTTATGATTTTGTTAAGTTGATTGGTGAAAAAAAAAACCTCCATCCTTATAAATATAAGTTTTTATCTAATTTTACATCAAATGAAGTTAAAAAAAATTGTGGGATGAGGGGTTAAATTACCCCTCAACCATCTGTTGCTGCAACCTAATTTTTATTTTTAGTCACAATTTTGAAGTATTAGTAGTAGTAGTAGTAGTAATAATTATTATGTATATTATTATATATTATTTTTATTAGTAATAATAATGATGTGATGATAATAATAACAACACTAATTATAATATATAATAATAATAATATATTTTATTACTACTGCTACTAATCAAATTAATAAAAATATTTTTAAGGAAACGATATAAACGTCAATACAATATTTATCCATCATCATCCTACCTTTATTCCACAAAATAAATATACTTCATCAGATATTAAATTATTCTAATCTTACTTTTCATCTCCATTTCATTTTATCACCCCACATCCCATATCTAAACATAAAAGGGCCCTAAGAATTGGAACATGAATTAGGTTAGTTGTTAATTAATATATACTTGAATTGTTTGTTTGAAATAAATATTATATTTTATTAATTATTTAATATTTAGTAATATAAAAAAATAGAGTTCTTGATAATTGGATACTATATATTTAATTGGGTATATACTTTGTACTTGGGGGTATATATTTTGTTGGGTATGGATGAAGACATATGGACTAATGTGATGTTTTATTTAGTGAAATGTATTTATTGATATTTTATTTTATATATTGATAGAAAATATTTCAATGTGTATTAATATCATTATTAAAATTAAATAAATATTTTTTAAGCTTAATAGTTTGAATAACACAATTATCAATTCAACAATATATACTTTTTGAAAAAAAATTCAAATCTTAATTAAATATGCTCAAATTTATGTCAATTATATGATGGGTGAATCATACTTATTATATCATTGATATATGTTTTAACAATATTTATAATCTGATTAGTTAAGTCATACAAAATTTGATCTTGAAAACGTTCTCATCTTCTGTCATGCCCCAAATACAAAAATTTACTTTGATCCTTCAAAAAATTATTTGATTAAAAATAAATTATACATATTTCTATCCTATTGACTTATAAATAATTATTGAAAGTTAGCAATACCATATTAATATTTTAATTAAAAAATAATTCATTCAAAAATATTATTTAAAGAGATAAAATTTTAGTTGACAATTATATATTATTTTTTCTTTTGACCACTTTTTTGTCTTTTAACTTAAATAAATAAGGTTAAGAAATTTTCTCAAATTTGTGATACAATATGGAAGCATCTTTTGCCACTAATATCAAGAAAATATAATGCGCACACCATTATATGTAAAAATTAATCAAAATATATTTCAAAAATATATAAATATAAAAATAAATGAAAAGACAAAAAAAAACTAAATAAACTAAGTTTACTCTTTCTCATTACCATACTAAATATAATATTGCACATGAGTTTGACACCTATTTTGATATATAATACATATTTTTTCCTTTTTATTTTTGAGGAAGAATTTATATTTGTATGAATGCATTTACAAAATATTATTCTTTTTCCCCATCAATTAAACATATGATTGTGAAACCTAATCTATTGTTGTTCATTGTTATATCAGATTTACTATGACATGAACAGATATTTTAATATATAGAAAATATTTCTTTTCTTATTTTTAAGGGATAATGTGGAATATGAAGTATCATTTTCTCCTCATCAATTCATTTTTTCTTAATTAATTTCAACTTAGTTATTATTTTTTATGAGTCTAATTAGAATAAATTTAACTTAGTTGTAGTCTACCACAACCTTATGTATTGAATGTGATAACAATACGGAGATATAATTTTCTAATTGTTAGAAGGATAAATTTTAATACACATAATTACATTTACTAAGTAGAAAATTTTGACTTAATTAATTTTAATATAATTATTGTTTTCCATATTCCTAATTAAAATACACTTTTTTGGTATATACATATGACGCATATACATTTTTCAAGTGAAAGACTTGATTTAATGAATTATAATTATTATTTTCTGAGTCCAAATACAATATATATACATTTGATGTATATACATGATTTAAGTTAAAAGATTTTGATTATATTAATTCTCGTCACTATTTTCTATGAGTCTAATTAAACATAAATATAATTTGGTTGTAATTACCATCAAATAAAGTGCATTAAATGTGATAGTATTATTAGAAATGGATATTTTTGTCCTCACATAAAAAAGAAAAAATAACTATACCTATTCATATTTTTATAGATAGTATAGATATAGATAGAGATAATTGAATTACTATCAATTTCAAATCATTTGTACCAATACATTTATGAACTATATTTTCAGTCATTATTCTGAGTTCTAAATCACTTAATATTGAAATTATTCCAAATGTCTTGTATATATCATTATGTCAAAACCCAAAAACTTCAGTCTGCATGCACCACAAGTTTATGCATTTTTCACCGAGATAAGAGGCCAAGGCTTTCTTTGGTTATGTTTTCCATAACAATATTGTTTTAAGAAAACATAATTAAACATATCTCCATTTTTCCTTCAAAATGCACATCCTCCAATATCATATATATACATTACACATATTTTATTATTATTTTAATATTAAAAAAATCACTTCATTTCATTTTCATCCCAAAAACCAACAAAAAACATTAATTTGACTGCTACAATAAAAAAAATTTCCTCCCAAATATAAATAAATGTACAAAAAAATAACTTTCACATTTTTCAATTCTTTATTCTTTCAAAACACATAATAAAATTAAACAAAAAACATGACCAAACACTACCTAAATCTTTTATACAGTTAATGCTTCTGACGAGAGTAATTTTTGTACTGAAAATAATATACAGTTAGCATTACAGTTCTATGATGAGATAGAATGACAACTGTACAAATTGAAATTGGAAAAATACATAGCTTTCACAATCTGTCGAAAATAAGTTGTAAATTATTCAATGAGCATAACAGAAGAAAAAGAAAATAAGAAGGAATTAACCAGTAAATGAAAATTGTCTCAGCACACAACTGCTGTATTTAATTCCAGAAGTTCTGATAATCACTCGCGCAGAAACCATTCAACCCGGCATAAACTTAAGAAATACGACAAGTGCTACACAAATAATTTCCAAACTAAATTTGATTGGAGGAATGGCACTTGGCAGAAAAATAAAAAATAAAAAATAAAAATGCCCAAGTCTTTTATCTTCCCACGCAACAATTGGGTACTATTTTCAGTTAGTATTCAGTGATCATCATCCAAAAATCTGGTTTCTTGTGCATGGATTTGATTGAGACACAATTTGTTGAGCTTCTTCAAGGGCAGACTCTTTCTCATCAGCAGCATATAATATCTTCTTAATTGCCACAACAATCTGCAAGACATTTGAAGAAAATGACAGTTTTAATCATTTCAATCTTTGCAGCATTGTTGTGAATCGTTAAGTGAAAAAAGAATAAAATCATCAAATTAGTGTATCTTTGAGAATCTTCTTATATCAAAAATTTGATGCATCTAATAGCTATGACGAGAGTGTGCAACTCTGCCTTTAAAATAATCCTGAATCTTTACTTGGTTAGGCAATCAAAAACGATTATTGCCAAGATGTCTAGTCATTTGATCTTAGTTTAGGAACATCTACAGGTAGAAACACTTTGAACCAAGTCTAGACAAAATTTCAAGACAGAAATGAAAAGTTCTCCGTCTTTCACGTCAATAGAAGTTACCTTAAGGAGTGTGATAGAGCAGTAACAATTTAAAAAACCTACAAATCTTGAAACCAAGGACCTATTAGCTCTACTGCCATTGAGAAATTCTCACCGGAAGATTCTCCAACTCAGTTGTCTGACAAAGTATCTCTATGTCCCGTAATTTTGCAAAGTAGAAATCTCTTTCCTTCTCCAAGAGGTCAACAGAGAGCTTGAGATCTGTCAGCTGGATATCATGTGATCAAGCGTTAAACTCATGCTTGAATGAAAGCAAAGCCAGCAAAACTGACTTTTACAAAAGTTAATAAAAAGCCTTCTCTGGGGACTAAAAATAATGACACTCTATATCAGACATTCCAGAAAATTGCATTTTGACAACTCTGGCACTATTACCTCCTTTGTCAATGCTTGAATCTCCACGGAGGAATTGGCCCCACCAACTACACCACCTGATTTCCCTTGTTTGATACCTAAAAATGAAGAAAATAATATATTATAATGCTATCGACAGGATCAAAAGAAAAAAAGGGAAATAAAGGAGGTTCAGGCCTACCAGAAATCTTATTGCTGCCCATTCCATCCCATGAGATAGAATTTAAAGAGTTGTTTGTTTGCAATGACTTGAAGTTCTTCTGAGAACCCTTAACACTCCTTTCCTTTCCACCTTTAGCTCTGCGCTCCATGGGATTGTAATTCCTGGACAACTTATTCATCATGATAGGACTGATATTAAGTTACAGGAAGGTTCAACCAAGTAGAGTAAACAAGGCATTACTCATTCATTATTCCACCATTTATAGAATCACAGTAGCGTTTCAGCCATTGCAGAAACTCCAAGTTGTCCAATGGCCTTCCCTTGACAAGTTTGTTGACCTCAATATGCTGCAACAGTTAAACAAATGATCAATGCCCGTATTTTCATCCAATTTGGGCTGCTGGATGATAGACAATTAAAAAAAAGATGGAGGAACACAGAAATACCCACCCCAATGAAAAGGAAGAAAAATAAGGAAGTGATTGCTTACTCTTATCGGAGCAATGTCTCAATACAAATCAAAGCATGATGCCATATTAACTATCATGTCTTTATGTTTTTCTTCTCAGACATCCGAAAACAAATCACACATGCCAATCTACTGTGACAAGATATAAACTAAATGCTTCAGCTTAATGTATACCTAAATGCGTCTGAGGAAAATTCTCATAGATAGTTGCAAGGGTATGGGTGGCCAAATAAGCATTTAGTTCTCATTTCACATTATGTTCTTTCTGGCTAAGCACTTTCAAGTGATAGAGTAAAAATGTGGAAATTTTTAAATGAGGTGAGTGAAATGATGATATAGACACAGAATTTATAAGACTATTGTATAAACTAATAAAAAATGGAGAAGATATAAATATACAATTGAAAGGAATACCTTGTTAATTTTGAGTTTGTTAAAAACATCCTGAAGCACTTTGTAATTTTGGATCATATCATATTCAGTCTTAGCATCAAAATTCACCTACAAAAGACTGATATGTCAGTAATGCCAGAATATTAAATTGTTAAAAAATAAAATTTACAAAATTAAGTTGTTACCTTGTGCATGGGAACAACTCCTGGATGTACCATGTCCATCATCTGACACTGCACGGCCCCAGATGCTGCCTATATAAAAGGTTTATTGATAGACTGTAATAAGTTATCAACCATGCATGGTTTTTCAATTAACCAAATTAAATGGACTTCAGTTTAAACAATCTCATATGTAGAAATAGGCACCATGGATATCTATATGTTGACCCACTGTTGGAGAAGCCAAAAAGGCCATTAAAAAGAAAGATTAAAAGAACTAAATAAAAAAAAAGAAAAGAAAAAGAAAAAGACAAGACACTAAAAGCACTACATTAAACTTGGGCGGCAACGAAGGCACACCAAAAACACAATAATATTGATTTTGATGCCCTTCAATGAATGAATTGTGCAATAAGAAGTCCTTTCTCTCTAAATCTAAAGGGGAACATTCACCATCCACGAACAAACACTCCACATTCCAATCATTGTCACATCAGAAGCTACCATTAAGAATAAATAGTTCAAATCAGAATTACTTTTTGACCAACAAACTTTTCCAATATTTATTCCTTTTTGATTTATCTAATTTCAAAATTCAAACAACTAGTTGCCTCCGCCAAACGTTCAGCCAAAACCCAAGACAATTTAACAATTTACTGCTCTGAAGAATGCCTAAGCTTTATTATTGGGACATCAACATCTCAAGCTATAGCTTAGTATTGAAGCAGCATCCCTTGGATAATTTAAGCAAACCCTTTACCCATCCTATTTTAGATTGTCAACAATCAAGTTTTTAGATGAACAGACAACCAAAGACTCCATGGACAAATAAAATATCCAGAAATACAATACAATGAACAGCTTAGGTTCCAAATCCATGTATTGGCCAGGAAACAGGTTACTCAGGACTTGAGACATATAAACAAGATAAAGAAATGCCACCATAGTTTTGAGAAGGATGCTCCATTTGAGATCAAAGTTAATCAACGCAAAGTTCACTTCTTTTAACAAAATAATTAACATGTAGAATTGTATTTCTAAAGAACAAAAATTCAAACTTTGTAGAACCCTGTGAACCAAAATATTCCAAAAAAAAAAAAGAAAAGAAAAGAAACGAAAGCGCCCAGAATATTCAATTTCTCTTTTTGGGGGCAACAGCTGAAAATTTCACTGTGAATATCATAAAAACTCAAGAATCACACAGCAACACAAATTCAACTTCTCTTTATTAAAGCAAAAGTTCAAATTTCACTGCATATAATCACGGATAACTCTAGAATCACACAGGAATACAAAACTAGAAAATTATTCTGAACGAGAAAACAACCAAGAATCTTAGAGGGGGGAGGGGTGGGGAGTTCTAATCCTAAATTTGCCAAATGGCAAAAAGGGTTATTTCTTCATCTTCAATTTTTTATATTTTACCTCTTCAACACGAGAGAGATTAAGCTGAAGCCGAGCGTTGATCCACGCAAGAATCTCATTTCTCCCCACAAAGTATGCGCTATCCATCATCCCGATATTCGTCGCCATTTGGGCAATGAAAAAACAAATTGACAAGAAAAAAAAGATCAACCTTTTGTGACTTTCAACAACTATTTCCAGATTTCTACATGCATATGCGTAACATTCTAGCTTCTAATTATCTTTCTTTTTTCCGTATGTATATATAGAGAGAGAGAGGATAAGAGAGAGCGAAGAAAATAAGAGAGCGAAAATGTCGGGCTTTTGTAATTCAAAAAGTTTGTGGTTTTGTTACTGTTTTTGTTGTTTAAATATTTGTTTCTACGGTACAAGTAAACATATAAAACAATTTGTAGCAAATTTATGATTCTTCTTTCTTTCTAATTTTTTTTATATAAAAATGAAAATGACCCTTTTTAGAGAGAGAAGTGGAGGAAAAAAGGCTGGCTGCGGCCAGCATTATGTGAAGCTTTTGCCTGTCATATTCTATGCTTTGTTAATTCACATTTCTTATTCACAAGCTTGCTTGTGGAAGTTTCTTCTTCTAGTTTTTCTTTTTGTTTTTATTTGAATAATTATAAGAACATATTATAATGAAAGATTTTCAATCCATTTGAGGGTTCAGGGCTTTTAGTATAGTATGGTTTAGTAAGTGCTAATACGATTGGATGGTTATGTATAGAAAGGAATTGTTATTGTTGTAGAAAGGTGAAAAAGTATTGCTTTATTTATTTCTCCTTTCCTTTCCTTTTTTTTTTATATATGAAAACATATTAAGAATTTATTAAAATTCAAATTCAAATCTCTTAAATACAAGTATAAGGGTGATACTATAACGCTAAAAAATACTGAGTCCATAAACTTGTAACTACATTTAGTGATTATTTATTTTGGAGGATTAATATTTTTTAGACTTTTTTTAATTTTTACTGATGACTTTATCAGCTACGTTTTAGAAAAAATTTCAATATTGTATATGTCACTAATTCAATTTACGCCTTATATTTCAACTTATTTCACAATGTGTCACCAAACTTTGATATTTTGTTTAATATCGTCCCTCCATCAACTTAGCTGTTTAACTGTTAACAATTGAGTCACACACTTTTTATGCGACAAGAAGTCAATCTTAGGCAATTGGCATTTTGTGAAATTGTAAAGTCTAAAATGAAAAACACATAACTAAAAACTCAATTCCCAAATCAAGAAAAAACCGTAGCTTTCAATAGGAACATATTCCTTGATTAAATAAAGAAATTGTCATTGATTTGAAGTTGTTTGCACTCGGTTTTGAATATTGTTCAAGTGTTCAAGTGAAACTAAGTTGGAGGATGACTTATGTTCTAAAGTTGTGGGTGGCATGAAGGAAGCATGATTCAGACCTGGGGACACCCAACTATGGTGAGTTTTTTTTAAGATTATTTCACAACCAATAATGTTGAGTAATGATATAAAATATTTTGAAGTTTCGTGGTGAATAATTTAGCCAAGCCCTGTAATCTACATTTGGAGTAAATCTCTCTATGTTTCTTATGCTTTAGGTAATTCTCTCTAAGTAGTGTGGTTTTTATGTATGCCAGATTTCATATACTATGGCCCCAAATACAGATTTGATACATTGCATTGCCTAGGCTATAGTTGGGAATCAAAATGAGGAGCTAGTATTAGCCACTTCTTGTATGTAATGAAATAAATAGTATGTTCGTCTTGTTTGTAATAAAGTAATTTGATTGATGAATGATTTAATTTGAGAGCAGAATTTACAACTGATTTGTGCTTAAATGATTTAATTTGAGAACTAATTCTACAGTAATTTGATAATAGATTTGAGTTGATCTAAGCAAATGCTAATTTGATAATTTTATTTCATATGCTCATTTGGCAGTGTGCATTTTCAATAGGTTCAGCGGATTTAGTTGTTTGATTTATTTTTCTTTCTTTATATATATTTTTTTGGTTATGTAGATTTGGTTGGGGATGACACTTCTTTCTTTATTGTTAAATTATATCATGGGGGTTTAATGAAAATAGAACTTATAAGATACTATGAAGATGGTAACATAGCTAGACTACTTTGATAATATAGATGCAGATATGCTTGGGATGATTGAACTTAAGGAGTATGTTGAGGAGTAAGGTTATAATAAAGAACATGTTACATTTTGGCTTAAGTATGGTATGGTTTGTACTTGAAATGTATTAGAGAAGATATTGAGGTTTATGATATAATAAATCATTTGCCAAGAGATAAGGTGGTAGAAATATGTGTAGAGCATCCCAACCAAATAGTTGGACATAGGGATAGAAATGACCAAAAACAAGAAGGTGATGAAAATATACAAAGATAACACTTTTCAAACTTAGAGAATGATGAGCCAATTATTGACTTCTCATTTCTAGATCATGACATGCCAAAAGATTGGACTGATATTCTTGCCAACCTGTATCATCTCCTTCTAAATCTTCTTTTACTTCTAATTTTGATTCTGAGTGTGATGATTTCACTGCTAGTGATTATGACATGGAGGAGGAGGATAGGTTATTTAATAGAAATGTTAATTCAAATGTTAAGTTTGATAGGGTGGGAAAGGGCAATGGAGTGAGTGATGACGTGTACGCTACTGATGTAAGTTGGTGAAGAAGATGACCTTGAAGACAATGATGATTTTGAGAGTGTTATGGGATTCGATCAAGATGAACTTATTCCAAAAATATCCAAAGTACAACCTTAAAACTAAAGATAAGAACCTTGAATTGAAACTAGGTCTTATTTTTAGTTTTAAAAATAAGACTAAGTTTGTGATTCAAATACATTACCTAAAGATTCATTTTCCTAAAAATAATAAAAGAAGATTAAGGGCTAAGTGTAAGAAATAGGGTTGTGAGTGGGATGTACATATTTAACCCATGCAAAATAATAAATCTTAGCAAATAAAAGCTTATAGTCCTATGCATGGCAAGTGTTCTTGGAATTAAAATAATAGCAACCTGAAGTCTAAATTGGGAAAAGTTTTATGAAAAAGTTTAAATACAATTCTAAATAGGAGTTGATGCATTTAGGAGTGAGTTATGCACAATATTGAAAGAAAAAGTATCTAAACAACAAGCTTACAGGGCAAAATACAAGGCAATCAAATTGATTCGGAGCAATCTGAAAGACCAATGTAGTAAAATTAGAGATTGTTGCTTAGAGTTGCTTAGGACAAATCCTAGCTCCACTATAGTGTTGAAGTTGGTTGATGGTGAGAAAGCAAATGACCAATCTACTTTTCTTTGTATATCTTCTTTAATGCATGCAAAGAAAGGTTCATCAAAGTTGCAAGTTGTTGACTGCTGTAGGAATAGATCCTGTAACGCCCCTACCCAGAGGTAGGAGCCCCTAGTTAGGGTGTTAGTAACCCAACAATCATTCCTTAAAGAGAGTATGTGAAAGAAGACATCATAATGAAAGGAAAAGTTCTAAACTTCATATTGATCACTAGTCGTCAAACCTGTACAACAATATCACATACAAAACGAAGCCTTCAAGGCATACTATATCATAAAAAGGGTTTTAGTGCTTCCACAATATATAGCTACAGTAGCCAAAATTACATATAATATATACAAGTATATCTAATCCCATGAGGCTCGTGCGATTTTATTTGAGAGGAAAACAAAATGAACAAGACAAATTGTAAGTTCAAATGACTTAGTGAGCTGTAAAATAACACAAGTTGCACAATTATACAGAGTAACCATCAAATAGATTAGTAATTTAATATAGCTACAACAGACTGCAGGCACTGACAACCAAACTCACTTTAGTGAACATATTACATAAGATTTTAGAGTAGTGTGGTCACAACTTCTAGAACCAGTAGGAAATACAATAGCAGCGGCAGGAAATTGAATAGCAAATACAGGCAAAGAACACAAAATAAGATTAAATCACACTAAAGATGAAATCCCTAATACTTTTACAAAACATGCTATTGGTAGTTCTCCTACCTTATCTCTCAATTTTCAAAAACATAGAAACCCTTCTCCTCTAGCTTGAGTGATTGGCTCGAAAATACACATACATATGATATGGCCAACTACATTCCTTATCCCACAAGTAGACAGTTATCTCCAACCGGCTAGGAGATAGGATAACTATAATAAGGTATCAGCCGAAGACCAGCCACCGTCGGTCCGCACCGCCTAATTGTCTTTCGATACCAATCCTAGGGCCTACTCCCAGAGTATTAGTCATATTCATTGATAACACAGAATATACCTAATAGCAATTCATAGCACAAATCAAAACGCGATGTTAACATCATTACAAATAAATCTAGCACTATACTGGTTTTAGGGAGACGTGGCGATACAACAAATACTTCAAAATCCCTTTTCAGCTTCCTCAACAAAATTGCCAATTTTAGATAAAGCAATATCGAACAAAATCAATAAGAAGTGCTCAGTAAGAAAGGGTAATGTGGAGTACTATTTTCACAAGCGGTTACTTACTCAAAACTTGTGCACACACGCAAAATTCAATAATCTTGGATAGGAATGAATCTCATGTGAGTATAGGTCAATAACCACTGAGGAAAAAACAAGAGGTAAAATTAAGATTATCACAGTAGCTAAGAGTCAATGAGTAGTATAGAATAACAGTAGCAACGATTAGTATCAACACCAACAGAATCAAGTAATAGTGATACATTAACAACTACCTATATTCTTTTTCCAGCAATAAAAGCTAATGTAAGCTCACCTAATAGTTCTTGTCAAACATCGCCCTCTTAACTTTCCTCAATATCCATATCCTCGTTACCTAATTCATTAAACAAGATGTTAGAACATGATTCCACAGTTATCACATTACTTGTTAAGTTGTTACATGTTTCTATTCCTAAAAAAATTCTATGTAGGTCCTATTCATGTGGTTGACTCCCAAGGACGGGTTAATCTCAACTATATATATAGCTTCATTATAGCTTCTAACATTAGTACGATAAATCACTTAACTCTCATAATCAAGTCCTAGAGTTGGCATATCACTTCTAATCTTCCTTATTAACATCTATTTAATCTACCTTATTTTATTTAAGTTTGTTCCAAACAGAACTCGATTGGAGTCTACAATTTGAGGTTTAATCATTCAAAAATCACATTCATGCTATTCAAATCAATATTCAAATCTCAAACTCAAGCCAACTCAACCCAATTCAAATCGATTCAAGGTAAATTTAATATGATAAAATTGAAGTTTACCCAATTGAACTAAATCTAGTTCGATTTAGGGTTTAATTTCTGCTCGGACACGTTCAGAACGAAGAGCTAAAGATTCTGCCCGTTGACCACCATTGGCCACTGTTGGAGCTTATTTGCCACCATCTAGAGCTACACCTCATCGAGCCTGACCAAACCCCTATGTCAATTTTCACTTCTACTCTATCCCCATAGATCAATTCATCCCAAAATTGCCACCTCGCCACCGCCCGCTGCCACATTTTCTCCTTCAAAATTCTCCCTCCTCCAGCCTCCAATCTCCAAGCCGAAGGTACCAGGATGTTCCCTACAATGAGGTCTACACAACTAACCCAAAAATTTAAACCTTTAACCCGTAAACTAACAAACCCGCTTCTACTGTCTACCTTTTACCATTGGCCACCGATTCTCATTTTTTCTTGGCTATTTTGGAAAATTTTGATGTGGTCATATTTTTGGTGAGGTAAGAAACAAGATGGTTGGTTTAGATTTCAATTTTGAGCTGAAATGGAGCAAAATTGAGTTGAGGTGAAGAAAGGTGCATTGGTGAGAATTAGACAAACTTTCGTCCTTAACTATAACTATAACCAAAATTTGGTCTATTTGCACCGGCAACCTAAAACTTTTCACCACCTATATTTTCTCCCCAAAACTTTTAACCGCCTTACTTTTAAGCCCACACCTTTCATTTCAAACCCCAAACTTCTGTTTATTATATTTTAACCCTCAAAATTTTTAAATTTTTAACAGTTAAGTTCAACTAAATTAAATTTTCAGTCCTCTTAGTTTTTATAATTTTATTAACCTCCCAACTTAAATTTTATTTATTTAAAGCCTAATTTCAATTATCATATTATTCCATCTTCCTAATTATTATCTCTTTTTTAAAAAAAAAAATTAAGGTGTTACAATTCCTCCCCCTTTAAGAGAATCTAGTCCCCTATATTCATACCTGAAGATTGGAAAAGTTTTGAGTAGTGCTGCCGCATAAAATCCTCTCATTCCCAAGTCGCTTCTTCTACCTACTGATTCTTCCATTACACTTTCACTTGAGGAATTTTCCAATTTTTGAGCTCTTGAAATTTTTGATCCAGAATGGCAACAAGATGTTCTTCATATGAGAGATCACTTTGTAGCGAAATACTTTCAGAGGCTATGATATGGGAGGGATCAGGGTAATATTTCCTAAGTTGCGAAACATGGAATACATCGTGTATCTCAATCATATTGGGTGGTAATATTAGTTGATAAGCTACTGGCCTAATTCTCTCATAGATCTTGAAGGGTCCAATGTACCTTAGGCTGAGCTTTCCTTCTTTTCTAATTTGTTTGATACCCTTCCAAGGAGATACCTTTAGAAATTCTTCATCTCCTACATTAAATTCTAAATCTTTCCTTCGCTTATTAGAATAAATTTTTTTGACGGTCTTGTGCAGCTTTCATTCGTTATCTTATTATCTGAACCTTGTCGATGGCTTCTTGAATGAGCTCTAGTGGTATACCTATTGCTACCTTATGGCTTGATGTTTTTAGCTTGTCAAGATCCCAATGTAAAGGTGATTGACACCTCTAACCATAAAGAGCTTCATAGGGTGCCATTTGTATAGTAGTTTGATAACTGTTACCGTAGGCAAACTCTATTAATGAAAGATGCCTATCCCAACTTCCCTTGAAATCTAAAGTACACGCTCGAAGTATATCTTCTAAAATTTAGATAACCCGCTTTGACTGGCCATCAATTTGTGGATATGTGGCAATACTAAAATGTAATTCTGTTCCAAGATACTCATGCAAACTTTTCCATAATTGTGAGGTGAACTTGGGATCTCGATCAGATATGATACTACCATGAATTCCATGCAGTTGAATGATCTCCTTGACATAGAGGTTTGCCAAGTTTTTCACTTGATGCTTTAATTTTACTAGTAGAAAGTGCGTAGACTTGGTTAGGCTGTCTACTATCACCCATATGTTGTTATATCATCTCGTGCGGTAGGCAGATCAGTCATGAAATCTATAGTGATATGTTCCCATTTCCAATTAGGGATTGAAAGTGGTTGCAAAACCCTTGATGGTTGTTGATGTTCGGTTTTCACAAGCTAGCACGTCATGTATTTCTGCACATAGCACATATTTAGCAATATCTTTCTTCATTCCATTCCACCAAAAGTGTTTCTTTAAGTCATGGTACATTTTGGTGCTACTTGGGTGTACTGTATATTTAGCCTAATGTGTTGTTTCTAGAAATCTTTGTTTGAATTTCTCAGGTACACAAAAGCGCTGATGGAATAATAGTACATTGTGATCATCAACCTTAAACTCAAAATCCTTAAAGCTAGAGCTGGTTTCCTTTTGTTTCAGAATCTCTTCATTCTCTATTTGAGCTCCCTATAGTTTATTGTATAATTCGGGATGAATATTGCGTTCTGCAAGTCATGCATAGTTACTCTTCTTTACAATGATCTGCTCATCTGCCTCCCTCGTGCTTTCTTTCCTTGCATATGGGTTAACTTTCCTTTTTAACCTAATGCATCTGTTACTATATTGGCTTTGCCTAGATTATAGGTTATGGCACAGTTATAATCCTCAAGAAATTCCATCCATCGGTGTTAACACATATTTAAATCCTTCTGGGAGCGCAAATATTTCAAGCTTTTAAGGTAAGTGTAAACCTCAAAAACTACACCATATAGGTAATGCCTCCATTTAGCTAGAAGGAAAATCATCGCGGCTGGTTCAAAATTATGTGTAGGGTAATTCTGTTCATGTACTTTAAGTTTTCTCGAAGCATACGCAATTACACATCCTCTTTGCATCAGTACGTAGCCAAGTTTTTTCTTGGATGCATCAGTGTATATAGCAAATCCTTCTAGTCCTTTAAGAAGAGCTAGAATTGGGACTGAGGTTAATCGCCTTTTTAATTCTTGGAAGCTTTGCTCACATGCCTCGTTCCACTTGAACCGTTGGTCCTTTTGAGTGAGTTTGGTCAGTGGATTTGCCAACTTGGAAAAATTCTACACGAATCTTCGATAATAACCTGCAAGCCCTAAGAAACTTTGTACCTTGATTATATTTTCTGGTTGTTTCCAATTAACTATTGCCTCAACCTTCGTCGGGTTAACTTCTATCCTATCTTCAGATATAATGTGCCCTAAGAAAGTTACTTGTTCTAACCAAAGTTTGCATTTATTGAAATTGGCATACAGTTGGTGTCTCCGAAAGGTCTCTAGAACTGAATGCAAGTGAGAGGCATGTTCTTGTTTTGTCTTAGAATAGACCAGGATGTTGTCAATGAAGATCACTATGAATTTATCTAAGTATGGAAAAAAAATCTAATGCATTATATCCATAAATATCGCCAAGGCATTTGTCAGTCCAAATAGCACCACCACAAATTCATGTGACCATACTAAGAGTTAAATGTTATCTTTAGAATATCTTCTTCTTGAATTTTTAGCCGGTAGTACCCTTATCTTGGGTCTAATTTCAAGAAGATGCAGATCCTTGTAGTAAATCAAATAGTTCCTCTATATGGGGCAAGGGATATTTCTTCTTTATGGTGGACTAATTTAACTCCCGATAGTCAACACACATCCTAAGTATTCCATTATTTTTTTTAACAAAAAGCATGGGGGCTCCCCAAGGAAAGACACTAGGTTAAATAAATTTCTTTTCTACTAACTTTTGTATTTGTTTCTTTAACTCCTTTAACTTTGTGGGGGCCATTCGGTATGGGGTCTCCCAGTATGGTTCCACTCCCGAAAGTGTATAAAGCAAACTCTATCTCCCAATTAGGGAGCAGGGCTTGTAGTTCTTCTAAAAATACATTTAGGAAACTCACTCACCACTTCTATTTCTTTTAACTCGACATGGTCTCGGGGTTTATTTATAAGATATGCCAAAAATCCAAGACCTCCTTCTCTTAGGATCCTTTTTGCCTCTATTGTTGATATCAATGATATTGATGGAGCAAGGTTATTAGGTTGATTCGTTGGAATTTGCACTGCTTCTCTAAGTCTAATTTGCTTGGTATAGCAATTCACTTGGGCCTAGTAACGATACAACCAATCCATCACCAAAATTAAATCATAATTTCAGATTGGTAAATCTACTAAATTAGCTACATATTCCCAATCCTCAATTTTGATAGGACAACCTCTATACACAATGTCAGTTCTTATTCTCATACCCATAGGTGTATGCATTTCTAGCTGGTTGGCATACACTTTAGAGATATCCTTAGTTTAGGTGTAATGTGTGTAGATATAAAAGAATAAGTAGCACCAGGATCATAAAGAGTCTTACCAACAATATCATAAATAAAAATCATACCTTCAACCACGTTGTTTGGGTCGGGTCTCTCTTCACCAATAAGGGCATACACTCGAGCCTAAACTTTTGGTTTAACATTTGAACCTCTAACTTGTTTATCGTTATTTTTTTTAGTTCCTGTAGGCACCCTGTTGGAGTGAGGATAGTTCCTAATCAGATGCTGATCATTGCCACAATGCACACACCTTTCTTATTTTCACCAATAGTTTATTTCACTATGGAAGCCCACAAAATTCGCAATTTTCTTTATCAGTATTTTGGGCAAGGTATGTTATGCTCCTAATTCTATATGGGTAAGGCCTCAATGCTTTAGTTTATGGTCTACTCTATCTTCCTCCTGAATTTTCTTTGCTAGTACTGGGGGTTTGGAATCCTAAAGCTTTCCCTCATCTGACGCTTTCCTCAATCTTCACAATTCTCAAGATTCTGATTCTATCTACATGGGCTTTTTGACGGCACTATCATAGTTTGATAGATCCCAAGAAACAAAGGCCCATTGAATATCGAGCTGAAGTCTATTAATAAATTTCTTTGCCCTTTACTCCTCTCCCCAGGTATGTGCAGTGCATACTAAATCAATCTGTTAAACTTTACCTCATACTGTGCTATTGTCATTTGCCCATGAATAAGATCCATAAACTCTCATTCTCGAGCACTCCTCACAACCTATGGTACAAACTTATTTATAAGTTCTAAGGTAAGGTTTTCCCAAGTTCAGAGAATACCATCTCGTTTCCACTGTCTCTTAACTATTCCCTACCATTGATATATGACTTCCTCTAACAGAAAAGTAACATAATTGACTTTTTATTCCTCAAAGTAGTAGGATGCTCGAAAGATTTTTTCTAGTATCTCATTCCAAGACTCAGCCTTCTGGTCATCTGGTTCGCCTAGGAATGTTAGGGGATGAAATCGAAGAAATCATTCTAAACCCTGATCTTCTATCTGTTCCTCTTTATTTTGATTCTGAGTGGCCTGCCCCTGCTGCTAGCACAACTGCATGGACTATCACCACATAACTTGCATCAATTTTACCAGTTATTTTGAGGCCAGAAGATTGGCAGGTTCTAATCCATTTCTTCTTCGGTTTGGGACAGTTCTTGGCTTGGTGTACCTTTCCCTTGACTACCACGACCACTTGATCTACTACCCAGGGGTCATCCTCTATGACCCGCAAATGGTCTAAGGCGTACTTATGACTCCTCATGTGAGGCCATCAAATGATTTAGACTCTCTTTAAGGTTAGGAAATACTACCTATTCTTTTAAGTTTGCAAAAACATTGAGAAAATATTTCACTACACATGTATTTCCGCATAATAACATTTCCATAAAGAAGGCACATTAAATTTATTAAACTAAAAAGATATTTCATTGATTGCCAAGTTAGCACTAGCAAGGTTATATATATCCAAATTTATAAATAAAATTAGCTATGCTAACTATTCACATAGTCCGTTACATGCAAAATTAGCTAGGCTTAAGGCGATGGCTAGTTTATTATGCCCTCAATTGATGTTCATACAGCTATTACCATAGTTACGCTACTGCACATATATTTACATAGTATTTCCTTCCTTAGTCTTCAACATCTGTGATGGTGGACTCAGCATCCTCCTGATCCTAGTCCACATCCATCCCCACTTCTACTTTCTCTTCTTCCTCTTTTTCTTCCTCCACTGCTTCCCACTACTACTGCTACTTTTTTCCTTGCCTATGGTCCTCTTTTGGTGCTGCTTTCTCGACGTCTTCCTTATTACCTCACTCCTCCTACACCTTCACTATACTTTCTGGAGCAACCTCTCTAACTTCCTGAGGGGGTTGGAGCCTTGAAGTTCCCTCTCTTAAGTCCCCTGGAACATCTATCATATCATCAATTATACTTATGAGGCTCCCCATAATATTTCCAAGTTGATCCATCACCTTATGGTGCAGTTGCTTTAGGTGTCCTTGCGAGCTTTTCACATATCTTCTCATTTGTCACAATTTTTCCAACTTACATTCCACTATAGTAATCTTCCTTGACTCATTTCCCCCCTTAAGCTACTCAATCTCATTATCACTAGCAGCTAACATTTTTTCCCTCTGGAAAAGCTCTAAGTTTTTCGTTCTATATCCCATAATAGGTTATATATATGAGTCTCCTGGCTCCTACACAACTCCAGGAGCTTCAATTCCTTTTTTTGAAGCTTCTCGTCTTTCTCTTCTTCTTTCTCATCCTCTACAGGATCCTTTCTTTTCCAAATGTCCCTATCCATCCTGTAGGTATGTAATTTTTAATCTATCAGCACTATTCTAAATAAATATCATCCCCCTATTATACCTGCTAACATTCTCAAACATAGACACAACAAAACACTTCATGTATCCTAGAAAGATATTCACTAACACACAATGTCCCAAAAGGTCTACATAAACCTATAGTAACCTAAGCCCTCATAAACCTGGCTCTGATACCACTTGTAACGCCCCTACCCAGGGGTGGAAGCCCCTAGTTAGGGTGCTAGTAACCCAACAATCATTCCTTAAAGAGAGTATGTGAAAGAAGACATCATCATGAAAGGAAAAGTTCTAAACTTCACATTGATCACTAGTATTGAAACTTGTACAGCAATATCACATACAAAACGATATCTTCAAGGCATACTGTATCACAAAATGGGTTTTAGCATTTCCATGCTATCTAGCTACAACAGCTAAAATTACATATAACATATACAAGTATACCTAATCCCATGAGGCTCGCGTGATCTTATCTGGGAGGATAACTAAATAAACAAGACAAATTGTAAGTCCACATGACTTAGTGAGCTATAAAACAACATAAGTTGCACAATTATGCAGAGTATCCACCAATTAGATTAGTAATTTAATGTAGCAACAATGGACTACAGACACTGACAACCAGACTCGATCTGGTGAACATATTACATAAGATTTCAGAATAGTGTGGTCACAACTTCTGGAACCAGTAGAAAATACAATAGCAGTGGTAGGAAATTGAATAGCGAATACAGGTAAGGAACATAAAACAAGATTAAATCACATTGAAGATGAAATCCTTAATACTTTTACAAAATATGTTGTTGGTAGTTCTCCTACTTTGTCTCTTTACTTTCAAAAACACAGAAATCCTTATTTTTCCAGCCCGAGTGATTGGCTCAAAAATACACATACAAATGGCATAGCCAGCTACATGCTTATCCTGCTCATAGACAGCTACCTCCAAATGGCTAAGAGATAGGATAATCGTAATAAGGTATCAACTGAAGACCAGCTACCATCGATTTGTACCACTCGATCATATTTTGGTATCGATCTAAGGGCCTACCCCCAAGGGTATTAGTCATATTCACTGATAACACAAAATAAACCTAATAGCAATTCATAGCACAAATCAAAATGCTAACATCATTACAAACAAATCCAGCATTATGCTAGTTTCCAGGGAGACATAGCGATACAACAAATACTTCAAAATCACTCTTCAGCTTCCTCAACACAATCGTCAATTTTAGATAAAGCAATATCGAACAAAATCAACAAGAAGTGCTCAATATGAAAGGGTGATATAGAGTACTATTTTTACAAGCGGTTACTTACTCAAAACTTGTGCACACATGCAAAATTTAATAATCTTGGATAGGAATGAATCTTATGTGAGCATAGGTCAATAACCGCTGAGGAAGAGACAAGAGGTAAAATCAAGATTATCACAATAGCTAAGAGTCGATGAGTAATATAGAATAACAACAATAATGATCGGTATCAACACCAACAGAATTAGGGAATAATGATACACTAACAACTACCTAAGTTCTTTTCCTAGCAATAAAAGCTAATGTAAGCTCACTTGACATTTCTTGTCAGATGTCGCCCTCTTAACCTTTCTCAATATCTGCATCCCCATTACCTAATTCATTAAACAGGATGTTAGAACATGATTTAAAACTTATCATATTACTTGTTAAGTTGTTACATGTTGCTGTTCTGAAAAAAAAGTCTATATAGGTCCTATTCATGTTGTTGACTCCCAAGGACGAGTTACTCTTAGCTATATATATATATATAACTTCATTATAGCTTCCAAAATTAATATGATAAATCACTTAACTCTCATAATCACGTTCCAGAGTTGGCATATCACTTCCAATATTCCTCATTAACATCAATTTAATCTACCTTATTTTATTTAAGTTTGTTCCAAACAGAACTCGATTGGACTCTACAATTGGAGGTTTAATCATTCAAAAATCACATTCATGCTATTCAAGTCAAGGTTCAAATCTCAAGCTCAAGTCAACTCAACCTAATTTAAATTTAATCAAAGTAAATTTAATCTGATAAAATTAAAATTTACCCAATTAAACTAAATCTAATTTGATTCAAGGTTTAATTTTGGCCCGAACGCATTGAGAACAAAAAGCTTAAGATTTGCCCATTGACCATCGTTAACCACCACTAGAGCTTATTTGCCACCATGTGGAGCTACACCTCGCCGAGCCTGACCAAACCCCTAGGTCAATTTTCACTTCTATCGCCTCCTTGCCGGTCAATTAGCCCCAAAATCACCACTTCAGCGCCGCCCGCTACCTCATCTTCTTTTTCAAAATTCTCCCTCTTCAGGCCTTCAATCTTCGAATCAAAGATACTAGGATGTTCCTTGCGATGAGGTCTATACAACTAACCCAAGATTTTAAAGCTTCAACCTGTAAACCAACAAACCTGCTTCCACCATCCACCTTTTACCACTGGCCATCGAATTCTCATTTTTTCTTGGCTATTTTTGGAAAACTTTGATATGGTCATGTTCCTAGTAAGGTAAGGAACAAGATTATTGGTTTAGATTTCAATTTTGAATTGAAACAAAGCAAAATCGAGTTGAGGTGAAAAAGAGTGCATTAGTGAGAATTAAATAAACTTTCGTCCTTAACTATAAATATAACCAAATTTTGGTCTATATGCACCAGCAACCTAAAACTTTCCACCACCTACATTTCCTCCTCAAACTTTTAACTGCCGTACTTTTATGCCCACACCTCTCATTTTAGCCCCCAAACTTCTATTTATTATATTTTAACCCCCAAAACTTTTAAATTTTTTACAGTTGAGTCCAACTAAATTAAATTTTCAGTCCTCCTAGTTTCCATAATTTTATTAACCTCCCAACTTAAATTTTATTTATTTAAAGCCTAATTTCAATTATCATATTATTCCATCTTTCTAATTATTATCTCTCTCTTCTTTTTTTTTTTAAATTCAGGGTGTTATAGATCCAAACAATAGTTTTTCTCCAATTGGTCATTCAACGGTGGAGAATGAAAACAAAGATTCTTGAGAGTGGTTTCTTTCTTTACTTCATGATGGTATTAGCTTTAGAAATCAATATGTATGGACCTTTATGAGTGACAAGCAAAAGGAATTGATACTAGCTTTTGGGAGCTTGCTGCCTAATGCAGAAAACAAGTACTATGATTTAGTTATTTTAGTTTTTATGTACTTATATATTCATTCTTTATGTATCTTAGCTTATTCTTACATTATTCTATATGTGTTTGGAAATAGGTTCTATGTGTGACACTTACACAACAACCTGAAGATAGATGGATTTACTAGGCAAGATGTATTGTGGGTAGAAGTTAGAGCAACAAAAATTAAAGAGTTCAAAGTAAAAATTGAGCAAATGAAAGAGCTTGATGAGAAGACATATGATTGGTTAATGAAGAAACCTCCAAATAAGTGGTCTAGGTCACATTTTAGCCTTCAATTGAAATGTGATGTTCTTCTCAATAATATGTGAGAGACTTTTAATTCTTATATCTTACTTGCTTGAGATAAACTAATACGTACCATGCCATAGACCATAAGGAACTTGATCATGACAAGAATGCAAGTGAATAGGGATAGAGCAAAGGTGTGGGATGGTCTTATATGTTCGAAGATAAAAATGTTGTTGGAAAGAAACATGAAATGTGCTAGTAAGTATATTTTAATGGAGTCAGATGATTGGCATTATCAGATTATGGGCATATATGACCAACACACAATTGATGTTCTCCAAAGGTCTTGTAGTTGTGGGAGGTGAGATTTGATGGGCATGCCATTTAGACATGCTACTAGTGTGGCGAATAAAGAGCTAGAAACATATGTGCATGACTTCTACAAGGTTAGCACATATTTGAGAGCATATGAACATGTTATATTGGAGTAAATGGTCCTAATTTATGGCTTAGGAGTGATTTGCCAGCCCTTTACCACATCATATGAAAATAGGCCTAACAGACCAAAGAAAGTTGAGGAGAAAAGAGCCTAATGAGCCACCAACTCCTGCCAATCCAACAAAGCTTAAAAGAGTTCAAAAATTTTTAAAAAATGCATCAAATGTGTAGCATTGGGCCATAATACAAGGACTTGCAAAAAGAAAGATGGTCCAGCTTCTGATTCACATGAAGAACAAATTGAAATTCCTTCTGAGATAACCTCTGGAGACTCTCAACCCCCTATTGATATTTTTAGTAGTGCTCATTCTACTACATATATCAATATTTGCACCTCAAGAAAAGAGAAATTAGTAGTGCTCCCCCTACTGCAAATGTCAATACTAGTACTTCAAAGAAAGAGAAACTACCTATATGCTCTAATTAATATTATATTCGCTACATGCACTTTTTTTTTCTTTTTTCTTTTTTAATTATTGCTAACAAACTAAGTTTTGCTTTTTTAGTTTCTAGTTAGAAAGAATTTGTCTTTCAAGCTGAAAGGGAAATCAAACAATATATATTCAATAAATGTAAGTATCTGAATTTTTTATTTTGGTTTTGGTTTCTTTCTCTTGATATTTTTGTTCACATGTCAAATAATACAATTCATACGCTAGTCAATCTTCAAGCATAAATACTTCAGTCACTGTGAGGAGCGGGAAGGACTTTGTGACCATTTCTAACCTAAAGACTCCAATTGGAAGTCAAAAGGAGAAGGAAAGTGATGCGTCCAAAAAATTTGGAGAAAAAAAGGAAGAATTCTGATGGTTGATTAGTTTTGTGGTTTACAATGAGTTTGTATTAACGCACTCGTTGATTTTATTCTTACGGTGTTTCGATTGAATTTGGGTGGACTTTAGTATTTGAAGCGTTGGAATCGGAGTTGTTGGATTTTATTTTGAATTTGTTGGTTTGAATGGTTTCATTTTAATTTTAGTTAACTTACGTTTAGTTTAAATTTGTATTCTGAATTTGAAGCTGGACTGTATGCATTTTTGGTACCTTTTCTATTAAATTTTGGATTACATGGGTGAAGGGTGGGGTGTGTCTGCATTTCTGACCTACAGATTAACCAATGTGTGTGAATTCTCTAAATAAAATGTGTGCTAGGAATGAACTACAGATTAACCAATAGAAAGCGGAACCCTACACTTAGTCAAAGATGCACTGGAGAACACTCAGTCAAAAAATGCAGTCGAGAGTGGAATTTACACACAAACAATGGCAATGTGCACAAAAGTAGGGATTAAACGTATGTTGTTGCAACAATTACATAAGTTGCAAATTATTCACATTTTCCCCTTGATATGGGATAGCCCAACAGGCCCAACAGGCCCTTTTTTTGCAAAACACACAA
>JACGDI010005457.1:33046-54160 GCA_014898725.1 Jacaranda copaia | reverse complement strand
GTTCACGTTTGTTCTTGTTGCAGAACTCAAGCCCAGTATCAACTCGATCCACCGAACTTCCGGACCATTCAGCTCACTGCAGCATCACCCCTATATTGTTGCCATTTAACACTAAAAACCTATTTCAAATAAACCCACCATAATTGCTAATGCAACTAAAACACAAACTTCTTTCTTCTTGAATGCATCTTCATTTTCTAGAAAACTTGACTCTATATTTTCTCAATTTAACCTTCAATTTTTCTCCTTCATTAATGATTCATTTAAATGCTCTTCTAATTTTTTCTTTATTGCCAACAATTGAAAAAATATTTATTTAGACCTAGGGCACATTCCAGCGTCCAATCATATGAAGACTCAACAATAACTCGTGGCCTGCAAAAAAAAAGGGTACAATTAGCTTGTTTATCACAAACATAAACTAGGTCAAATAGAAAAAAATTAGAAATTACCTCATAATTTGGACATGTCCAATTCCTCCTTCCTAGGTTCAAATTTGTCCAACTAATTATCAATAGAAGTTGTATCCCACATCCACAATAAACTTCTTTCCTCCGTATAGATCATTTGAAAGGCTTTGTAATGACTATTATGAAGTGGTGTATTATTGTAATATCGAATAGGGAATATTCTGTTGATTACTAATATCTCTTGGATTATAGATTTTCTCTTTTTATTATTCATTCTACATTTTGCTAATGATTTTAAAATAGATAGAAAGTATATCGATTCATTCAAAACTTTCATTATAATAGAGAGAAAGAATATGAATATATTTTGAGATTCATATCAAACATACATTATCATAATTTCCTAAATCTGAAAAACCTTTTGAAAGATAAATTTCCATGCATGCAAAGAACTCTAACCAAAGAAAATCAGGATTTATAAGTTTTGTTCACCGCCTAAGACAACTTATATAAGAAATGTGATGATCAGGAAGGAACTGCTCTAAATAAATTACAAAATAGAGAAGTAATAAAACCGATTCTTAAAATTGAATACAAATTTGTATAACTATAAACCTTTTTCATGTAACACTAAAATTTGGTAAAATATATAATTCAAACAAATAAAACTTATTAAGCTCCTGCATGAATTTTTTATGCAAAGTAATATTTAATTTGGAGCAACCTCTTACTTCTAGTTCGTGGATAATCATATGAATATATTTCTTCTTTTTTTTTCCTTGGTCTATAATTTGTTTATTAGTCAGTATTTACAGCCGTCTCTATATAAAGTAACCCTACTTGTTGTAATTTGAAAAGAATATAACAATATGAAAACATTAAGAATTACATACACAATCACAACCTACAAATAAAAACTAAATTTGTGAAAGTAAATCACTAACTCAATAAGTTAAGAATTGTATATAATAAAATATACAAATAAACAGTACAAAGAAACATTACTTATGATAGAAAAAATCAGAACACGATAACAAGATAATGAAGTAGGATCAAAATAAAAGAAAAAACATGATATCTAATATTATTTGAAGCGGCGAAGATGGACGAATTTGTGGAAATAAAACTTATGGCTCTCTAGATACATTTTTATTTTTAATATTTTTAAAAATTGAAATATTAGTTCTAGTTTCAACAATGAAAATGAGATCATTTTTAAATTTTTTATTTGAAAATAATAATTAGTGTAAACATAGAATTTTAAATTTAGTTATTTTATAAAATTTTACACCTAAAAAGATGCATTTATTCAATATTTATATTTTTTAATTATTTTAAAACAATATTGAGTACTTTATGTTAAATCGATATATTTGATTGACACGATAGAAAGATTACAAGGTAGTTTAAAAGAAAATAATAACAAAAATTAGAGCTACTTTTAGTAATAATATATATAAGTTGATGGTCTTCAATTTTTACATAGTGTCAAAAATGAAAATGACTTTTTGGGTGTGTGTAGCTATAAATCGACTGAATTAAAGATTATTAAGACATTATTGAGGATAAAGGAGCAAAGCATAAATGAAGAAGGGTAAATCGCATAATTAGTTTCTAAAGTTTTACTCTATAATCACTTCTTAACTTTCAAAAGTTTATCTTTTAGTCCCTAACATTAATATATTATTTTATTTTAGTTCTCAAAACCACTTTTCGACAGTATTTGACTTGAAAATTGACCAATTTTGACTTTTTAAGGGCAAAATTATCAATTTAAAATTTTATATTCCACTTTTGTCCCAATTTAAGGTTTTAATGTTCCATTTTAGTTCTTATATCACTCTTCTTTTTTTTTTTTTAAGAAAAATTGTATTTTACCCCATACAAAAATAGAAAAATTCAAAAGAAATCCTTACGAAAAAAATGGACAAAAAACCTCATCATGTTTTCAGAATTATGCACACCGCCTTTTGCTCCTGATTTGCTTCAATTTAATCCTAATTTTAACATATAAAAACTAGAGATGTTCAAATCCAATCCAATTCAAGAAAAAAAATGAACCGATCCAAAAAGTCGGAAACCAATTAAAGCCAAACTTTTTTGGATTAAATTGAATTTGTTTAATTGATCGGATGGGATTGATTTTTGGTTTTAATATAAAAAGCCGATCCAATCCAAACGAACCGATCTGAACCGAAGTTTATATACTAATAATATAAAATATCTATATATATATATATTAATTGTAAAATGCACAAATAAATTAAAATAAAATAAACCTAGAATTTTTTCACTTTCAAAAATCAAATACATAGAAATAATTATTGTAAACTTTTACCTTTATAGTTGTGTGTTCTTACATAATTTAACTTAATTCCACAAAATTAGTGTGATATGATAGTTAAATAAAATTTACAAATCGATTAATTAAATTAGTTTAATTATCAATAATAACTTGTCAAATATTTTAATTAAAAATTTAAATTAAAAAATAAATTAACCGATCCAATCTAAACCAATTTAAAATGGATTGAATTGAATTAGATTTACAATAAAAATTTAACTGATCCAATATACATTATATAGTTTGGATCGGTTAGCTTTTTGTCCCAAAATAAATCCAAACCAAACCGCTAACACCTCTAATAAAAACTATATTACTATAATTACTTCACACATTTTCAATTTAATTAATTTATTTCTTTAAAGTATATGTTCATATATCTTCTTTCACCCCCTTTAATTTAAAAACTATTTTCAATTTTTTTATTTTTATTTCTTTAATTTATTCTACTTTGTTTATTTTTTTTGTATGTTATATACAAAAATATATTATACACACACTTATAAATATAATTATATCATACACAAACATGGTGGTTTGGTGGAGAAATACATAACATAAAATTTAGTAAATCCTTTAGTACTTTTATAGTATAATATATACATATAACACAAAATATATACATAAATATACTATATATTTGTATACATTTATATTTAGATATATGTGTATAATATATATAAATAACAAAATAGAATAAATTATAGAAACAAAAATACAAAAACTAAAAATAATTTTTAAATTTAAAGGAGATGATTTGGGATGGTCCAGTAGGCCTAGTTCAATAACTATTGACCCAAGAACACACTTCCAAGCCTATCTCACCTCAAAGGTCCAGTAGGGCCGTCAACCATGATTGACCATCCGCTTGTCTTGTTGCCTATGCAATAAGTAGGATCGGCACAACTCGACTAGATAGCAGGTCAATGGCGCGGCGCTCAAGCCCCTGAGAGGCTGCCTGCTCCCAGAAATCAGTTCTGGTCGATCCCATTGTCAATTAGCAAGGTTGTTCCAATATTGAACCATATCTCTACTGTATTAAATGCCCTGATAGGTAGTATGTCTCTACATTAATAGTACATGCCACCCCAGTACCATCTCTGTCGTCGCTCTTGTCAAGAGACGCACCACCAGTGTACTATTCTATCTCTAAAAATTGGAGATGATGTCACCTAGAATAATACAGGGATGGAAGATAACCTATAGCTCTCTATACAAAGACACTAGCCCTCTAAACATAATAGGGGCATCTCAAACATATCATCCACCTAGAGAAGGCTATAAATACCCCATTGTTAGCCACTCTTGAGTTAGGCCATTTTTCACTATAAGCCCTCACTCTGATGCTTAGTTTATCTAGTTGACTAATACTAGCTTAAGCATTTGAGTGCCTTAACCGAGGGCATCTCGTCTAGTCTAACGTTTGCTTAAAATTGCAGATCTCAACCCAAGCTATTTTTGAATTGGATTGCTCAACCAGAAAGGTTGAACTAGCCCAAATACTAACCTAATCTAGTAAATATAGCTTTCATCCTCATCATTTTGGCGTCGTCTATGGAAAAATGAAACTATAATTGAAAAATTGTGAACACCAAGCGAGCCGCTTCAGAAAGGGAGGAAAACAGAAAGACAACGTCTCCTCCTGCCCCTTAGCCTCATCAAGAGCCAAATGCTCCATGACCCAATGCCCTATCGAAGTAAGTTGCACTATGACTATGTCTCAGCTGATGCAACTAATCAGCGAACAAATCTCTACTCAGATTTCTACTTAGCTATATGCTATCTTGAATTGACATATAACCATGCCCGCCCCCACAGCTAGCACGACTCTACAACCCCTATCTCCCAAAGAAAGATCCTCAAGAGATAGCCATGGTTGACCAGAATCCCAACAACTACAAACAAGGCGTGAGGTTAGCCTTAGACGTATTTTTGGAGAGAAAGGTCGACCTGACTCCCATGAAGAAATTGCTTATTCTATTGATCATTACATTCAGCCCATTCAAACCCTGTAGTACAATCGGATCGAACGTTCAAGATCAGACCAAAAAAAAGGAGATTGGTGAGTCAGCAAATCATGCTGCTCGACCCCTTTGAGCCCCACAGCATAATAGGGTTAAGCTCATGAGATCTCTGTTTAATAGGAATATGACCTAGGCAGACTGAGAAGAGTGGGAAAAATTGTCTTACTAGGTTCAACAATTGAATAGATGCCTCAAGGAGATATCAATGAGAAATATAGAAAAGATAGATGCCTCAAGGAGATATCGAGGAGAAATATAGAAAAGATCCCCAACCTTGATGGTCCCTAAAAGTTTTGCTAGGAAAGAGGGTTGCCATTTGTCCAAGAGATAATCGATGAGCGCATTGCCATTAATGCCAAAGTTTTAATTGGACTTTCGTGATATGATGGCTCAACCAACTTGAACGAGCACCTAATGTAGTTTGAATACATGATGTAACTACATAGTCACAAAAGTATATACACGCGAAGATACTGGTCACCACATTTCAAAGCATTACGCTCGATTAGTTTGTCAAACTTGAGCTGGCATCGATATATTCCTATGACCAACTGTGTGGTAAGTTTCTTCACCAGTTTACTGATGGATGAAAGGTGAAACTCCCCCATACCAATCCCCATATTGTGAAGCAAAATGAAGAGGAGTCCCTCTGTGATTTCTTCACCATATTTAATACAAAGGTGTTAAAAATCAACAACCTAAGGATTGAGTTTCTGATCAATGTCTTTTGCGTAGGACTCAGACATAAGTAATGTGCTAATACTTTGGTGCGAGAATGCCCCTGATCGATGGAGGAGCTACTCGACTTGGAGGAGAGATATATGACCTAGAAGAAGATGAACAGACTAAAATTTAGTAATCTTGAGGTTGAGAAGAAGAAAAATAAGGAGAAAGATGATCAAAAGTAGAAGGAGGGTCATCGATCTCCCATCAAATACTTCCATGACTACACACCACTCAACCTCCTAAGAAAGAAGGTGTTATTCGCTATCCAGCATGATAACCTCTTGAAGAAACCTAGAAAGCTAACAGAAACAGAGACTATGAAAAAAAATATATATATTATCATTTCCATAAACAGAGGTGCCACGACACAAATGATTATTTCAACCTCCACAATGAGAATGAGAGATTGATCCGACAAGGCCACCTTAAGAAATATATGGTCGAAGATGCCCAGGTAGAAGCAGGCAAAACCAACCAAACTCCCGTAGAGAAAGATTGGTTAGCCCAACGAGAGAAGATAAAGGGAATAAACCTACCCAGGACACATGCCATCCATTTGAGGAGTTATCGACATGATAATAGGAGGCCCTACTAAGGGGTACTCTAAGTCCACCAGAAGGTAGACCCAGAGAAGACCAAACTTGACCAGGGCCTCTATTGTCAAAATAATATTCCACTTGTCCACTAGCATAGAACCCATCTCATTCACTAATGCTAACCACACCTACCTTGAGGGCAAGAGCATCAACCACAGAGTTGACAGCCCTATGCTAGTCTTTGTTGAGATTGCCAACTTTGAAGTGAGAAAGGTTTTAATCAACAATGGTAGCTTCACCAACATCATTTTCTTGTTGATCTTGAAAAGGATGAATCCAGGATAGTTGAAGTTTGATCCTATGCGCACACCCTTAGTCAAATTTGGGGGGGTCAGAGATCACACCGGAAAGCTTCATCAATTTATTAACATCATTTGGGGAAGCCCTCCACAGAAAAACACTTGTGATCAGCTACCTAGTCATTGATGCCCTCTTTACCTATAATGTTATAATTGGGCAATCAACTTTGAATGACTTCTGGGCCATTTTCTCAATGTACCACATCAAAATCAAATTTGCGACTTAAGTAGGCACAAGTGGTTGTTGTGCAATATTAAAGAGGTATGATACTATTATACCAATTTGGTCAAGTTGAGCGATCAAAAGATTTGACCACAATTGAAGACCTCAGGGGATACCCTTATAGCTAAACTCGATAAAGGACACGTTAGTAAGAAGAGAAAGTTGAAAAATACCAGAGTGGAGCCCATCAGGGAGTTTAAAATAGTCGAGCTGGAGCTCGAGAACCCTGACAAGATCACTAGGATTGGAACTGACATGGGTCACCACATGGAGTGCCTCATGATTGATTTTTTTATAGAGAAACATCAATGTCTTCGCTTGGAAGGCATTCAACCATCAGGGAATTGAGCCCAGTGTCATCGTTCATTACCTTAACATAGGCCCCTCATACAAACCTATTAAGCAAAAGACAAGAACTTTTAATGTTATGAGGTGCTAAATCATTAAGAAGGAAGTCAACAAACTTTTAGATGCAGGCTATATTATAGAAATTCAGTACTCATTTTAACTTTGTAATGTTGTACTCGTCCCTAAGAATGAAGGGAAGCGACGCATGTGTAACGACTTCACTGATTTGAATAAAGCTTACCCTAAAGATCATTACCCCCTCCCTCATATAGATTTACTAGTAGATTCTACTGCTGATTGTGAACTGTTAAGTATGATGGATGCTTTCCAGGGTTATCACCATGTATTTTTGGCACTTGAGAACAGGGATAATACCTCCTTTTGTGGTCCCCAATGGGGTTTATTACTTTTTAATCATGTCTTCTAAGCTAAAAAATGCAAGGGTAACCTACCAGAGACTGGTCAACTTTATGTTCAAAAATGAGATTAGCAAGTCTATAGAGGTTTATGTCGATGACATGATCATCAAAATAGAGCAGGCTAAAGACCATCTACTCAACCTCTACCATATCTTTACTATATTGCGAGCATTTAGCATGAAATTAAACCTAAACAAATGTACCTTCGGAGTTCGAGGAGGAAAGTTCTTAGGTTACGTGGTCAGTCAAAAGGGTATTGAGGCCAATCCATAGAAAATTCAGGCAATTTTGGACATTACACCACCTCGAACAGTTAGAGACACATAGCACTTGGTTAGGAGAATTATAGCTCTTGGTTAGTTCATCATCTGCTTGGTTGACAAGAGCCTACCTTTCTTTAAGATACTTAAGAACACGAAGAAATTGGGCTTCCAATGGAATGAACATTGTGATTAGGCTTTGGTTGAACTAAAGCAATACTTGTCCTTGACTCCTATGCTCACCAAGCTAAAACTAAAAAAGGTGCTTCACTTTTACTTAGTTATTTTTTAGGCTTCGATCATCTCAGTTTTGGTCTTAACCAAAGACGAAAACCATTGACTAGTCTATTACTATAGCAAGGCGCTATAAAAGGCTAGAACACAACTACTTAGAGATCGAGAAGTTTGCTCTTACATTAGTCACTGTAGCTTAAAAGCTGCGACCATACTTTTAGTCCCATGCAATCATACTATTAATGAACTAGTTGTTGAAGCACATGCTCTCAAAGCCAGATACGTCTTGAGTGGCTATCAAATTGGGAGAGTTTGAAATCACTTTTCAATTTTGAATAGCCATAAAAGCACAAGTTTTGGCAGATTTTGTCGCCAAGTGGGTTGATCTCCCTAAGCAAAAATGTGAAACCCCTCTTGTTTGGACCTTTCACATCAACAGGTTAGCGACCACTTTAGTAGGAGGTGTAGGTGTTGCTCTCTATTCTCCTTTGGTGAAAAAATACGACTTCGCAATTAAGCTCGATTATGTAGTGTTGAATAATAAGATGGAGTATGAAGCTCTCCTTGTTGGAATGAGGATAACACTAGACCAAGGGGTTGAACACCTGGCAGCAATTACAAATTCCTAGTTGGTCGCAGAGCAAATCAAAAAAAATTTTGAGGCTAAGGACTTGACGATGAGCTAGTACTTGGTAGAGGTCAAAAGACTATAGCAATCATTCAAAACGTTTACCCTCAGCCAAGTACCTCGATCAAAGAACAAGTGAGCAGATGCTCTATCCAAATTTGACAACTCCACTAGAGGAACAAGTGATAAAATGATAACATTTCTAGTTGCCAACAAACCAAAAATATGTATCCTCAAACAAAATTTTATGGGAAGCGTCGAGGAAACACTTTCTTCTTGGCAAGATCCAATGAAATTTTACCTGAGTCAGGGCGCAGTTCCCAATGAAAAAAATGAAGCACGCAGGCTTAGAGGTCAAGCAACCAAATTTGCCCTCGATGAACACAACCAGCTTTATAAAAGGTGAATCTCTAGACCACCCCTGAGGTGCTTAGATCTTGACCAAGCTCACGAGGTCTTACAGGATATCCACATAGGCATTTGTGGGAACCACTCGGGAGGTAGATCTCTTGCCTATAAGGTCATCAGATATGGATACTTTTAGCCCGCACTATTGAAAAACACTGTTGGCTTTGTTAGAAAGTGTCCATCTTGCCAAGTCCACTCGAACATCTCGTACTGGCCCGTTATTTTCATGGTTAATGTTCAGGTCACCTGGCCATTTGACTGTGGGGGATTAACATTGTGGGGTCCTTGCCAAAGACAACAAGTTAGAGGAATTCATAATTGTAGCAGTTAAATATTTCACCAAATAAGTCGAGTCAGAGGCAATCCTAAAAAAAATTAATACCGCCATCAAGAGCTTTGTTTCGAAAAATATCATCTACCATTTTGGTCTTCCCAAGATCCTCATTTTAGATAACAATACATAATTCCAAAGCAAAAATACATAAAATTGGTGCAAAGCCTTGAGGATCACCTAACACTTTACCTCGGTGGGGAACCTTCAGTCTATCAGTCAGATAGAGATAACAGACAGAACTATTCTCAACCACATGAAAGCTCAAATAAAGGAGATCGGATTGAGATAAGCAGATGACCTCCCTGAGGTGTTATGGGCATACAGGACCACCCCTATACAGCCACGGGTCACAGCCCCCATAGTTTGGTCTATAGTTATGAAGTAGTCATCCCTTCTGAACGTATACAACACATAGCTCAGATGATCCACTTCAATATGATCAGGAACATGTTTGAAAGGAAACTTGATCTGGAGACCATCGATGAGCGACGGCAAGAAGTCTATAACATCATGCAGTGCTATAGATCAAAGATGACAAAAAACTACAATAACGTGGTCCGACTACACCATTTCAAAGTCGGGGACCTTATTCTTAAGAAGGTGAAAGTGTCCAAGAATGTCAACAAACTCAACCCAAAATGAAAGGGGCCCTATACTATTGTCAAGGTGTCCAAGCACAATGTATATTGACTAATGGACATCAATGGCAACGAACTTTCACATTCATGGAATGCTATTAACCTGAAGAAATTCTATGTATGAAAGCTTTATAATAGTCGTTATATTGTTTAACATAAATAAAGTTTTAGCAATTTTTATATCATTCACTTGTAACGTTACAATAGCCTCCAAATCCCCCTTCGATAACCCAAAAAGCTCACAATCAACCCCGTAATCAACCCACGAAGCAGCTTCAAGCCACCAAATTAAGGCTTTTCAACTCAAAATTTACAGTTAGCCCCATAGTTGACCAATGAAGCAGCTTCAAGTTGCTAAATCAAGACGTTTCAGCCCAAAGTTTACAGTCGACCCATAAAGCAGCTTCAAGTGCCAAATCAAGGCTTTTTAGGCCAAAGTTTATAGTCAACCCTATCGTCGACCCACAAAGTAACTTAAAGCTGCCAAATCAAGGCTTTTCAACCCAAAGTTTATAGTCAACCCCATAGTTGACCCACAAAGTAGCTTCAAGCTGCCAAATCAAGGCTTTTCAGCCCAAATTTTACAATCGACCCATGAAGCAACTTCAAGCTGCCAAATCAAGGCTTTTTAGCCTAAAGTTTACAGTCAACCCCATCGTTGACTTATGAAGCAGCTTCAAGCTACTAAATCAAAGCTTTTCAACCTAAAGTTCATGATCGACCCTGTAGTTGACCTATGTAATAGCTTTAAGTTACTAAATCAAAGCTTTAAAGCCCAATGATAATAGTCAACCCAAGCAACCGCTTCATGCCAACAATTAAAGGCCTCTCAGTGCTCATAGTTGACTCCATAATCGACAACGCTAAGTAAAATCATCAAATACATTTAACCTAACACGCTTACTCAAGCCTTAACCAAAATGCCAGGTCAATTTAACTAATCATTACATCACATAAGTTAGCTAAACAAAGACTATATAAATCGGCCTGGCAGTTGAAGACAATCTAGCAACAAAATATTAAACACGCAAGATCATTTCAGCAAAAGCAATCGTTTCTTCACAAAGGTAATAGCCTTAATCGACCCAAATGTTTGCATGCATTTATGCTCATATTTGTTGATTCAAGTCGACTACGATCGTTGTTATGGGATTTATGTTATCCAAAATTAATTTGATTTCAATCATTCATGGTTGACAAAACTATAAACATTAAAACAAAGTAAAGCACAAAAATAGCCAACTGCACGTCGATGAAATAATTATTTTATTTCATTAAATAAAATCTTTGATTACAAACTTCATCAGTTATAAAGGGAAAAGAGGGAGAGGTTACAAAGCCACTCCTCACAGGGCGACCAGACTCAAGTAGCATAAACTTCACTGGTTGCTCAACCCTACAACCTCAGCCTGAGCTACCCAAGTAGTTTCTTCAATCGCTTGATCAAGCTCATCGCTCGATGGGATAGAAACAACCATGGGATTGTCAATCTCCTGCTTGGGGCTCACTGTGGTAGATAGGAGAGCAGCTGACGCTAGTTGTGAAAACCCTGCCTCTTCGACGAAAAAGTCTCCAGGGCACAGCAAATATTCACCGATGTCGACCATGCTGTCTTCAATCTTGAAGGTAAAGTCGTTCACAAAGTCAAACTTCTTCGCCATAGTAGCTAGCCTCTTATGCACAATTGTCATAAACTTGATCGGAATATCTTCTGCAACGCCTCCCTTGGCAATCACCTCTTTGGGCTCAAGATATGGCTGTAGCTTTTTGTCCAAGATGGGGTTGATGCAGTCCTTGTCCGCTGGATAAAAGACATAGCCAATAAACTTGAGCTGCTTGATAGCATTCTCGAATGCAATCCTCGCATTATCCAGTGAAAAGATAACACTTGCATCCTAAAAGGGCAAGCACAACATGAATTGTTGCACCATCTCCCGTCGCATGAGCAAGAGCTTCCTATAAAATTTTACTCACGCCTCCTGTATAGCAGCATTATGTCTCATCGTTCGACCAAAATCATAGCTTTGTTGAACATCCAGCCTAGCCTGATGTAGCAGCTTGTCCATCTTGCTCTTTTCTTTGATCACTAAAACCAGCTATGGGTCTTTAGTCATAAGTTGCCCATGGAGGTCCGTGACCTCTTTCATTAGCTGGTCGACCTTAGCTTAGGATGAATCGTGCTGCACTTGATTGTTTGCATGTCCTTTCCCTCTTCCCATCATTCCTGATCAGCCAAAGCCTACTCTGACCTCCAATAACAATGGTAGCCCAGCTGGCTCACCTGAAAGCAAAATTTTCTCAACAGTAAATCATACTCAACTAATAATAGATAACATTCGATGAGAAACCTGAATTAACCATACACTTACTATATTATTGTGGTACGCTAAAACCTTAAGTGCACCAGCTTAGCTCAGTTCTATGAACTTTCTCTAGTCAGATGTGAAGAGACCCACCACCATCACTTTGTGCGTGGTGGTCCTGGTTGACCTCAATGATACCATGGAGTGTAAGCTGTGAATGGCCATTTGGGCAGCTAGAATAGCATGTCATTGCTGCATTTCCCAAATAGATCATAGTCCGAAGGCTTATTAGTTGCCACAGCTTTTCCTTTGCCTTTGTTGATCACCACCTTATTTGGAGTAGAACCTCCCTGCTCAACCAGTTATTTTTTACCTCAATAGTAGGACTGCGCCAATTGTCGCCATCGATCAAGCGGGCGACGTTCTTGGAGTCGATTAAGCTACTAGGGCCATTGTTGAGGTGGCCTTTCATCAAACAACAAATATCTGGCGGCACTTCTTGTTTCTCTGGGCCTAGGCCATTGCTTCTTACCTAACGCAATTCATGATTTCTTCTCAATCTGCCAACACAAAAGACAATAAAAAACAAACGATTAGACTTGAGTAGAAAGATGCATGAAACAGACAATCATAAAAATCAACAAAGAGCTTCTACGTAGTTGATCACCTGTGAGCAAGTTTAGCTCAGCCAAGGGCAAACCAGCTAGTATCAAACATCTCTCCTCGATTAACACAGAGACCTCTATTTGGCCAAACTCGACTAGATCTCAGATGAAGGTATTTGGCCAACTCAAGGTTAGGTTACCAGGCATCTCGATGTGCCCTCTCCACCACCCCCTTGGAATGTCAAATCCCTAGGCCCTCAAACATACAGAAAATGTTTCTTTCACTCTAAACCCTAGGAGGTAGATGAAGTAACCAAATATTTTTGATGAGGCCACGTCGTGAGGTAATAAAATTTAGATTTCTTGGTCTACCCGACTTCTGGGACATTAGGGGGTGAAAAAGGTTGGAGAAATTTGCAAAAGAGGTTGACTGGTCGAATAAATACATTAGTACAACAAACCTATATATGGTTGAGATGTAATTGGGTAACATCTGCATTATGCAGACCTCCAGACCTCATAACAGGTCGACAACGGCTAGGGTAAAGGGGAACCTAAAACCACATCTAAAGGTTTCCTCAAAAACGATAATGTATCCCTTGGGAGGTCGATGCATTCTATCTCGAGGACTAAAGACTATGAGTTCATACTCAATTGGGATATGATAAAGCTTCCTAATACGTATGAGGTCAATCGAAGTAATCTTTGAAATGATTTCACTATAGTGATTTGGGGTAAAAAGTCGACCACATGATGTTGGCACCTCACTCGGGCCAATGTCACCCCCAAAAGTAGCCCGCTCATCGCTCGAACTGTTGGAGGTCAAGCTATCACTCGACAAGCTACCTGACCTGCTCTCGCTAACACCCTCCCTTTGGAATGGTACCCTATGGGACCTAGTAGCCTCACTATTAGAAGTATTCAACATGCTTAAGAAACAGCTAAGGGAAAACTAAAGTTGAAAAGAAAAACTTATAAGATTTCGATGAAACTTTAGAGCACGGAATGAGACAATGAGAGTTCTGTGAATTTGAAGCTCAACCAGATGCAATGCAGTAAATGTGTAAAATAAGCATTTTTACCACGCCTATTTATAGGCATTTGTTAGCGGGAACTCAACCAGTGGTATAATTACACAGCCGTCATCTGGCGCTTCACATGGCTCAATGTAACAGGTGCATTAAATACACCAAAACCCTGGTCGCTTCTCCAAAATCGCTAATAAGCAACGCAATTACTCTATGTTTCTTCTCGTCAACAGGATTGATCAGGAATGTGAGTGGGAGGAGGGAGACTTATGATATGAGATAGCCCAGTAGGCCTAACCCAATAACTATTGACCTAAGAACACACTTCTAAGCCCATCTCGCCTCAAAGGCCTAGTGGGGCCATCGACTATGATTGACCATCTGCTCGCCTGTTGCTTATGTAATAAGCAGGACTGGCACAACTCGACTAGACAACAGGTTGAATGCATGGGCACAATTGTCTTCAACAAGAAGGCTCAAGTACCGTACCATTGAGAGGCTGCCTGCTCCTAGAAATTAGTTCTATGGTCGACCCCATTGTCGACCAGCAAGGTTGTTCCAACACCGAATTGTATCTCTGCTGCATTAAATGCCCTAACAAGCAGTATGCCTCAGCATTAATGACGCATGCTGTCCTAGTACCACCCCCGTCGCTGCTCCTATCAGGAGACACGGCACCAGTGTACTATTTTATCTCTGAAAATTGGAGGTAATGCCTTATGGAATAGTCAAGGATGAAAGATAACCCAGAGCTCCCCATACAAAGACAAAAGCCCTCTACACATGATAGGAGAATCTTAGACATATCATCCATCTAAAGAAGGCTATAAATACCCTGTTGCCAGCCACTCTTGAGGTAGGCTATTCTTCATTATAAGCCCCCACTCTATTGCTCAGTTTATCTAGTCGACCAGTACTGATTTGAGCGTTAGAGTACTTTAGTCGAGAGCACCTCAACTAGTCCAATATTTGCTTGTGATTGCAAATTTCAACCCAAGTTATTTCTGAATTTGATTGCTCAACCAAAAAGGTCGAACTAGCTCAAACACTAACCTAATCCAATAAATACAACTTTCATCATTATCAGGAGATGAAAAAAGATATACGAAAATATACTTGAAAAAATAAATAAATTAAATTAAAAATATATAAAATAATTGCAAATTAGGAGCCGGAGTTTGTGTGCATAATATTCAAAGCACGAGGAGTTTTTGTCATATTTTTTTCCTAATTTTTTTTTGGCCCTTTTCCATTTTCATGGGCGTAAAATGCAATTTTTCCTTAAAAAAAAGTGACGTAAAGATCAAAGTGGAACATAAAACTTTAAATTGAGATTAAAGTGGAATATGAAACCTTAAATTGATAATTTTGCCATTTAAAAAGTTAAAATTAGTTAATTTTTCGATCAAATACCGCCTAAAAATGGTTTTGAAGACTAACATGTAATAATATATTACTATTAGGGATTAAAAGATAACTTTTTGAAGATTGAGATTAAAGTGATTTTAAAGGAAAACGTTAAGGACTAATTATATAATTTGTCCAATAAATAATTAATATAAGACTAGAAATTAAATTAGGAAATTAGTGCATGCAGACTTGGACATGATTTGTTGATAAATTTTGAATGATTCTAAAATCACGATTACTATAAATAAATGCTCAACAATAAATTTTTTCAAAATTATTATAAACTAAAATTAAACCAAAAGTAACTGCGTTGGGAACAAACATCCATTTTCTACAGCCAAAAGGGAAAAAAATTTAAAAAAATAAAAATTTATATTGTCGGCAGCATAAAGTCTGTGTTTGGCTTTTAAGCATATACATGTGTACATGTTTGTGCATGAGTTAAATTATTTAATCTTTTAACTAAATTGAAGAATTAGTATTTAGATCAACATAAAATGAAATTTGAGGAAAATGTCAACATAAAGAGGGATAAGAAAAAATTAAAAGAAAATAAAATAACCACTTGCTTTATTTCAAATGTTCCATGTATTAGAAATTTCAAACGATCAAATTGCATGGGTAGCAGTATTATTATACAGTCATCTGATACATATCCAAACAAAATATAAATAACAAAAGAAAAAACAAATAAAGAGAAAGGGAAAAAACAAAAGGCAAAAGTCAGCTCATAACCAAAATCAATTATTTTTTCTTTTTTATAAAAATGGAAGAATCAATTATTTTACTTCATCAGGGCTTCGTGAGGCCCAACTTCTCGAGCAGGCTTTGAATATTGTTGAGAATGGCTAGGGTGTTGCTCATGTACTCCTGCGACTTCTGCACCTTCATCTTGAACTCACCCAGAGCCGTCGATCCCGTCTCCGCGAGCCCATCAAGACACGTCTCCTGATCAGTCATGGCCGCGCTGATCCACGTCTGCAAGTCGCCGATCTTCATCTCCGTCAACACCTTCTCCCCACTGCCCACACAAATCAACTCGGCCGACCTTCCGAGTTGACTCGCCGCGTTGTCGAACAGCTCTGCGCAGTCCTTCATGGCCGGTTCGACCTTCGACTGGGCGAGTAGATTTTTGAGGCCCGAGACTTCAAGCATACTGGCGTGGAGAGAGAGGTTGAAGAAGCGCATAGGGTTGTTGGAGGGGGGAGTGTTGAGGGGAGAAATGGAGGAGATGCACGAGTCGGGGTACCGAGTTACTGCGCAGACGGTTTTAAGCGAGTCGCCCGAGTTTGAGGCGAGTTGGGAAGGTTCGGATTCCTCTGACTCGGTGGCGGACTCGTGGATGAGAGCAGCGACGAGTGAAGCGATGATGAGGGTCAGGAGAACGGCGAGAGAGATGGAGATGATTCTGGGGCGGCGGTCGTTCGATGAAGAATTTGGGTTGTCTTCCAAGGGTTTTACTTTGCCGTAGCCTTTGATGAAGTTGATGATGGACTCCATTTTTCTTTTTGATTTGGTTATGGAGGAGTGTTTATTTCCAGAGAGGCTAAGAAAAGAAGTAAGTGAAAAGAAGGTGTTTGTTCATGGTGGAAAAATTATATTGATGACGTGTGGACGAATGAATTTCTTACCTGGTCTTGTTTATCATTTAATTTAATAATTATTTAGTACAACAAATAATGATTTAATTAATTTATTAAGAAGAGGACGCATGGTTGGGGCCCATGGACAAGGCTTTGTTTTGCATTTTTTGTTTTTTAATTGAATTGTTACATAAATAGTTAAATATTCATCATTTATAATCACTAGTAATTTTGACATAAAAATCTATTATATAAAATAAACAAAAGTATTCAATTATGCTTTTATATATTATTACATGTTTTTAATATTTTCAGTATATTTATTTTAATTTTTAAAATAAATAAGAGTAAAAATCTGATAAAATAAAATAATAGAAGAACAAGGAAAAAAAGTAAATAATAGGAGAAGAGAAGGAATTAGAGACGCAGACGAAAATAAAAGAATACATCTGTCATTTTCTGTGAATTGGGGTTAATTTTATAAAAAATGACACATCACTAAGATCCTTACATTTTATATATAGGAGCAATTTGGACACATTTGTTGTAGGTACTAAAATTTTTATAATATAAAATAAATAATTTATTTTTTGATATAATATTAATTTTGAATAACCTTTGATATTTATTTGAATGTTTACATAAATAATAACAAAACATTAAGATAAAATGATAATTATAGATATAGAATCTATAAGTTGTGTGATTTGTAAATGGTAGTTATTAGTAGTTGTAGTTATGTAGATTTAAAAGAAAAATATAAGAGCATTTTAGACATATTATACGAAAATATATCAAAAAAGGTTTAACTACTTTACTAATAGTATATTAATAATATAATATGCTAGTAATTTTGACACATTTAATGCATGTGTTAAAAATTTTACAGTATATAGTAAACAAAATGGATATTTATTTTAGTATAATAATAGTTTTTTAAGTAACATTTGATATTTATTTAGTTTTTTTAGTATAATGACTTGAAAATGATGATAAGATGCTAATTATGTGTATAGAATGTAATGGTTGTAAAAATGATAGTTACTACATAACTTGTAGTTATAAGGATTAAAGGAAAAAAGTGAAGGCATTCTTGGTACACACATAAAAACATACCAAAAATAGGTAGATGCTTCATTAATTATATAGATATATAAATATATATATGTATTATATTATGATTACCAATTCATTAACATTAAAATTATATTATATTAATAAATAGATAAATATTATAAACATAGTTGTTTATTTTTTATTTTTTAATTTCCTTAACTACAAATGAATCATGCAATATGGAGGGCATAAGTAGGAAATAGAGTGTGAATGAGTTGTGTCAACTCGTAAGTTTTAAGAATTGATCTTGAGGTTGAATCGAGCAGAATTAAGCGTGATCTCTATTTCAAGTTGATCTCGAGTTATTAGTATTTAAACTCGAGATTTGAGGACCAATATATAATTATTTATTAATAAATATATATTGTATTATTCTTATTTTATTTTGAAATTGAGCTCAAGATTATAATTATTTACAATTTATTTAATAATTCAAACTTAATTGAGTTGAGTCGAATTCAAAATATTAGATTGTCCAACTTGAATCTAACATATATTTTCCTCCAAAATCAGAAATGCACTCTTAGTGGTAAGAATAATCCACGAAGTAAAACACTGCCAGGATTTTAGTAAGGGCATTGCCATTTCTCCTTATGAAAATAAATCAAACTAAAAGAAGATTTTGTGCAGCTATTTGACGTTATGAATGATTAGACCGAATGAAGAAATTTTGGTATTTGATATAGGTAGGATCAACCGCCTTCAACTAAGTTCATGTTCAGTGGCACTTGGCTCGCTATGAGCGGAGCATCCGACCTGGCAGGTCAAACGACAATAGGGTTGACCTGCCAAAAGAGAAGGCTGCCGAGGAGAAATATTCACAGGGAAGAGCGTATTCAGTTTATTTAGCCTTGTTAAGGTCGATTGCCTAGGCCCTTAAGCGTAGCCACATTTAATGGCCTAGGCCCCTAAGCGTAGCCACATTTAATGCATTTTCTATTCACACACAACTAGTCATTTTTGCATTAAATGCAGCAAAACTAACATTCTATCTACAATAAATGTACTGCCAGTCTGTCACCTATATATTAAGTGTGGAAAATTCACCCTATATTTCTGGCTGACAAAAAATATGGTGATTAACTAACTCTTAAAAAAACCTCTAAGATCCTTACATGGAAGTAAAAACTCCCAAGACTATAGGGAACATATGGTCTTTCTACCTTCCCCTTTACCAAGCTAGTAAGCTCTGTAAAGAGCCCTAATTGGTAGAGTTTTCAAGTACACTTACTCATATGCTTTGGCCCTCACTTCACTACATTTCCCTCTCGCCGAGCATATTTTGATTTAAGCATGGCAGGATTTTAACGATGAGCCACCCTAACAAGCCTTACATGCCTCCTTTGGTTGCAAGCATTGTTACATGTCATAGCCCTAGTTAGCTAACAAGAGGGTCAACAGATAGTTAATTCCCCGCTTAGTAGGTTGGAAAACTCAACGGCTATGAGGGCTAATAATATTAGAGAAATTTGACACCCCCACTTTCTTTTTTGCTTTGACATCAATCTATCAAGAAAGATAAGTGTCTGTCTCTAACCTCATAGATAAGGGACCCTAGACCTCCGTCAAGCGGCCATATTTAATGCTAAGCCGTCATCAAACCCATCAACTACTTTTTGACATAAAAAAGACTACTACTTTCTTAGGACCGTACTAAAGCTGATTCACTATAAAGGTAGGCCACAACATCCAGGATGGTGCAAACCCTATAGTCTGACACCTGAAAATAGTCCATCATTCCCCTCCATAGAGGATGGAGGATCGAATAGAATAAGGCTAAATAGGCAAATTTTGAGAAGATGACTATATAGAAGGTAGAAAATCCACCGACTAGAGGTAAGGCCTTCTTTTTTACATTCTATCCCAACTAAATTATATCTATCTTCCTCTGTAGTTTATTGACTTAAGTATTGGTGGGTTTAACTAAGAACTACCTCAACAAGCCTAATGGAGCTTTTGTGGTTGCAAGTTTGACCTCCATGCCCACTATAGAGCTGAGTTTCGACCCCATCATCAACTTCATTTTCCATCAAAAACTTGTCTAAACTAAACCTCCAAAAATCACTCACATCAAAAAGAAGAACAAAATTGTTGTCAAGGTTGGATGGTGATTGGTCCAATAATACACGGGCAGAAGGAAGCTTGACTGCAAGACTAACATGTCAAGCAAGTACAAAAGTTGGCCTTAGTAACACCATGGTTGTGAGTAGAAAGGCGCAGTTGATAAAAATGCCAATATAAATCTATTTCAAAAGCACTTAACTAGGGTGATTAATTTGTTTTATAAAAATATCACCCATGTTTATTTATGATGTCATTTGAAAAAATACCTAGAAATATTTGATGGCATTACCTTAATGTCATTTCACAATGTAGTGACACATAAAGGTAATATGATGATAATAATATAAAATGCCACTGTAGTATATACTTAGTGGCATTCAATTAATAAATAATTGAAAATTAGTATTTTATTGAAAAGGCTAGCATAACTATATGTTAAAAGTATTAACCTGATCACTATTTTTTTAGTAAAAAATATTGCTCATATTTAGTTATGATTTAATATGAAAAAAAATTCACAAATAAATATAGACATATTAATACTACAAAATTTATAAAATTATGTATTTGGTCATTAAATGTATCGATTTAATTAACTACTTGACATATTTTTAATGTGTAGACTAAATTAATCATATTTTAAATAAATATGAAAAAAATAATTCTCTCTCACTCTCTACCCCCTTCTCTCCTCATTATACATTATCCTTTTTCTCTCTTTAATTTTTGACATTTTTTTATTTCCAAAATTTTATCTCTCCAATTTTTAAGTGTCTCATTTCATATAATAAATTCAAACACATACATTTAAATAACTGAAAAAATAAAACAAATTTGAAATTAATAAATATTTTTAATTATATATATTGAAAATTTGATGGATAGCTTGATGGTAAACTTCTATAATTATGAATAGATTGATTGTAGGTTTTAGTCTTATAAATGGTAATTGGAGCATGTTTGAGTCTCATATAGGGTGGGAAGAATGTTAGTATGTCATTTAAAAGCATTTTTGGGTGATATTTTAGCATGCATGTCATTGAAAGAAATTCTTTATTGCAGTTGATATGGGATAGCCCAACAGGCCCAACAGGCCCCCTTTACAAGTAATACA
>JACGDI010005457.1:0-32946 GCA_014898725.1 Jacaranda copaia | reverse complement strand
GGAACATGCTATTTATCGCATTTTTTAGCATGTTAGCATATCATTAAATGAACATTTTGTAGCATTTAGTTATCGCCCATTGGATTTTTGGTGGCATGTTAGCATGTTACTCGATCATATTTTTTTAATATTTTAACTTGTCATTTATTATATTTTTATGGGATAAAGATACTTTACCATCCGAACTATAAGTGTTTTTACACGTTATTAACTAAACTTTTTTCTTGTGACATTTTACCACATAGACTATACTTTTTCTTTCACCTTGCCATACATGAACCGGTTTTGATAAAATATTTCATGGTATTCCATTACAGGAGTGGCCAAGTCTTTTCTAAAGGTATTTCTTCACACTTTATTTAAAAATAACCTATTTAAATTTGAATTATCACGAGATATAAACCTAAACATGCACTAAAAAAAGTTCATTGCATTTTGTGATTTAACAAGGCTACACTAAGGAGATGACTATTGTAACAATAAAATTACAAGATTTTACTATAATACTTGAAAGGGGAGGCTCATGACATTGATGTGATGAATTTTTTTCCTAATATTTCACCAAAATTTATTTGTATATAGTAAGGTGAAAAAAAAAAGTGTAGTTCAAATGACAAAGTGTCGCAAAAAAAGTTTAGTTAACAAAGTGAAGATATGCATAGTTCGGATGGCAATCTATTTTTATCCCTATTTTTATGGTATCTTAGCATGTCTTTTAAAAAAATAATGGTATTTTAACATGTTACTATATACATTTTTAATAACATGATAGCATGTCATTTAAAAATATTTTTTGTAGCATTTTTATTATTATTTAATTTATTACTTGTGGCATTTGATGCAAATTAGTGGCGTTTATATCTTTAATTATACTGTTATGAATAGTGCTTTTAAAAATGTCATTAAATATAAAATTATTAGTATAACACTATTCAAATGCAATATTTAGTGTTTTTGTTGACTAATTTTATTGTAGCGATTTTGATGGTATCAACAAAGGAATAATTGTGCGTCAATTCAATGTTGATCCTGACGCTAAACCAGTGAGACAAAAAAGTAGAGACTTGAGGTCAAAAGAAACAAGATATCAATGGAATAAGAAATAAATAAGTTGCTCAAAGTTGGATATGTGGTTGAGGTTCAATATATAACATAATTATCCAACATAGAGACTATTTCCAAATCTGGAGGAAACTGGAGAATGAACACTGTAAGGCGTGCCAAAAGGATCCTTATCTACTACTCAAAATTGGCTGATTGACTGGACAATTGGATGAGCAATTTTGAATATAATCAATGTATATCAGGCATATCATCAAATATACATGCTAAAGAAGATAGAATCAAAGACATCCTTCATCACAAAGACTTTTGGCTATATACTATCATAGAGTCCTACTTTTTTATTTGAAAAATATAGGAGCAATTTAATGAAGGTTGGTTAATAAAATGTTCAAAAATTTGATTGGTAAAATGATGGGAATTCTATATTGATGATATCTACTTGAGATATTGACTATCTTGAGATCCTATATAATGAAATTGAACCTAGTGAAAATTTATGATTAGGAGTGGAAATTCTTGGGAGGTTTTGACCACATGAAGATTAATTGAGATAAATCTATAGAAAACTAATGCAACTTGAAAAATATTTTTACACGGTCAATCAAGGATGTCCAAAAGCTAGAAGGAAATATAATGTCATTAAATAGATCATTTTGAGTTAGTTGGTAGAAGGTTTTGGTCCTTTAATATATTGATAAATAGAAATAAATTGAAAATAAACCCCAAATTGTGAAGAAGCATTTGATGCTCTAAAGGCATACTTGACATTAATTCCCCTACTAACTAAATTGATTGTAGGCAAACTGTTTTATCTATATTTAGCCATTTTAGAAGCAGCAGTCAATTTGATTTCGGTTCACGTAGATCACAATGAGCATAAACCGACACATTACATTTGCAAATTATTATAGAAAGTGAAGAAAAATTATTTAACAACTCAAATATTAGCACTAGCTTTGGTAACGACAACCAAGATGTTGTGCCCCTATTTCCAATCATCAAATCATAGTCCTAACCAATTAACCATTGAAACAAATACTAGAAAAGTTTAACACATCTAGTACAAGGTTTAAAATAGAGAATCAAATAAGGACAGTTTGACATCTAGTACCAAACTCAATTCGCAGTTTAAGCCAACATTTTGGTTTTGAAATGGCCTGAGAGAAAAAAGAACCAATAAAAAAGAAGTATGGATGTTGCATATTGATTTGCATTGTGATATTCTTACAAGGATCTCAAGACATAGAAATGGAGCTGGCACTAGAGTTGGATTTCAAGTTGACAAATAAAAAAGTAAATTATGAAGCTTTGATAGTAAAGATGAAGCTAGCCGTCGACATTAAAGTAAGAAACTTGATTATCACAATAAACTCCCAATTAGAGATAAATTAAAGCCATTGGTACTCAAAATGACACAGTAGCCATGAGGAAATATTTGATCTAAGCAAAGAATTATCTGGGGTCTTCATAACTTTTCAATTAATATTGATTTGAAGAATTGAAAGTAAAATAGTTGACGCATTAACATAGTTCACCAATTCAACTGGCAAGGCAAAGTATAGGAAGATTACTTTCAGGTTTACTATATTTTCAAACAAGAGCGAGTCTAAAAATGATCTACTCCATAATTCCGATAGTGAGATCACATACACATGCAAAGTTAATCCACTTGGAAAAATGAAATCATCAAATATCTGAAAAACAAATATATGTATATATATAGATCCTAATGACTTGATGGCATCAACTAAGATCAAGGTGAAATTTGCATGCTTCACATTTATAAGGCAATCAATTTTGAGGCTTTTGCTTAATTTTTCGCCCTAAGTCAAGCAAATTATTGATTGAGAGATATATGAAAGGCAATTGTTAAAACTTTCTGGTGGTAGGTCGTTGGTGCAAAAGGTCTTGATGTAAGGTTTTTTTTTTGTCAATCTTGGCACATGGCATTATATTTTAGAGCTTGCAAAGAGACTAGAGAATGCCAAATGAATCTAATTTTCTAACCAATCCAACATCCACAATTCAAGTGGCTTATTTGTCATCAATCGAGGATTGACATTTTAGGTCCTTTTCCACTATGCCAAAGTGAAAAAAAATTTCATTATTATGGTAGCAGAATACTTCACTAAGTAGGTCAAGATTGAACTAAGGCTGCAACTAGTCAAGCTCGAGCTAAACTTGACAAAATTTCCAAACTCAAGCTCAGCTCGTCTATAAAATATAGGAGTTTGAGCTCATTCACCTTCTAATTTTAGGCTCAAACTCAAGCTCATTGATGAATTTTGAGCTTGAGCTCAAGCTTGAGCTTATCGCACATATATGCCGATACTAAAAAATAATGTATATTTTTATATCTTAGAATATAAAAGTGAACTTTTAAGTTAGACAATAAGATTTAAATATGTGCATTAATCAATTTAAATTTTATATATTATATATGCATATATAAAGTGATAAATAATAGAATAACTTTGGAATTAAACATAAAACATCAATAATGTTTATATTGATATATATATATATATATCCATATTGAGTTATTATCAAATATAAAAAAAGTAATCAATGAATTATTAATTGTTATAATAATTATTTTTTGTAATGTAATCATATATTCTATAATCAAACAAATTACCAAAATTTATCAATTTTTTTATAAATTTTAAGTTATTCTTTGGACTTTTGAAGTTTGAATATTAAAATATAAAAATGAACTTTTTAAGATAATGATAAATTGTTATTTCGTACTTCCAGTATTAAATTTGAAAAATATGCATTAACCATATATAATATGTTATCAACTTTAGGATAAATAGGCATCATATTATATGCTCAATGAGAACGCACATGACACAACAAGTTGTTAGTATAACTAAATCACACAGGAGTATACTTACATACAAACCTACACTTATTTTTGTAAAAAATATTTGATAAGAGAATTTTTATTTTTATCAAACATATCATGCTATTATGTTGTACAACTTATAAATTAATTTCTTATATGATGCATTGGGTAAAATTTGGGAGGAAAGAAAAAGAAAAGACAAACAAGCTATTGCACAAACAACTTGAATAAAAGAAAGCACGTGCATGACAAGTCTTATAAAATAGGTAAAAGTCTTCCTCACAACGAGAAAACCAAAGAATTCTATCGCTCAAGTTGTGTCTAACAAACTACATATCTTGAGCCTCTTTATAGACCTCTCAAAGAATCCTAATTTTATAACTAATTTATACTTATCTCTAAAATTCCTAACTCCCTAAAAGATAATGCAAAATTACACCTAACTCTCCTAAAGATAATGTAAAATATATCTAACTCCTAAAAGATAATAAACATGCAAAATCTATTGTTTATCTAGAAAGAAAATAACCTAAAGATAAAAATTATTATCTATGAGATAAACATCAAATATTTCCTACATGTCTAGAAGATCACTTCAACTAAGATTCTCTCTATCTCCCATATCATTCTCCCCTTTTTAAGAAAATAACTCATCCTTGAGTTATTAATGTCTTTTGGATACAAAAGCTTATTGGATGGATCATAAGGATAAAGATTAACATATTCTTTCACAATTCCACCACAATCATGCTCATTGATCTTTTTCAAGATTTGACAAGGCACACACTTCTTTTTTCAACTCATTGTAAGTACCAACTGGGAATCTTTCTTTCCTCAAGAAAACTATAAGTTCATTGCCTTCTTCAAAAGTTAGGAAGCCTCTATGTTTATTGGCAACTACTTTATACTTGGTACTAAATTCTGTAAGTTTTTGCTTGACCTTTGATTAAACATTTGAAATTAGTGGCAATTTTTCTGGCAACATCTTATATATAATATTCTTCTCTTCAAATAACAAGCATATGTCTTTAGAAAATTATTTCTCTGGAAAAACCTCTGTAGCAATAAAGACTTTCTTTACTACTGAGTAATGAACTAGTTAAGTCTCTTTACAAGAAGCCTCGAACTCTGTTTCTGAATAAGTTAGTGTTGAGAAAGATTTATCTTCCACTTTAGAAGTTTTGACCTCAAATGTCTTATTCAACTGTAACAAGGTCTCTTCACTCCATTTATCTTCAAATTGTATATTTTCTCCCATCCAAAATGATGTGCATTCTTGTCAAACTGCTAAGGTTTTTAGTAAATAGTAAGTGGAAAGCGTCTATATCTACCATATCATAATACACTTCATCTTAATACTTCCCAATTGAGAAAGCAACTTTGCTGTATTCTGTCACTTGGATGTTTTCTACAACCTTGATCCACCCATTGCTGTAAGAATTTGAATGCTTCTATATGTATAATTGCAGTTTTTCAACAAAACTCTTCCTAATAATGTCCTCTAGACTACCACTATCAATAATTAAGTGATAGATGCTACCATTAATGGTGCATCGAGTTTGAAAAAGTTGGTGGTACTAAGTCATATCCTTTTTCTTTGGTGCCATCATCATTTCTTGAACCAAAAAAGTTTGGCCATCCTTTAAATATTCTCCATTGTTGTTACTATCGAAGTTGTATATCACTTTGCCTCCATCTTTAAGTTTTTCTATGGGATCACCATGCTCTACAATGCTAATATCTTTTCTTCTTAGGCAATCATTAGAACAGTGTCCAGGTTAATTGCAGTGGTAACACTTTCCAAGAATTAACTTGGCGATGGTTCTTTTGTATTTACATTTGAGTTTCGATTGCCTCCAATGTTTTACTTAATGCTTTGTCATATGCCGTCTCATCAATTTTTCTTTGCAAATTGTAAATTGATGTCCTTTGTTTTATGCTTGCCATTGAGGACTAAAGTTGATTCTTTCTAGAGCATTCTATCTTCTTATCTTATATCATTACCTTAGCTTTTAGCATTATGTTTCCTGCTTTTGAGACATTTGTTGCATGCCAATCGTATCTTGAATTGTAAGCTTTAAACCATTGAGGTATCTTACCACTTGTTGACTATCTAACTCCATTAAGTTGTTTTACCTAGCAAGCTGCAAGAACTCTGTGGTATATTCATGTACCAATCTATCTCCTTGGTAACATTATTGATGTTGCAAGAATAGGTTCTGCTCATAATTTGAGGGTAGAAAGTAAGTCTTTGATAACTGCTTCATTCTATACTACGTTTGGACTCGTTCTTTACCTTTATGCCTCCTTATATCTTGTAGATATTCCCACCAAGCAAAGATAGGTCCCTTTAGCCTATAGGCTACTAATTTAACTCTATCCTCCTTAGGAATCTCCAAATAGTCAAAGAATCTATCTACTTCTACAAGTCAATCCATAAATTCTATGATATTTAAATTGTTATTAAAACATAGTAGATTTACCTTTAAGTGAAAATCATGATATCTAGCAGTAGGTTGCTGATTTTCTCATCCCATATTGAGCATCTCAACATCTTCATCTTCTTCCTATTGCAAATATTCTATATTGATATATTGATAACATTGATGAATAGAATCATGTGTAACTAGTTGTGGTCCTTGGGAAAATTCCCTAGCTTTACACATTGGCCCTAGCCCCCTATTTGTGCTGAGAGCATCCAAATGCAAATTCATTTTCTTAAATTTATGATCAAAGGATTTTCTATCAATGCATGAATCTCCTCCTGGAGAGTAAAGGAAGTCTTATCTTGACCAACCATTTGGTTGTTTAGCAAACCACCAGTTACTCCTACATTAGCCATCAAAAAAGGCCAAACTTCCTCTGATGCTAAACTTATGCAATGGGCAAAAATTTAGGAAGAAAGAAAAAGAAAATAAAATCAAGCTCTTGCACGAATAACTTGAATAGAAGAAAGCATGTACACGACACCTTAAAAATAAGGTAAAAGTCTTTCTCATAGAGAGAAAACCAAAGATTTCTATTGCTTAAGTTGTGTTTGACAAACTACATATGCTAGCCTATTTATGGGCCTCTCAAGGAATCCTAATTTTATAACTAATAGGAATATAACTAATTTATACTTATCTCTAAAATTTCTAACTCCCTAAAAGATAATGCAAAATTATACCTAACTTTCTAAAAGATAATGTAAAATATATCTAACTCCTATAAGATAATAAAAATGTAAAATCTAATGTTTATCTAGAAAGAAAATAACCTAAAAGATAAAACTTATTATCTATGAGATAAACATCAAATATTTCCTACGTGTAGAAAGTCTTCCAGAAGATCGTTTCTACTAAGATTCTCTCTATCTCCCATATCATTATAAATTATTAATTATTATTTAATAAATATATATAAGTGAATAAATAAATTATAGTTTGAAAATTATTTCAATATGTGGGATATATTTTTTAAGTATTATTTTTATATATTATTTAATACTTATACATTATATATAAATACTCAGGCTCATGAGTTAGTCGAAAACCTTCAAGTCACTACATTAAAGCTTAAGTTTTGTTCAATCCCAAGCTCAAACTCAATAGGCTTGGTTCAAACTTGAACATAATTGAGCTCAAGCTAAGCTTTTTATGTTGAGTTAAGTCGGCTTGTGAGCCTATTCAATTTAACTTTCACCCCTAGATTGCAACAATTTCAAATATTACTGAAGATGAAACAATTTAGTTCATATAGAAAAATAATGTCTGCAAGTTTGGAATGTACCAAGGATACTCATATTAGACAAGGTAACACTATTTCAATGTAAGAAGATAACAAGTTGATGTAAGGAGTGGCCAGTCTAGCAAGATTTCACTTTAGTTGGGCATCCATAGCCTAATGGTCAAATCAAAGTCATCAACATAATTTTGTTATAGCATTTGCAAATGAGATTGAATAATTTGAAAGAATGATAGTCAAGGCACTGTCGAAGTACTTTGGGCATATCAAATAATAACAAGAATAATGATACGCAAAACTCATTTCTAGTTGATTTATGGTTTAAAGGCCATTTTACTAATAGAGATCAACATGACCGCATTTAGAATCAGCTAGTATGATGCAAATCAAATCAGGCATAGCAGGAGCTCAACTTGGAATTACTCCCCAAGGTAAGAGATTGAATATACATTAACATTCATGGGCACAAGAGTATGATAGAAAGAACTTCGAATAAAAAGGTTAAAGAGAGAAGTTTGTTATTTCAATAGTAGATATTTGTTATCAGCTGGTAGGCGAGGCAAAAGTGGAGCGCTCTATCTTTAAGATAAATTAGCCTGCACTAGTGCTTAAAGCAAATTAGCTATCATCTCCCAATATAAAACAATCATCTCAAACAGTAGCAGCATTGCAAACTATTTGATCTCTAGAAAACAAGCATACTAGAACTCTCTTTTCATATACTAGACATAGCAATGTTGTATGAAAAATACTTGTATGGAATGATGTAGATGAGAGATTACTTATAGGGCTAAAGGTGCAGTTGGAAGATGGTCAAATGGTTGCCATTTTTCTAAACCAATAGCTAATTTTTTCAATGTAGGCAGGTTGAAGGTTGCAGTCTAGATTCATCTTCTGCCTTCTCAAGGCTAGATGTTTACATGTTTTCAAGTTTCCCAAACAATGCTTTTGTAATTTCCAAAAATTTACTCATTTTCAGCTTTTCCACATACTGAAAATATAAAATCTAGAAGAAATTGGAAAGTTATCCATTGGGCTAAAATAAATCAGGATTATTTAGTTGGGCTAAATTAAATCAAAACCAAGTGGAATTTTGTCCAAAAACTTAATACTTTACTGAAATCAAGGCTTAGTTTAATTTAATGCAAGCCCAAGCCCATGACCATTCTACGCCAAAGCTTAGCCAAGCCGAGTCGGTTGAATGGGTAGGTGGCGACGAGCACGCACATGTGGCTTGGAATGAATCTACCATCATATAGGTCCTCTCCCTTCCAAATACTTGTGGTACTCCCAAGGGATCCATCCCTTTTCTCCACACTTGAGTTATTTATTTTAGTCCACCTTTTACTATTTGTAGATGGTTTATTTTTTGGTCAATTGAAAAGTGACACGAGTAAATAATATACTAGTTATTAATTTAAAATTTTCTATTTAGGTATTGGGATTTATTAAACTTAATTTTGAATGATAAATAGTTAATTTTAATTAATACTTTAATATTATTTTATACACAAATCAGATATCAACAAGTGTCAAAGTGATGTATCACACCAATCAAATGAAGTCTGGTTGCTCAGCAATCTTGGGCTAACCAAATTGGGACACATGGTTTATCTATGCGCATAGATCAATCAAGTTAAAATATTTGATGTTATTTCTTAACATGTGTATTAAAGAGACAATTATCAAAAAAGTCCAAGTCATTTGGGGGTCTTCTACTAAACATCTATATAAAGGAGTGTTCAGAAACTTACACCACATATTCTCATATTCACATACATATATATATATATATATATATTCTCATACACAGGTTCCAAGTCTTCAAAGCTTAAGTCTAAAACTCAAGTCTTCATACTTCAAGTTTCTGCTGTGACGAAGTATTGCTATCACAAAAGTGCTATACCTTTTCAAAGCATTAAGCCATCAAGTCATTTAACTTGGAGTCAAGGTTCAAATTTAAAGAAATTTCATAGCATTCTTTTATCAAGTCAAAGGATACTACACTTTATATCCAAGAACAAGCTTCAAGTCCTTAGATCATATATTGGGAGAAGAAGCAAGAGATTAATTTTGTTAGGGATTTATTTTCTCTGACAAATTATAATTCTCTTATATTCTTTAATATAAATTCAATTTGTCCATTATTTTTCTTTGTCTTGTGATTTAATTTTGTAGGCAACAAAATTTATGTGAACAAATTTTTAGCATGCCCAGTGGGATTAATCCAACTCCTTATCTCTCTCTCCCATTTGATTTTTGAAGATATTTACAACCATTCAATAGCACCTAAGAGGAACCAACTTACCTTAACTAAGAAAGATGCTGCTGAGCCTGCTACTGATGCTATGAATTAGTCTATAGCTAGGGACAAGAATACTAATTTCATTCTATCTCATAATTCAGACTCTGGAAGTCTAAAGGAAACAAATCCCAAGATATCATCTTTTGTTAAGTTGCTGGCTACAATGACAGGAGCAACAATAATGGATGAACAACATGCTTGGATGGCTCAAGCTATAGCTAAACTCCAAAGGATTATGGAAGAGAAAGATCTACAAATTACACAACTCATGAACAAGCAGAAATACTTCTATATTGGAAGATTTAGCTATAACCATCAATCTTTCCTTGGCCATATAGTGGTAGAGAAACAAGTTGAAGAGATGCCTCACAAGCGAGAAACTAATTAAAAGATCAATCACTCTATAACTTCTATTGCTATACTATTTGTTCAACAATTGCAAGACATGATCACCAATACTACTAGAGCTTAATATGGCATGTTTTTCAAAGTTTTATTATGTTTTCAAGGCCCTATACAAAGAGGATTGACTTGCTGAGAATGCCGATAAGATATCAACCACCAAAGTTCTAGTAGTTTAATGGGAAGGGAAATCCAAAATAGTATGTTGCCTATTTCATAGAGACATATAATAATTTAGGGACTTATGGCGATCTTCTTGAGAAACATTTTGTGCATTCATTGAAAGAAAATGCCTTTAACTAGTACATTGGCTTAGAGCTTGAATCCATCGATAGCTAGGATCAAATTGAAATGGAAGTTTTGAATCACTTTCATAGCATGAGCTGGACCATAAGCATGATTGAACTTACCAATGTAAAATAATGGAAAGGCAAGCTGGTGGTAGACTACATCAACTATTGGTGGGAATTAAGTTTGACTTGCCAAGATAAACTTTTAGAGATGTTTGCAATAGAGATGTGTATTCAAGATATGCACTAGGATTTCTCTACATTTTTCAAGTAATCAAGCCTCACACTTTTGAGGAATTGGCCACTTGTGCTCGCAACATGAAGCTCAACATTACTAATCATAGGGTCAGAATGTTTGTTGAAGGCTGGAAAAAGGAAAAGAAAGATTCAATGAAAAGCAAAAAATATGCCAAAGCTGCTATTAAGGAATCTATGGCAATCAAGACAACCTTCATTAGGATTTCTACAAGCAATAAAAGGTTGTTGAGAAAACTTAAGATCAATGCATTTCAACGAGCAAGAAAATACTGAAAGAAATGCAAGAGAATGAGTATTCATTTCTAGATTATGATGTTTCTCACCTCTTTAATGAATTATTTACAAGAAAGTTGATTGAACTACTGAAACCATAACATTTAAAGAAGCTGGAAGAGTAAACGATCCAAAATATTGCATGTATCATCAAGTTGTTAGTCATCTAATAGAGAAATGCCTCATTTTCAAAGATAAAGTCATGTTATTGGCAAGAGATGGAAAGATAGTTCTTGACATAGAAGATATTGGGTCAAATCTATCTAGCATTATAGTGGTAGCCGATGCTACATGAGATATGCCACATAAAGACAATGTCTTTTCTTCATCTTCACTCATAGAGGCATCAACAATGGTTTTTTTTTTTTTTTTTGAAGTTTAGTTCTAGTGCTAGTTGAGACTCAATTCATTATAAAGTAATTGAGCTAGAAATAAGTTCTACTACTGAGATTGAAGAAAGTAGTGAGTGGATTATTATGATGCTCCATAAAAGGAAAAGATAATATATTAATCAATCTCAACCATTGGCATCCAAGATCTCGCATGTGGCTAGATGTCCTTAACCAAGGATGATGAAAAATCTAAAGGCTACAAATGGTAAGTTGGAGAATTCATTAGTAGTTACAAAATAAGTCAAGTGACTTTGAGAGATTATTTCCTAAGAGAATTTTTTGATTGAAAAGTTGAAATAGTGCATGCTATATCTTGTGAAAGTGAAGAGCAACATTCTACTTCCCATTGTACAACCATTACCTTTACAAATGAGGGCTTTCTACTATGGTCAAAATCTCACAATACACCATTTTTTATTTAAAGGTTCATGCAGGAGCTGCAGGTTAACTATATACTCAATGACAGAAGATTTGCTATCAATATCATGTTGAAATCTACCATGAAAAATTTGGGAATTTATGTTGAAGAACTCACGAGCCACTACCTAATAATTCAAGGTCTCAATCAAGGAGGCCAACAAACTATTGGTATGATTTGTCTAGACCTCATAATTAGGGAGTTGAAAGCAAGTACTTTGTTTTATGTCATTGATGTAACAACCTCTTACCATTTACTTTTGGGATGGCTATGACTTTGTGAGAATAGGGTGATATCTTTCACTTTTCATTAATGCTTTAAGTACTCAAAAAATGGAGAAGTTATGAAGTTGATGCATATGTGAAACCATTTACTAAAATAGAATCATACTTTCTTTTGTTGATGCTAAACTTTATCTGGATCTTGGCTCAAAAAATGGAGAAGTTATAAAAGGTGATGCAGATGTGACACCATTTACTAAAGTAGAATCATACTTTGCTGATACTAAACTTTATCTAGATCTTGGCTCAATAAATGAAATGCAACTTGCAAAAGCTCCAGGCAACCACTTGATTGAAGAGAGACAAGTTCACTTTGAAATTTTGAATAAATTAACAATTATTGAGGTGTCAACAAACAAAAAATGCGAGTCTAGTGATGAGTTCAACTTACCAATCTTTTGATATACACCACAATCATATTGAGAGAAAAGGTAAATTCTACTTGGAGTATGTATTAAGCCAAATGGCACTGCCCAAAGCCAATTAAAAATGGTAGAATCAAACGACTGCAAAACTTCAAGGAAAGAATTGACCATGCCTACTATTTGCATAACTTATCAACTTATAATAGACCATCTATTGCAAGGGTTTCTCACAAAGAATTCAAGGGGACATTTGATCCTAAGGTGTATAAGTTGCTTGAAAAATCTGGCTGACTTTGCTAATCCACCCAATCTAGCTCACTTGAGTAAACTGGAGAAAAAGTTCATGAACTCAAAAGCACAATAGAAACTAAGGAGACAAGGATTTTATGTTGAACAGTCAAAGGTTGGCTTAGGATTTAAAGTTGTAGAACTAGTCAGGATACATATGACAAGGAAGGATAAGCATGATAATGTCCAACATATTTCCGCAGAAAATCATGTGAAGCAAGAAGAGCAAAAATAGAATAATCATCAAGTTTTTGTATTTGATTGTCTCAGTGCTCTGATTATTCATCATTTTATCTTTAAAAAGCTTGGTACTAAAGATCAAGTAAGCTTAATACAAGTCCACGTCTGAGAGGTTTTATGTTCAATCAACTTGAAAATAATGCTGCAACAAAAGCAACAATGTTGACGACAAGATTGATATGTTGGAGTCAAAAAATAAGGGTTAAACTCTTTACTTATCTCAATCAAATGGAGCCAAATCTGCAATCCTAGTCATTAATATAAATAGATTTATGAAAATAAAACAGCACAACATAAAAACATTCATGTAGAGAGAATGGTGCAAATAAAGATAAAGTGGAAATTACTATCAGCTCTAATTACACAAGTGTTAAAGAGAAGCTAAATCTTGCATCACATGAGCCGTATCTTGAAGAATTCAATAGATTGATGGCAAATGATTTTATATAAGCTACAAACTTCGCTACATGGATAATGGGGCTTGTCCTAATTTCAAAAGTAAATAGAGCATTGAAATGGAGCATTATATTCCACAGAATAAGAGTTGTTGAGATTAAATAGTCATATGATGAAGAAAATAATAAGTTACACACATGTAACCATATCACTATTGATGAAGAGCCTGATCTCGAAATTCCTAAAGATAAAGTTGTAAACGCTCATCCACAATTTGAAAATGGTGGACAGGCAACTATTGATGAACTCAAGGAGTTGAATCTTGGCATGATAAAATAGCCCTATCCCCTATTCATTAGCAAACTTCTAAAATTTGATGAGGTGGAACAATATTTCAAAAGCTTGAGTGAGAAAAAGGATGTCTTTGTGTGGACATATAAAAAAATATTAGGATTAGACCAAAAGTTGCAATTCATCACCTTGGCATAAAATATAGGGCTTATCCTATAAAGCAGTTATAGTGAGTGCTTCACCCAGAGCTAATCCTTTTAATTGAAGATGAATTCAACATGCTTATTGATGTAGGATTTATTAGAGAAGTTAAATATCAAACTTGGATCTCTAGCATCGTACTAGTCAAGAAGAAGAATGGTTAGATATGTATTTGCATTGATTTTCAATATTGGAATAAGGCATGTCCAAAGGATGATTTTCCACTGCCTATTATTGAGCTCATGGTTGACACAACCACTAGACATAAAGTTTTATCTTTCATGAATAGATCCTCTGAGTACAATTAAATCAGAATGTTACCAAAAGATAAGGAGTCTACAACTTTTTGCATGCCAAAGGGTATTTATTATTACAAGATGATGCTTTTTAGGTTGAAAAATATAGGCGCAACTTATCAACAAGCCATGCAGAATATTTTTAATGATATACTACATACAAGGGTATAGTGCTACATTGATGATCTAGTAGTCAAGACTAAGAAAAGAGAGAATCACTTGGAAGATCTCCGCATGGTATTTGATTGACTAAGGAAATACAACATAAAGATAAACCTACTTAAGTGTGCTTTTGGTGTCACGTCTGGCAAGTTTCTTGGCTTCATAGTTTGTCTTTGTAGAATTGAAGTTGAATATACTAAAATCTATGTTATCTAGAAGACGTCACCACCAAGAAATCTTAAAGAACAGTGTAGTTTACAAGGCACTCTTACATTCATAAAAAGGTTCATATCAAATCTGGTGAGAAAATGCCAACCATTTAATCACCTAATGAAGAAAGATGCTCATTTCATATGGGATAAAGGGTGTGAAAATTCTTTTGAGAGCATAAAAAGTACCTCATGAATCCATTAGTTTTGGGAGCACCTACACCTGGAAAGTTATTGATATTGTACATTGCAGTATAAGAATAATCAATTGGTGTGATAATGGATCAAGAAAATGATGAAGGAAAGGAGAAATTTTTATATTATCTAGGTAGAGACTTAACTGAGAATGAGTTGAAATACTCCCCTATCGAGAAGATTTGCCTTGCCTTAATTTATGCAATCAGAAGTTGAAGCATTATTTTAAGCCATATTCCATTCGACTCATCTCACGTGCTGATCCTATCAAGTTTGTGATGTCAAGGCTGTTGTTTTTAAGAAGATTAGCTAAGTGGTCTGTCATATTCAATCAGTATGAGATCACACATATACCTCAGAAAGCTATTAAAAGACAAGCTCTTGCTAATTTCCTAATAGATTACCCCATTCCTATAGATTAGGAAATATCTAATGAATTACCTGATGAGAATACCCTCTTTGTTAGGATCTTGCTAGCATAGACAATGTTATTTAATAGAATAGGTTAGTCTGATGGAGCGAGGGCAGGGATTGTCTTTGTTTCACCAAAAAGGCAAGTTTTGACATATTCCATCATGTTAAACGAATCATGCTCTAATAATATTATAGGACATCAAGCTTTGATTATTGGGCTTCAAATGGCACTAGAAATGGAGTTTTGGAAGTTGAGGTCTATGGTGATTCAAAAACAGTTATTAATTAGCTTATAAATGTTTACGAGTTAAAAAAAAAAGATTTGATCCCTTACTTTTAACTAGCCTCTTGTCTATTGAAAAAATTTGAAAGTATTGTCCTCAATCACATCTTAAGGAGAAAAAATAGAATAGCAGATGCACTAGCTAACTTGGTTACTACCTTAGCCCTTCTTGAAGAAGAAATGACAAATATTCCAGTGAGCAATAGATAAATTGTGTTATCACCCATTAAGCTTGATCATGAGGATACCTATGCAATATCAATCAGTGAAGATAAAGATTGGAGGACATCATTAATTAACTATCTAAAGCATGGAAAATTACCATAAGGCCTTTGTTGTAGGATAGCAATACATCGAAGGTCATCTTGCTTCATTTTATACAAAGATATTTTGTATTGTTGATCTTATGAAGGTAATTATTAGTGTTGTTCAAGTGGTGAAGAAGTAACTGAAGTGTGGCTGGAGTATATTTAGGAGTTTGCGAAGCTCACCAATCAAGTCCTAAGCTTTATTTTCAAATTAAAAGGATGGGCTACCACTAGCCTACTATGGTTAAAGATTGTATGTTATATGAAAAGGTGTGAGGCATGTTAAATGTATGCTAACTTTATACATCAACCTCTTGAACCCTTATATCCCACAGTTGCCTCATGGCTATTTGATGTATGAGGTCTAGATGTTGTAGGTCTTATTGTTCATAAGTGGTTAGCTGGTCATGTTTACATATTGGTAGCTACAAACTATTTCTCCAAGTAGGGAGAGGCAATTCCCCTCAAGAAAGTGAAAAAAGAAACTTTTGTTGAGTTTATTCGCTGGAATTTGATTTTCAAGTACGGAGTGCCTCGTTACATCATTACTGATAATGGGAAGCTTTCTACAATAAGTTCATAAACTAACTCTGCACATAATTTGGATTCAAGCAGTGTAACTCTTCGATGTACAATGCTTTAGCAAATAGTCTAGTAGAGGTGTTCAACAAAACTTTATGCAACCTGTTGAAGAAAATGGTGTCAAAATCAAAAAGAGATTGGCACGAGAAAGTTAGGGAAGCCCTTTGTCATATCGAACAACTCATCAGATTGCTACCCTAGCTATTCCATATTTACTGGTTTATGGAGTTGAAGTTGTTCTCCCTATTGAAAGTCAAATACCCTCATTTCATATAGCGATTCAAGAAGGACTTACTGTTGAAGATAATGTTTGCCTTCAACTTGAGGAATTGATAGCATTAAATGAGAAAAGACTTGAAGCGCAACAACAACTTGAATGTTATGAAGCATGTATGACAAGGACATTTAATAAGAAAATTCATCCACAATCTTTTCAAGTTGGAGATTTGGTGTTGGTAGTAAGAAGGCCTATTACCATTATCCAGTAAATGGGAAGTAAATTCATGTTAAGATAGGATGGTCCATATATGGTAAAAAAAAGTCTACACCAATTCTGCATACAAGTTAATTGACAAAGATGAATTGCGCATAGGTCCCATAAATGGCAAGTTTTTGAAATTATATTATCCATGAGAAAGTTTTCTCCTCGATTCACGAGCTTAAACTATATGTTACTCCTGGCCCCTATGAGAATAAACTGTGTATGATACCTATGAAAGGTAATACATGTGGTTAAATTGCTAACTTACCCTACTAAAGGTATTTCATGTGAATAAAATGTTAAATATCCCACCTAGTCTAAGGTAGTTAAGTAATGGATACTTCTAGCCCATATGAGTATAAACTACCGTGAACGACACCCTCTAACAATAATATTTATTTTGAACTACATAATGACTTGATCTCTTTGATGGGTTACATAGACAGTTTAGGAGATATTTTCCAAGTTCAGTCAGATCATTAAAAAAAAGAAGGAAAAAAAGGGATAGGGTTTGAATGGCTTCCTAAGTTCAATCATATGATTGAAACAAATTTGGATGGATTAACAAGTTCAATCAAGTCATTCAAGCAAGTTTGGATTGCTTGCCAAGTTCAATCACATTATTGGAATAAGTTTAGATGGCTTCTCAAGTTCAGTCATATCATTGTAGCAAGTTTGAATAGCTTCTTAAGTTCAATCATAACATCGGAGCAAGTTTGGATGACTTACCTCTCAAGTTCAATCTTGTTATTGAAGTAGTTTTGGATGAATTATCAAGTTCAAGCATATCATTGAAGGAAGTTTTGATTTTTTTCAAATTTAATTGTAATAAGTTTGGTCTATTTATTATATAGTCAATTTAACCCATGAGTTTAAGTTTTCTACTCAATTATTAGGGGCATTTAATACAACATTTTTTTGAAGTTGGCATCAATTTGAAGAAATACTAGATAAACAAAAAAGGAGAATGCACAAAGAGAATTTATAAAAAGAACAACTTTTTATTGCATATGTAGTAATCAAGTGTTCTTTTACATCAATAATGAGAGAGAGAGAGAGAGAGAGAGAGAGAGGGAGAGCAAAAAAAGAAAAAAAAATAAGTAGCTAAATGCAAGTTTATCAAAAGCTACTAATTCCTTGTGAGATTCTTCAAGTAGTGCCTCCATTCTCTTTAAAGCCTCAACCACTTTGTTAGTTAAAAAATGGAGTGTCCTCAAGATTTGAAATTTTATCCCTCTTGGCGGCCACTTTTTTCCTAAATAATGGACAAATTTTTTCTTCAACTTTGTAGAGTGATGAGTTTGCAAATTCTTCCTTACTACGCAATTGGCAAGTCGTGTTCTCAACTTCTCTTACTATTGGTGATTTGAAGAAGTTCATCCTTGAGACTATTCACCTTCTCAATTCTTTTATTTTCTATTGCCTTGGCCTCAAAAAGATCCTGTTGTGCAAGGAAAAGTACTTTCTCATGGGTTTCTTGTGTTTCTTTTAAAATTGAATTTGACTAAACCTTTATGTAATTGGAAGCACCCTTAAAGAAAGATTTCAAGTGATTCTCCAAAGAAGATGTATCTTTTATGTATAATCTCCTCTCTGCGATCATATTATTAATTATTGGTTTCATCTCTAGAAGTTACTCAAATGGAGTTCTCATGATTTTTTGACATATTCATTCATAATAGAATTTGAGTAATACCTACTCAGCTTCAGCCTTTATAATTCAAGGACAAAATTCAAAAACTTCAGCAGTTATAAGTGTCCAAGATAGAGCTTCAAATGTCTTTTTAGACTTGTCTTTCTTGAAAAAAGCCTTTTTCTTTGCAATCTCGGGTAATTTTACCTTTGGTCGCTTATTGGAATTAGTAGTACATGGGTAGCTTGCATGCCATCATCAAGAGGTTGAGGAATGATTTTCTCAAGCAAGACAAAAGGATTGACCTCATTTATTGAACCAACACTACCATTAGAAATAATTGGGACTGGTACTTTAAAATCTGCAAGCTAAAAAAAAGAGAGAAAAATAAGAGATTAGTGCAAAAGATTGGCAAATATTAAGACAAAAAAAAGAGGAAAATGCATGCTATATAAAAGATAACTTTACATATTCTGCTAATTTATCCTAAGGTATAGAAGAACTTGGCACATTTGCAAGGAAATTTGAATTAATGCTGATATTATCTAAATCAAAAACCTTTGGTTTCTTCTTGAATATGCATTGGTTGCTAGAGTCCTCATTTGAGCAAGATAGTGCAAAAATTATTTTATTTCCTTCCATTGGAGCATCAGTGGATATAAGTATGGGAAATGAAACCTCAAGTTCTACAATGTTTTTTAGATGGCACTTTAGCATGATCAGCAATATTATACTCCTAAGGCTCCAAATTCCTTTCTTCAACTTGCCTTAAAACAACAAGATATTGAAGAGTTGAGACTAATGGGTTATTTTTGGGATCTTTCATTAAGTATTGTTTAAGATGAGATGAATTTCTTCTAAAATGCCCAAGCTCAGATGCATGTTGTTCAACTCTCTCCCCAAGTTAATTGGATTAACCAGAATTTGATTCCACATTTCTTTGATTGACTTTGAGAATAATTTTAGTACCTTTTGTTTGCAAAGCCTTCTAATGTTTGTCCCATTAGTCCACATATTCCTTTGTGGCCAATGGAAAGGAAAAAGTATTGTTAGGAATAATAAGTTTGTAAAATGTGTTCAATAAGGCACATGACTGCCAAAGTCAAACAAGCTTGTACAAATCATAAGTAAGAATCTCTTTCTTTAAGTTGCCTAAGACGTGCTAACAAAATCCCCATTGTTGATTGAATTAATGAGCTCTTTTCCACATTAAAATGTCAAATAGCTGGAACGTAAAGCCATAAAAAGGTCTTTATAAGTATTTGAAATGCATGGCCATCTATTATTGTGAACTACTTGCATGGAAATAAGAATAGATTTTGAATGATATAAGGGTTGATACTAAGGAGCAAATCCCATAACTTTGAAGATCAAAGTATTTGGCCGCGTTCTCCCCTATCATATTTGACCATCTTAGCTCCTCCTACATCAATCTTAGGTAAAAAAAAATGAGTGCTAAGGTAGTGTCCTATCCAACTATGGATATAATGAATGGGAAAGATAGAAGAAGATTCATGAAGACCTGACAAAGTCGATATATCCCTCAAACTATAGTAGATGCTCACCAATATAGAAATGCAAGAGAAAAGCAATCACCATTTGCCATTCTACTAGAAACCTTGAAAACAGTGGCATAGATCATATTGGCTTTGCAATGTGGTAGAACAAAGCTACATAACCAACATGAAAGAAAGACAATTAAAAGGTCTCCCGTCAATATCTTTTTCAACCTCTAACATTATGAATGGCTCATCATATTTCTTAGTGCGAGGCTAAAGTGATGCATCAATTCTTCCACATGGATTAAGAGAAAGCATCAGCTTAATAGACCTTTTTCAAGAAGACCTTAAAGGTGGCTCTGCATATCTTGTTGGTCCTTTAAACCAAAAGCTAATCGAAAAAAAAAAATAAGAGCTCCATTAGAGTCCTTTGGCAGCATATGATAAGCCAGGAATAGATATTTGTAGCTTCATAGTAGAGAAGGAGCATGTCTGTCATCACCAAGTAGCTCTTTCACAGTGGGATAGCTTCATCATAAAAATTTGCACAAATAGGCAATCTACCAAGTACACGAGATCCCATAAAAATTGAAAATTTGCTAGTCATAGTGTGCAAGGTGTTTGTAGAAGAGCAACATAACTCAAGGAAGGCTCAGAGGATGTTGTTATGGCAAATATATGTGAAAAGTGAGGCATGTACTGTTGCATAGATCCTAGCTTGACAAAGAGCATCTGCATGATGGCCTAGCACATCCCTTGTTTATTCCCAATAACCTGCATGAAAAGATACTTTGCTAAACCTAAATGCGAGAGTTCTCAATGAGCGTCCATTAATGGTGGGCTGATAACCTATAAATGAAAATTTTGAGCTTGTGGCTTTAGCATCATGAAGAGAGGACTTCAAGAGAAGTATCCTAAAATGAGATGTAATGCCAAAATATTGATCAATCATTTCATTGGTTACCTCTTTGAACTACTCTTAGATATGTATAGAGTTATTGGGAGGTCAAGTTATGGAACGAAGAACACCATTGGCTTATTGATGGATAACCAATCTGGTATTTTTAACTTTGAGGGTGTTTCTATCACTTCTAATAATAATACATAGAGATGGTTCATGTTTTCCATAAACACCTATCTTGGATTCATAAGTGTTTATGATAAAATGCCCATCTTCACACTTATATAGGTTATTGCCCACAAAGAATACCCTACAATACTTAGTTATACTAGCTTTGGGAATCATTAAGAGTCAAAACTCAACCTTATACCTATGTAGCAGCAACACTTCATGTAACTGGAATAGGTTGGAAGTGTTCACACAAACTTTCATAACTTAGTTGTCTTATTGAACCAAGCTTTAGGATCTCCAATCATCATGGTTGGGTGTCCACTATATCGATTCTTAAACTTATCAGTTTTAGTCTCATTTCTCTCGATCGGCATTTTACTTGATCTCAAGGTAGGCTTTTTGTTAATAAATCTGCTAAATTCTCCTTGGACTTAACATAGTTAAGTGAGATTACCCCATTTGAGATCAATTACCTTGTGGTATTATGTCATCGTCTAATATGACAAGATTTACCATTATGTATACTATTCTGAGCCCTTTTAATTGCTGATTAACTATCGCAATGAATTATGATCACAAAAATTAGTTTAAGCCAATAAGAAATATCCTTTAGAAAATTTTGAAGCTATTTGAATTTTTCTCTCACTTTGTCCAAAGCTATAGATTAAGACTTTATAGTAAAGCAAACTATACACATTTGTTTAAAGGAATTCTAGGGCACAGTAGCTCCACTAAGGGTGAAAACATACCCACTTATGGACTTAGTATCTTTTGTATCGATATCAAGTTATCATCACTGTATCTTTCTAATGCAGCTAAATATCTAGTGTAGTGTAATCTATAATCCAATGTGTACTTAAGAAATTGAAGTTCCCTTATTAGTGCCTTCTAGTATCATTGCCATGATTGGTCATAAATCTACTTAACTTGTTTACTAAGCATGTAATGTCAAGACAAGTAAAGTTTGTTAGAAACATCAAACTGCCTATTATTCTCAAGTATTCCACTTGAGACATGGGTTCGCCAATGTTTTTACTCAAATGTTGACTAGGATCCATGGGCATTTTTATTGGAGAATTGTCATACATATTAAATTTCTTGAGAATTGTCTCAAAATAATGGGATTGAGTTAAAGTTATTCCGTCAGACATTCCAATTATTTTGATCCCCAATATGACATTTGCTATACCCATATCTTTCATATTAAAATACTTCATAAGCATTTTCTTGGTAGTCAATATGATAGCTTGATTGCGGCTTATTATCAACATGTTGTCAACATATAGGCAAATTGAAACATATTCATTTTAGATGCCTTTGATGTAAACACATCTATCGTACTCATTTATCTTAAAACTATTTGATAACATTATTTTGTTAAATTCTTCATGCCACTGTTACAAGGCTTGTTTAAGCTCGTACAATAATTTAACAAGTTTGCACTTTTTTTTTCTTGTCTGAGAATAATAAATCCTTCAAGTTGTTCCATATAGATTTCTTCATCTAACTCACCATTCAAAAAGACTGTTTTCACATACGTATAAAAGAAATCAAGTCATTCTTTTTATTTAAACCCTTTTGCTACCAACCAAGCCTTATATTTGTCTATAGAGCCATCTGCCTTATATTTCCTTCAAAGAATCCACTTGCAGCCTAATGGTTTGTGGCCTGCTGGGAGATCGATGAGCTCTCACATGAGATTTTACATGATCAACGCTATTTCACTATTAATAGCTTCTTTCAAGAAAGGTGCTTCTAAACCGGATAATGCTTCATTAATTGTCCATGGTTCATTTTCTAATATTTAAGTTAGAAAGTCAAGGCCAAACATCTTTTCCTTTATGACCCTTTTGTTTCATCTTGGTTCTTCATTAGTTTGAGAACTACTTGTTGATTCCAGAGTTCATTTACGAGAGCTTAATTCTTTCTTATCTTTACAAGGAAAAATATTTTCAAAAATTTAAGCATTCCTAGATTCAATAATCATTCCTTGATTTATATTATCAACCACTGATTATGTACCAAGAAAGCTATTATAGTGTGCACATCTAATGAATATGCAATCAATAATTTTAAGCCCTAATTTTAGTTGTTTTGGCTTAAGTACTTCCACTTTAGCCAAGCACCCCCACATTTTGAGATATTTGTCAGAAGGTTTGTGATCTTTCCATAATTCATAAGGGGTTTCTTTTTCCCTTTGTGGGGTACTTTATTCAAAATGTGGTTAGTTGAAAGGATAGCTTTCCCTACATGTTCTAAGGTAACCTAGAGTTAATCAACATAGCATTCAACATTTCATTGAGAGTTTGATTTTTACATTCAACAACTCTATTTGATTGAGAGGAGTAAGAAGTCGTTGTCTAATGAATAATGCCATAATTTGTGCAGAATTATTCAATGCTCCATATACACCATCTCTATCACTTCTAATAGCTTTCATTTGTTGCTAAGTTGATTTTCAACCTCAGTTTTGTAGCATTTGAATGCTTCTAGTGCTTCATATTTTCTTCATAAAAGGAATACGTAAATCTTGTGTAACCATCTATAAAAATAATAAAATACTTTTTCCCATCTCTACTTTGCACAAACTTCAAATCACAATTATCATTGTAGATTAATTCTACATGTGCCGTGCTTCTTTGAATAGAGTGAAAATGAGCTTTAGCCAATTTGGCTTCAACACATATTTTATGCTTGTGAGTTATGCCAATTTGAAATAAAGGCAACAATTCCAAATTCACTAACCTAGGCAAAGCGTTGAAATTAACATGTCCTAATTTAAAATGCCATAAACCACAACATTCAATCAAATAAGCAGAACTAGAGGCTTTATTATCATTCATTGGAATATTTTTTATTACAAGCATTACATTAAATTTGAATAACCCATTTTGCATGTAGCCTATACCTGGAAACAGGCCATTTTTAGAAAGCACAAATTTATCTGACTCACATATAAGCTTAAAACCATTTTTTAGTAACAAAGAACCTGATATTAAGTTCTTGTGAATATCTGGCACATGAAGAACTTCATTCAGCATCAGCTCCTTTCCAGAAATAAGTTTCAAAACAATCTTGCCCATTCCAACAATTTTAGAAGTTGCCAAGTTTCCTGTATACAGTTTCTTTTTAGTGACAAGAGTAGAGATAGAAAACATTGACTTCTCAAAGCAAATGTACGATATGGCACTAGTATTAATCTACCACTCTCTTGGATTATCAACAATGTTGGCTTCAAAAACCACTATTGAGAGATTCAATTTATAGATAAGTTCGATGGTACGGGCTTTTCCTCAGTCATATTGGCATGATTTGGTTTGTTCTTCGTAGTAAGCCGATAATCTTTAGCTCTATTCAGCTTTCCATTGTTATAGCAATTTCTTTGAAACCTCATAGGCTTCTTGCCTTTGCTATTTTGACTGGCCCTTGATGCTTCCTTTTTTTTTTTTACATTTGAGCTTAGTTCGACAAAGTTAGCTTTAGCCTCTATTTTGATCTTACCTGTCTTAACATCAGACATTCGATTGTCTTCCTTAATCCTTGGTTGGACAATCATATTTTCAACACTTATCTCTTTTCTTTTATGTGTGATTGTTCTTAAAATTCTTCCATAGTGGCAATAGCTTTTCAATAATTGCAATTACTTGAAAAGATTCACTTAAACCGTGTTTTCAACATGAATTTCGTGCAAAATAATATGCAATTCTTGGACTTGGCTCATGATGGATTTGGAATCCACATTCTTATAGTCCAAAAATCTGGCCACAACAAATTTCTTCAAACCAGTATCCTCAGCTTGGTATTTCTTATTAAGAGATTCCCACAGCTCTTTAGCTGTCTTAATAGGACTATAAACATTACACAAGGAATCATCCAGTCTATTTAGGATGTAGTTTCAGCACAAAAAATCACTTTGACCATTAATTTTGCATTCATTTGCTATTTATTTTGGCAAATTAATCACATTGTCAATATCTACTCGTAACGTAGTTTACAACATCACCAATTTCCTAGAAATTATCGCTTTGAGCCCGCTTAAATATTTGCTCAAAGAAGACAAATTTCTAACAAAGTTTTCAAATAAGGGAGATGGTCTTAAGAAAATAGAAGTATTCAAACATATTGGAAGGCCAGACCCCAATTGAAAAAGATTGCACAAGGTTATCGAAATCACCAAAGATCATATTGATTAAGACCTCCACAGGAGCAATCTTCCTAGGTTATGGAACACACATGACTTGCATAAATTTTATGCTTAATGTATCTTGGATTGTCTTATTTGAAAGATTTTTTTTATAGCTTTAAAGAATGATGCATCATAACTTATGTTTGGTTATGTTTTGGACATTTTTTAGAAAATATTTTAGGAAAGTGTGTTTTGTGAGTTAAATTTGGAGAATGTGCCAACTATTTGGTTTTGTTCTGGGAAAGTATGGAGAATGAAATGGTTTGTTTGGAATTATTTTGTATGAGACAAATTTTGCTATAGATGTTAAATCAATTACTCTTTTGTTTGGTTTGTATAGTGAAATTGTATTTTTAAAATTAATATATATGCATATATAGGGATGATTGATGTATGTATGTATATATTTGTAATGATTAATATATATTTGTGGGGAAATGATGTGTAATTAATTTAATTTTAAATTTATTTTAAAATATTTTATAATTAAGAAAATTATATGACATAATAGTTGAGTAAAATAAATGAAAGAAATTAAAATAATATTTAATTATAAAATCATATATAATGATAAATAAAAAAAGAAAATTATTAAATGTATTATTATGCACTGTTAATTAAATAAATTTTTTAAAATTTTTATAATTTAATTGATAAGGGATAACCCAACAGGTTTAGTATCAGTTCTAAACTGCCTAATAGGCCCATTTAGCCCAACATGTCCAACATTAGTTCTAGACTAAGCCACTCAACAACAATTGTCTGGTCGAGTGTATTGCAACCACCTGTACTCGATAGGAAGCTTCATCTATTCTAGCATATTTTGCCATCTCTATAATTGACCAGCCAGATCTGTTCAATTTATATATCAACCTCATAACTCACCCTAGAATTAACTCAGATCCGTGCCGCATTTATTACCCAGACAGACAGCATGTCTTTGCATTAATGGCTCGTGACAGCCGATACAGTCATTGTCACCAACTCTGCCACCAATTCTGCCACCACCTTTGATAGAAAGGCGCCTACCAGAGATACTATTCACCCCTGAAAAATAAGAAATGAAGCCACCTGTAACAGTATTGAGATCTAGAATGACCATCAACCTCCTAACAAGGACTAAAGCCCAATACATCTAATAAGGACATCTTCGTCAAATCACACACTGGGAAAAGACTATAAATACCCCATAGCTAACCACGCTCCAAGTAATGCCAAATATATTATACGCTCTCAATATTCTATTTGATTATCATATTTCAACTAGAACTGATTTGAGTGTCGGTGTACCTTAGTCGGGGGCACCTCGACTAATTTAACGTGTGTTGTTGTTGCAAATCGCAAATCTCAAGAAAAACATCAATCGGATAAATTGACCCTCTGGTCAGATCTACTCTAAACAGTACCCTTTCACTATAAATGACCTTCAACTTTATCAACAATATTAATGTAATTAATAAGTAATATTTGAAATAATATTGATAATATTTTAATTAGCATGTAATCATTAATATATTTACTAATTTAAATAATATTTTAATTAGACTTTAACTAATAATATATGTATTAGTAAATATATGAGCTAACAAAAATATTAATTGCATTTTAATAAATCTATTTATTAATACATTTTCTATTTAAATAAACAATTTAATATTAATCAGTAATAATTTATATAAGTAATATTAAATAAAAAATTAAATGTAAATTTGTAATAATTAGGATAAAAATTATTCAATAAATAATTAAATTTATAAATGAAAAATAAATAAAATAATAAAATTACATATTAACCATTAAATAAAATAATTGTAATATATTGAACATATTTACTTTCTAATTAGTAAATAGTACATTGAATTATAAATTAATTATACATAAATAACATATTTTATTTGAAAATGGAAAATGAATAAAATCATATTTTTAAATAATAGTTTATTTTTTAAAAAAAAAATTAGATGATTGTGTTAATTTTTTTATTAATATTTTGTTGAATGTTTTAGATTGTTTGAAAAATTATCACACTATATTTAATTTTTTAGTTAAATTTATAACTAAACATAAAAAAATGATAAAATTAATTAGCAAAATTTTAATATTTTCATATGTAAATATATATATATATATATATATATGAATGAGTAAAATGAATTGAGAGAATGAGAAATGAATGAGTTAATCAAAAAGGTAGAATGAGAAAATGATGGAGTAGGTGAGCTTTTTTTTTTTGTTTTGGGAGGGTATTTTGGGTAGAAAAATATATTTTGGGAGTATAACTCGAGAAATGAAGTTGCTTGTTTGATATTATTTTGAGAGCTGGAAAATATTTTAAGAAAATACAACAATACAAGCCTTAATTTCATAACAAAGTTGACATGGCTGATGTCATAGTGACAAGCTAAAAATGTACATGAATCAACAAGAAAGCCTAGACAAAACAAGACAAAAAATTAAACTATAAAATTGAAGGTGTCACGAATTAATCAAGGATCAACTTAATCTAAAAGGATCGAAAGCTACAAAAAAAAATAATCTGAAAAAGATTAAAAATCTAAGCATAATTTGATCCGAAAAAGAAGAAAATTTTGCAAATGATCTAAAAAAATAAAATAAAAATTAATAGTGATGTGATATAGAAGATTAATAAGGAAGCTTCATGCCCTATATAATTCGCAGCAAATGTAAGCAAAAACAAATGTGGATCAATCAAAAAGAAGAAGATACTCTATTAACTTCGACAAATTAAGTTGCAGCCTAACACGAAAAACAACTCCAACCCACCCGTACATAAAACAAACACATTTTCAAGACTAATCAAACCCCTATAATGTGCACCCCGGTCACTCCAGAACATCCGCAAAACCTCGGCGTAGCCTAAGAGAAAGTCTCCGCTGCTGCTCACCAACTCCTTCGTCCGAAGCACCTTCCTTTTTACTTCACCCACAGCCGTTGATCCCACCGGTACCTTCTCCAGATCGTCAACACAGGAATCCAGATTTTCCTCAGATGCAACGATCTGGTTCATCATCTCAACCCTTTGCTCATCACTCTGCTTTTCCACAGATGGGTTCGCCCGCATTGTCGCCAACGGGCCGCTGATCTGGTTCACCGCATAGCGCAACGAAGTGGAGCAGTTCTTGAAGGCATCATTAGTGACGGTCGTATTACCGTCTGTGATAGAGCCAGTAGTTGAGAGTGATATTATTGAAACGACATTTTTAAGCACTTTGGCAGCTGTTTGAAGGGAGAGAGTGAAAATCTGATTAGGGTCTGTTACAGATTTGGTGCTGATGATGGGAATAAAGGTTCTTACACCCGAGGAAGTATCATTAGTGATAAAACAAAAAAGCTTGGAGAGCAGGATTGACTTGTGGCTGATAAGATTCATCTGAATCATCGTTAATGTGCACAAGATAGATGAGTAAGGCACCTATAAGTGACGCTAGGGAGACGAATAAGAATAAGAAAACGAGGATAGCAATCTTGTTTCTTCTGCGGAATGCTGATAAGGTTACATCTTCTTCGTTTTTGAAACTGTTGTTTTTCGCTAATTCCATGACGACTGAGTCGAAGACGAAGAACTGATCGAATGCTGAGAAATATATATATATATATATATATATCATCTTTTAAAACTAATTATTACTCACAATATATAATATACTTGATAAGTAGAAAAGCCGTATAAAAATAAATAATCATAGTATGCTGTATGAAGAGATTTGTGCAGATACTGATTGAAGATGGTGGAGGGTGTGGGAAGTTTCCTGTCGCATGGTCTTTGTTTGACTTGTCTGGTCGAATGGAAAGTCATTCTTTGCTGGCTAGCAGGACCTGCTCAAACTATTATTATAAATATATGTTAATTCTCATATAGGTTTAGGACAATACTTTTTATAGTTAAAAAGTGGAGTAATTGTATTTATGCAAACAATAAATAAGAGCGTAAATAAATTGATTCGGATTTTTGCAACAAATTGTGTTCTTTAAATCACACGTTAGTTTCTATCCCATGATTGTTATAAATGAGATTGTACCATAATTAATATGGAATAGCCCAACAGGCCTACTTAACGCGCAAGACCCAATATCAGTTTTGGGCTAGACCACTCGACAACATTTGTCTGGTCGAGTATACTATTACCAACCGCGTTCGACGGGAGGCTTCAACCCATTTAGCCTATTCGACCATCTCTTTGATCAATCAGCCTCGCCTATTCAACTATTATCGACCAGGTGGCTCACTCCGGCACCAACTCATATCCTTGCTGCATTTATTATTCTGACAGGCAGCATGCCTCCTCATTAATGATGCATGATAGCCAGTTTAGTCTTTACCATCACCTTTGACAGGGAAGTGCCTACCCAGGGGTACTATTCACCTTAAAATATAGGAGATGGTGCCACCTGAAACAGTATTGAGATTTGAAATGACTATTAACCCCCTGGCGAGGACCAAAGCTCACTACACCTAATAGGGGCACATTCAACAAATTACACACCAAGAGAAGACTATAATACCTCATAACCAACCACGTTCCAGATAATACTAAATACAATATAAGCTCGCAATATTCTATTCGATTATCACCTCTTGACCAGAACTAACTTGACTATCAGAGTGTCTTCGCTGGGAGCACCTCAACTAGTTTAACGTGTGTTACTGTTGCAGATCTTAGACCTCGAAAAGCACACCTCCCTTTTCTACTATAAACGATCTTCAATCTTATCAATAATAATTCTCTAATTTAGAAAAGGCATAAAATTGATTTGATTACGAAAAGATTAAATTATCTAGAGACATCATAATCTAGATATTTTATTCTACAATGATATGATATTTAAATTTAGTTTGAATTTTTTAATTGAGCATGAATCGTAGTTGAAATTGATTGGATTAATAGATGAATGGTGATTGGACATACTATAATTGAGTTGGACATGTATTAAGTTTGAGTAACTTAATTTTTCACACATGCTTTAGTAATTTTGAACTTATTGAGTTAAATTGGAATTAGTTTCATACTCAAATTTGATTCATTATGCTTAGGGCGCATTTGATACATGATATTAGCCCCAACTAGGATACATAACTTTATGTAGTTGACTGTTTGATGTGCAACATTGAACCAGTAGGCTGACCCGTATTTCATATTTGGCCTGCCACTGTGGATGGCATTACACAATATTTAGGGTTGTTAATGGATTGGATTCATATCGAATTATGCTAGATTTAAGTTCAAATTTGGAAGTAATATGTTAGATTCAAATTCAATCTAAGATTCATCGAATTTGTAATTGATATAATCATATTCGGATCCAAACAAAAGTTGAATATTTATTGGATATCCAAAAAAACTCAAATCCGAATATTTCAAAAATCATCATATATTTATTATTTTTCTAAAAATTTTATAGAGCCCAAATTCAAAACATTCATCCTTAAAAAAATACACAACAAATTAATAAATAAATTTTTAAGTCTATTGATTACTTAAAAGCAACAATAGAATTTAACTCAATCATATTCGTTTACCAAATCATTACATTTTAGGTTCAACTACTAATAACAGTACTTATTTGATATTATAAATACATAATTATACATGATTCTTAATCAATTAACTATAAACTCCAAGCTCTATAAAAAAGAAACTCATTCTAATCAAATCAGGATTTGTATTGTATTCTTGCTATATTATGGCATTCGGTTTTTACTCATTATTCTTCTCACATAATTTTTTGTTATAAAAATTAAAAAATAAGTGATATAATTATGATGTAAATAAGCTTAAAATCTAACAATTTATATGAAAAACACATGATTTCATATATTGCATAAAAGTTCATTACTTCTTTCATCAAAATATATACTTTGGTATTAGTATAGGACTATGTGTATATATATATAATACTATTTATGTATATAATTAAATATATTCGAATTCAGATTATTAATAGATTAGATCGAGCCATATTCATATTCGCTCTATTTATTTTAAATTTTAAATTTTTTTAATTAAATTTTATTCATCTAATTTTTTATCAATTAAAAATTTTAAATAATTAAATTGAATTCGAATTAAAATCTATTTTATTAACAACTCTTACACAATTGTTGTAGTGGGTTCCATCCATCGCACCCAATTTCAAATTTGTGTTTTAAAACAAATTGTCAAATAAGCCCCTCAATTGGAGCTGCCAAATTTCATATTTCTCCTCCCGTCGCAAAAACTTGAAGATCCAACAGCCACAGGCAAAGCAGGAAATAATTTTCCCCTTGTCGTCTCTCCTCTCTGTTAAGTGACAACAAACCCTAATGCCCGTGGAAATGCTGATAAGCCCCAGCGAAATTAACACCCGACGTCGATTTCGTCCTCTCAATCTCGTCGTCGGCCGGTTATAAACTCCAGTTTTTGTGGTGTGCTACTATTCTGATTTTCATATTATCCCCAATCTTATTACTCGCATTTGACCCCTTCTTTTGAACTGAAATGTTGCTGTAGGCGGCTGTGCTTTTCATCTCGCTTTTTAGTGTTCATTGTCATCTTTGCGTGTATTTACTGAAGGCTACCACGGAGAACATCTCTGGATTAACCGACGATTTCTGAAAGGTACCAAGCTGAGGAAATGTCCCTCTTTTTTCTTTTAATTGTGTGTGGAAAGTCAATGTTTGGCTTTGGTTTTTTTTTTTTTTTATTTATACACACGCACACATCAGGAGCCCGTTTGGGTTCGAACTCCTGACCTCCCACATTATGTGGGAGACTTATGCCAGTGGGCTACAAGCCACTTGGCGTTTGGCTTTGGTTTGGAGATTCAAGCATCACAATATGTAATTTTTGAAATATCGTTGCAAGAATTAAAAAAAACAAAAACAAAAAAGTAGACAAAATATTCACTGAAAATGTGAAGCTTTCTAGATGTATATTATGTCTTTTTGGCCATAGAATGACTTGAATTATTAGTATTCAGTTGTCCCCTGTTATACTGTACGGATAATACATTAAACGAAAAACTAGGAATGGCATAAGAATAATTCCTCATGCTAAACAAAGTGACACAGAAAATATTTGTTTACCCTTGATTAAGGGGCAGTGTTCTTTGAGATGCAGAAGCAGTAGATTAATAGCAATAGGTTGGAAAGTGGAACAATGTGACCAATAGACACCACAACTCAAAACCAAACTTGATACCATTTGTACTTTCTTTCATCTCTCATAATTGTTAAAAAAAAAATTACAAAAAGAATTGACAAGGACTGAAAGTCACACACTTTGTCCCCTTCCATTAGACATTGAATTTAATGTATGGGGTTAACTTTCTGTTTTTAATACCAAAAATTTTTCTTTGATAGCTTTTTCTTTTTTTTTTTAATCTTGATACTGTGATTTTATAATCACTTGTTACGAGGCTACAAACCCAAAGTTGAAGGTGGGGACATTAGTGAAACTGGTAATTTTCCTTTCTTTTACCTGTTTCCTCATGTCTAGTGTGTATGAAAAGCCCACAACTTTTTGCTTTTTCTTTCTCTTTTCTTAGAAAAACCCATTTTAATATATGTTTCTCATGGCTTCTTGC
>JACGDI010005456.1:2568721-2575182 GCA_014898725.1 Jacaranda copaia | reverse complement strand
CCCAGAGTCGCTCCACCGATCGGAACACTTAAAGGAGCTCCCGTATCAATCACTTCCATTCCTCTCATCAGACCATCTATAGCACTCATAGCTACAGCTCTAACTTAATTATTTCTTAATAATTGTTGTACCTCACAAGTCACATTAATTGGTTGACCAACAGTATCTCGACCTTTAACTACTAGAGCATTATAAATATTAGGCATCTTGCCCGACGGAAAGGCTACATCTAGTACTGGACCGATGGTTTGGACAATATGCCCTAGGTTTTTTTTTTCAAGCATGGAAACCCCAGAACCAGAAGTAGTAGGATTAATTCTCATAATAATAATAAATAAATAAAATATGTCGAAATTTTTTTTGTGAAAATTATCGAATTCAAAATAAATGTCCGATAGCACGTCGATCAGTTAATTCAATAAGAAATGCGAGTTAGCACTCGATTTCGTTGGTGCCATCCAATTGAATCCAATCCAATTGTTTACTTATTAAATGAGTGAACTTGCAAGCTCAACCAAACTATTTTGAAAATTTCAAGTGGATGAATAAGGATCTTGAGAAAGTTTTTCATTTGTCTATCATTATAGAGAATCCAATCTATATTATATAAAATATTCTATAGAATTCGAACCCAAACTTTATTTACATTACGATTCATTATTTCTATCTTATTCTTATTGGCTCTTCTTATTTTTTATTTAAGCCTATTGAATTATGCCTGTAGTCTATTCTTTTCATTTTTTTATACCATTTCATTTCATAGATGAATTCCTCTTATTTTCACATCTAAGATTTACATATACAACATATATCATTGTCAAGAGGGAATTTCTTATTAGTTAGGTTAGGTATTTTGATTCCAAAAGAGGTCAAAAATAAAAATGGGGTTGCGCTATATATATGAAAGAGTATACAATAATAATGTGTTTGGTAAATCAAATACCATGGTCTAATAATCAAACATTCTGATTAGTTGATAATATTAGTATTAGTTGGGAAGTTTGTGAAAGATTCTTGTGAAAAGTTTCATTAACGCCTAATTCATTCGTGTCGAGTAGACCTTGTTGTTGTTAGAATTCTTAATTCATGAGTTGTAGGGAGGGATTTATGTCACCACAAACAGAGACTAAAGTAAGTGTTGGATTCAAAGCGGGTATTAAAGAGTACAAATTAACTTATTATACTCCTGAATACGAAACCAAAGATACTGATATCTTGGTAGCATTCCGAGTAACTCCTCAACCTAGAGTTCCACCTGAAGAAGCAGGGCCGCGGTAGCTGCCGAACTTCTATGGTACATGGATAATTGTGTGGACCGATGGACTTACCAGCCTTGATCGTTACAAAGGGCGATGCTACCACATCAAGCCTATTCCTGGAGAAATAGATCAATATATCTGTTATGTAGCTTATCCTTTAGACCTTTTTGAAGAAGGTTCTGTTACTAACATGTTTACTTCTAGTGTAGGAAATGTATTTGGATTCAAAGCCCTGCGTGCTCTATGTTTGGAAGATCTATGAATCACTTCTCATCATATTGCAGCAGGTACATTGGGCATATTAGCGGGTTTATTCCATCTTAGTGTCCGACCGCCACAACATCTATACAAAGGATTGCGTATGGGAAATATTGAAATCGTACTCTCCAGTAGTATCGCGGCTATCTTTTTTGCAGCTTTTGTTGTTGCTGGAACTATGTGGTATGGTTCAGCAACTACCCCTATCGAATTATTTGGTCCCACTCGTTATCAATGGGATCAGGGTTACTTCCAGCAAGAGATATATCAAAGAGTTAGCGCTGGGCTAGCAGAAAATCAAATTTTATCAGAAGCCTGGTCTAAAATTCCTGAAAAATTAGCTTTTTATGATTATATCGGCAATAATTCGGCAAAAGGAGGATTATTCAGGGTAGGCTCAATGGATAACGGAGATGGAATAGCAGTTGGATGGTTAGGACACCCTATCTTTAAAGATAAAGAAGGGCGTGAGCTTTTTGTACGTCGTATGCCTACTTTTTTTGGAACATTTCCAGTCATTTTGGTAGACGGCGACGAAATTGTTAGAGCTGATGTTCTTTTTAGAAGGGCAGAATCGAAGTATAGTGTTGAACAAGTAGGTATAACCGTTGAGTTCTATGGCGGCGAACTCAATGGAGTCAGTTATAGTGATCCTGCTACTGTGAAAAAGTATGCTAGACGCGCTCAATTGGGTGAAATTTTTAAATTAGATCGTGCGAGTTTGAAATTCGATGGTGTTTTTCGTAGCAATCCAAGGGGTTGGTTTACTTTTGGGCATGCTTTGTTTGCTTTGCTCTTTTTCTTCGAACACATTTGGCATGGTGTTAGAACCTTGTTCAGAGATGTTTTTGCTGGTATTGACCCAGATTTGGATGCTCAAGTAGAGTTTGGAGCATTCCAAAAACTCAGGGATCCAACTACAAAAAGATAAGCAGTCTGATACAAGATCGCTTTGGTTTCTTTCAGGAACAAATGGATCGATTTCTACTTCAGGAACAAGCATAAATAAATTGCTCACTTTTAGCTTAAAAAAGGAATCAAGTGTCTCGAATTAAAATTATGCAAAAAGTCTTTCTTGCTATCGAAATAAAAAATAGTTGGAAATAAATTGCGTCCAATAGGATTTGAACCTATACCAAAGGTTTAGAAGACCTCTGTCCTATCCATTAGACAATGGATGCCGTTCATTCCGATTTTTTTCGTATTTTTATTTTTCTACCTCTTGTTTGAATTGAAAACAAAAAAAATCGGATTGTATGTGAGATAATTTTATGAATTGTATATTCAATAATTCACTAATCATAATCATAAATCATAATATATTATCTATATTCTAGAATAGAATTCTAATAGAATATTTAGAGAAAAGGAAATAAGCGGCTAGCGAGAATCGAACCCGCATCATTAGCTTGGAAGGCTAGAGGTTATAGTCGACATCGATTCAGCGCTTTGAACGTCTCTAATTCAAAATCGAACATGAAACTTTGGTTTCATTCGGCTCCTTTATGGAAGATGATTAAATTCCTAGATCTAAGATGTGAACAAAATGAACATAATTATACCCATAACACCTATGTCAACTTTTTGTCTGAATACAAACAAAACGAATCGCTTTCTAGATGATCCTTCTAGAAGAAGGTGATTCTAACAATCTTTCTAGTTACTTCGTTCTCTATTTCTATTTGAGAGGATCCTAAGGAAAAGGATTTTGTTTCCACCAAGCCAAAACAATATGCCGATGTCTCTAGTAAACCAAAGTCATCGTTGAATAGCTATTTTGCTTCAATTTATTTCTTTAGCAATAAAAAAAAATGGAAGATTTAGTTACGATTAGAAATTGACTTTCTATCTTCAGTCATGGATCCTTTAATCATACTTATTCAATTGGAAGTCTTGGTCCAATTCAAAAATTATGTTTCGCAATTTCATAATCCAACTTTTCAATTTATAAGTGACTTATGGATACAAATCACGAGAATGCGTATTTTTTTCTCGAATTTATCATTGAGAGGTAAAGGATTAAATCCTTTTAAGAAATAAAATTTTTGATCGGAATATGAATAAAACCGAAAGACCCTTTAACTATTAAAGGGTTAATAGAACGAATCACACTTTTACCACTAAACTATACCCGCTACAATACAATTATTGTATACAAATGGGCCTTTTGTCGAACAAGATAATTGAGCATGATCAAGATAGGATTATCAAAGAATCATCAAAATGAGAGTGTTGAACTTTTTCATGGGGAGATAAAAATTTAATGAGATTCGGAAAAGAGGCTTCATTTAAGTTAAATTAAATAACTAAAGTTTTCTCTTTTGCTGAAGACGATAGATGATACAGATCCAAAAAAACACTAAAATAATAACAGAAAAATGCATTGTGGAAGAATCAATAGTTTCTTTTTTAGTTTAGAAAATGAAAATAAAATATAACAAGAAAAAGAAGAAAGACTATTTACATTTTTTTTCTTGTTGCTTGAATATAAAATATTCAATTGAATATAATAAAAAAAGTCTTTTTGTTTTCAAATCAGATATCAGATAAATCATTATTTATTTATAATTCATTGGAACAAAAAAAAGGGCCCGGCTAGGTACTGACCAGGCCAGGCCATCAAAATAAGAAGAGTCTTTCGAACAAAATCAACACAAAGAGGCCTTCCTTCTTTAGTTCGATTGTTGGCGCGTTCGAGCTCCTCTTTTAGATAAAAGAAATTCCTGATTTGTGGATCTCTCTCTATATAATAGAATAAAGAAAGAAGAGAGAGAAAGAAAGACTCCTTACATTATGTGTAATGTAGTAATTATCTTTTTCAATTGGGAGAGATGGCTGAGTGGACTAAAGCGTCGGATTGCTAATCCGTTGTATGAGTTATTCGTACCGAGGGTTTGAATCCCTCTCTTTCCGTTTCCGTTGATGACTTGATTTTTTTTTTCATTTTGAAAATCTTAGTTAAACGTGTGGAATAGATATAATCCTAAGAAAATTTGAAAATTAACCAAGAAACCCTTTGGATTTTATTTTTCACGTCCAGGATTATGCCTCGGATCATTTGATAGGAATCCAAAGATAAAAAGAGAAACAAAAAATATCACTATGGTATAAACGAAGAGTTTTAGAGTAAGCATTACACAATCTCCAAGATGATTTTTTGGAAAAAAAAAAAAAAAAAGAGAATAGATCTTCCATTTTTCTACCACATATCCTATTTTGACACCAAGAAATGAGGTTTTTTTTCTAGAAATAGAAATGAATTGTCACAAATTCATTTGTTTTTCATTAACAAAAATTTGCATTTATATCCAAATTAGATATTGTGGGAGACCCTAATAGGGTTAGGGTCTTTCATTGGAAAAAGGTCAAAAATGAGGAAATGGGAGTAAGCCGGATTTATGGCGACTATCCAAGAATTTCAGTGTGCGAATCTAGGGTTCATACTCTAAAACTTATTTGATTTTCTCAATTGTTAGAATTTTTTCTCGAAGAAATCATGCATTTTCTAGGATATTAATTATTATTAAGGATCTCATCGAAAACTTACAGCAGCTTGCCAAACAAAAGCTAAGAGAAACAAAAGCACAGGTATGACTAGCATAACATCTATGATTGGATTCAAAAAAGCATAGGCTTCGGGCAATTTGCCGAAGAAAAAACTACTCGAATAAAGGGCAGAATTAATACAGATCAAACTAACAATATTAAGCATAACTGACATTTTGTTCTTGGAGATAATTGCATTTTGATTGAGTTTTTGATATAAGGAAAAAGGAAGAAAGTAAGTAAGGTAGACACAAAATCCTTCTTTTTCTTTGAACCCACCTAATCAAAAATCCTCCAATTCTCAAAGGAGAATAGAAGAAATCATACTTTCATTCAATATGTTAATTGAATTCTATATAATGATCAATAAATTAAGTTGAATTATATATCTATATGTATCAAAATCCTAGTACCAATCTATTCTATAGATATATAGATATTTGGACTGGAGTTGACAAAAAACTAATACCAATATTATTGTTTCTTAGTGTAGATTAGAAATTGAATAGGGTGTGGCCAAGTGGTAAGGCAACGGGTTTTGGTCTAGCTATTCGGAGGTTCAAATCCTTCCGTCCCAGTGCATATCCATTTTTTTATGCTCCATTATTCCCATAGAAAGAAGTAGGGGAGTGGATAGGAGTTAATCCATATTAATTTAACTATCTGTGTCTGTTCGAATCTCATTAACAAACGATCAAGTTCCATATCATATAGAAATATGTTGTGGAGCCAATGTTTTTTCTTTGAATCTCATTTTATTTATATTTAGATATTTCGTCTTTGGTTCTAATGAAAAATTGGAAATCTATGTAACGATTGAGGTAGGGGTGATTTATCCTATCCCTTTTATTTTATTCACTTTATGAAAAGAGTCGATTATTGAAATATTACTCAGCCCAAACATATATAATATAATCATATAAAATGAGGAATTGTTTGGCTTATATGCTATCTATGTCGTTCTATTTCAATGACAATAATTTTTGGGTTTTTGTGAAAAAGATTTGTGATCCCTTAAATTATTTAAACTGAACTTATTTAAATTCTATAGTATAGAATATCTATACTATAACAGTGACAACTGTTCAGTCTATCTGATAGATACGAAAACCCCACCCTATTTTTTTTTATTTTGATTTGCGTAATCAGATGAAAAGAATAAAGATTCAAATCTTAACTTACATCATTTTTTTATACATCTCATGAAAAAAAATGGATTTCTTTCTTCTTTTCTTTGATCTAGTTTAAATTAAATCAGTGATGAGTCAATTAAAAAAGAAAGACTTATCTTCCTATGAAGATCAAAAGTGATGCTTATTATCCAATTTTCTTTAAATTCAATCAAATTGAATAATGATGTCTAAATAGGAAACTTTTTCAATTTCAGTTCGAAATATT
>JACGDI010005456.1:2538721-2566221 GCA_014898725.1 Jacaranda copaia | reverse complement strand
AATTAAACCTTCATGAATCCATTTTTGTTCTTTCATTCTAGGTAAAGCCCCCTTGAAGTATCAACTAATGGAGGAGAAACGACATTAGACAACTCACCCCATTTATTTTATTAGCTAAATGTTTGGGTAAAGAAAAATTAGAAGAAACTTGAAGTAAATTTTCTATAGTATTTTGGGATCCATGGCTTCAAGTGTATAGTTTCTCCTATTGCCTATTCTCTCAACGCCAAGCCTAACTATTAACCTTTTCTTTCTACTATCTTCCTAGGCTTCAAAAACTAATCTAGCTTTGCTACAAAGGGCTGGCCAAGAGCCTCACAAGTTGATAAAGAGACGAGCAAACCAATGAATTATGAAGCTTCAAAGAGAGGTTTTGTCACACCCCAACCAAAATCTTATCTTACTTTACACGAGGATATTAAACTTTCAGACATGCTTTATTGGATTTTCTCTCATTCAATCTCTTCATGAATAGGCTTCCTTTGTATCACCAATATCAACTAAGAGGACTATGGCACAAGGATCAAATCTATGTCTATTTTTAGTCCATTTCTAATGCACAAGATCCTCACAAAGAGGTTAGTGCAAAGCATAATCCAGAATTTAGATAAGAAGACTAGTAGAAGATTAGAAAATATGAAAACTAAGGCCTTGAAAAGACTATGAGGAACTATCAAGTAAATTAGAAGGTTAATTATATGTGTAAAGATGGGAGGTTTTATTTCAACCGAGCTTAATCATAAAGTAGAGTACGATCTCTTATTTATAGGCATAGAACTCAAAGAACTTTACAGTAGATTAGAATAGTCCTTAGGAGTCCAAGATAGTTATCATTTTCTAGAGACACTTGTTATCTACCTATGATTACAACACATGACTTTAATGGACACATGTCATCTTACTAAATATAGTAGGAGGATAGTGTTATGACACAAAAAACCACCTAGTAAAATACAAAGATACATGTAAAGCTGACTAATTTACAACACCAGGACACATGCTATGCAACTATCTAGCCATATTACAACTTTTAGGCAAATGACAAAATAAGAGGAAACATGTCACCTTGTGGCTATAAATGCATAGACTTTAGCTATTGGCTTTATCTACATGGATAGGTGTTGCTTTTTGGCTTGATCTATATTGCTAGGCATGGTATCACGTACTTCAAGATTATCATTAGGAATTGTGATAGTCATACTAATCTTGGGACCAAGGGATTATCCAGAAGAGTCTAAATCCTTCCTAATTAATTCCAATATCTCAAGCTAGTTTTGGTATCCATCCAAACTTATCATCCTGGAAGAGATCAATGTCAGATGAAATGTTAATGAGCAATGGCTTATAAGGGTGTGTTGGCACCTTATTCATGTAATAAAGATGCTTGTTTAACACTTTCCTCTCTATAAGGTTGCGATCAAGTGATATTGGGAGAGTTTTTTCTAAGAAGTAGTAGGATGAAGGTTGTAGGTCTGTAGCTTGTCCCATGAATATGATTTATATAATATAATAATGACTTGTGCTTTTGGTCTTTCTTGTTTCTGAATAGTTTTTCTGGAATAATTGTATCCAATTTTCTATTAAATCAAACTATAATAGGAACACCCATAGCAGGGATAACTTGTTTTGCTATTTATGTAGAAACTGGACCATTTTGTGAGAAGAAATTTGTGTTGCAAAATAATATAGAATTGTTGTGCACCATAGATACCACAATCCATTTTCTAGTAAAGGAATTATGGATAACAATGTTAGGAAATATAAAAAGGGGTAATCCGGATAAAAGCATGTTTGATTAGAATTATAACTAATAGCATTTAAAAATTTTACAAGATAAAGGAAAAACATTATTCCTTACAAAATCCTTATTGCCATTAAGGGTTCGGAATGCTTCACCAAAAATAGAAGTGGCTAAAAAAGTAATTATAGGTTTACTTGATGAGGATGAGGCCACTAGGGCATTGAAATGGTCTTTGTAGTGGAAATGAGAAGGATAGATTTTGTTCTAGAGAGTAGGTCAAGAATAAGATTGACATCTCCTTTAATGTGTTGAACAGTAAATTAGTACTTAGAGAACCAATCTTTGAGTCATAATAGTTATGGCATTGAAACTCCCTTGTTTTTGAAATCCATAATCCTTGGGAAGGCAGAATTATCTATCTGTACAGTAAAATAATGTCTAACAAGGTGGAACTCAAATTTTTTGATATTGTACCTAATGGCAAGAATTACTTTGTACCCCATATGATAATATTTTTCTGCTTTTTTGAACTATCTATTAGCATGTCCACAATAACATTGTTTTCCAACTATTTCTTTAATGAGTATAGCTCCCCAAAACTCATCATTAGCATCCACTTGTAGGATCCTATGGCTTATGTTGGGAATCTTTAAATGTGGTGGATATTAGCAAATCTCCTTAAGCCTTTTGACAACTATCGTTTTCTCATCCCCCAAGAGGGGCATTCTTTTTCATCATTCTGGATAGCTGGCTAGTATACTTAGAAGATGTGGGGAAAAAATCCTTAATGTAATTAACAATATCAAGAAATTGTTAGATCTCTTTAAAGGTAATCCTTCGCTAGAAACTTAAGGAGTTCTTAAGTGATATGTGGGCACCAAAGAATTTCATTCCAAGAAATTTGATATTGGGCTGCCCAATAAAGCTTTTCCTTTTAGGGAGTATAATTCCAAGGGCCCAGACTAAATCCAAGAACTGTTGTAAAAAGATTTTCATGGGCTGGTTTATCTTTGTAGAAAATAGGATATCGTCAATGTAAACTAATGTGCTTTGTAGGATGTGCTCAAATATCTTCATCATTGTCTTTAGAAATAATGAAGGGGGAACTTTGAGTCAAATGGCTTGACTATCTATTGGTATTGAGCACTTGGAATACAAAAGGTCATTATGTATCAATCATCCAAGTCAATGCCTAGTTGCCAAAATCCTACTTTGAGATCAAATTTAAAGAATACCTAAGCTTAGGCTAAATATGAGGACATCATCTGGGTTTTAGAAAAGGAACCTTATCATTTTGCAAGAAGTGATTTAAAGATTTGTAATCACTGAAGAGTTTTGTCTTTTCCTTAACGTATTGAGACTACTTATTTATATAGAATGTTAGACAAGCCTAACTAGATTTTGTTGGTTCAATCAATCCTAATATAGGGAGTTGGCTACATTCCTTTCTAGCTAAGGTAAGGTCATTTGAAATCATTCCAGGATGAGTAGTCTTTATAGGGTTGGCTTCTTTACTTGAAGGGTAGTTGAATAAAGAAATCAGGATTCTTCCATAATGGATGAAAATGGTTAAAATCAGCATGCAACATTTCACATCATTGTTGGAATTTTTGGGCAAACTCATCATATTCTTTAAGAGCATTAATGAGAGCATAGAGTTTCTAAATAATTGTGAATGGTTGGAAATTCCTTTTGAACTTGATGCCCATAAAAAGGACCTAGAGTCTCTGGGCTTTACAATATAGATCAAAGATGATAAAAATATCTTTACCATGCATCTTGCTTCCAAGGACTTTTATCCATACTGTATATTTTAGGAAGAATTGAATTCTAATATACTTCCTACTGATTAGGGATGTCTTGAACTTCTAGCCATGTATAGCTTGGAAATATTAATAATGAGGTTTCCAAGCATCTTCTGGGAGGATTTCTAAATTCACCATGGTTTTCATTGCACTATATCCATGAATCTAATTGCTTTGATAAGCCTATCATGTTTTGATGGAAGAATGTGTACCATAACATGAGGCGAATAAATGGTCTCCTGAAAGATGGAACTAGCTTGGAGTATGTATATAGGTAGATAATCTTCAAGATCAAATTCTTCAATTAAGGGTACCTTTTCATTGTTAAAGGATGAATCTTGGATGGCAAACACTATTTCTTCTATTTGTTCCTCTTGTTTATAGTACGATGATTCAGCATAATCTAAATTAAAACAGAGTTGTACTTGAACATAGAACGTTGTAGAACTTGAGACATCATGTGGATGAACTTATTTCTCTTATTAGGGCAATTTTTTTCAAATTTCCATTTGCTACTGCAAAGGTAGCAATGATCAATGTTCTTTTTCTTGAAAGACTTCATTTTGAAAAACTTTAAAGGCTTCATCTTTTTCCCATGGAGGAAGAACATTAATATTTCTCTTTGCTTTTACATTTTATCTCCAAATAGGATTTGTTGCAGGCCTTTTTCAAGATAGATTTGTAATCTTGAAGCTCTTTGAAGAAGTTTTGTTGTTCACAAAGTTTGTCAAGGGCTACAAGAGTTATTTGATGGATTTATCTAAAGCTAATGTGAGCTATATCCCTTCTTGTGGTGAGTATCATCTGTTGGAGTTTAGGCTAGATCTCTTTATGAAGTGATGTGAGGTAGACATGCTTTAGATTTGGAACATTAGATCTATTTAGCACATAGAATACTTGGGACATCCTTTGGAAATGAAAATTAAGTTCTTTCTTCTTAAGAGAGCAACACTTCATTGAGAAATAATCTTGTTTCGCCATTTTGCTTACAAGAGAGATATCTCCAATGAATTCTTAATGGATTTCTTCTAGAGCTATCGATGGATTACAAAACTGCATTTGTCTATATTCTCCATGACTCTGGAATAGTCTGCAAGTTGGCTCCTTCTTTTATGAGTTGCAAGTCAATCTAGGCAGCAAATAAATGTAATTTATCTCTCTTTTTAAACACAGTAAAGGTGAACCATGGGCATTGGTTGGTTTGGAGAAAGAATTCTTTGGAGGAAATGTTACCATTGGTTCAATATCTTGATGTGATTTTGTCTCAAAGTTAGAGTTTTCAACTATTTGCTCTTTGCCTTGATGGCTTGATCCTATCTTAGAAGCCATCAACATTAATATTATATCAACAAATTCTGCTCCAAAATCTTTATTGAAATCACTATTAGAAGTTCCTCACGGGATAATTCAGAAAAGATATCTAAATTATTTGTATGTATTCTTTCTTTTTGGAATCTTTTGTGGCATATATGCTTTAGGATGTTGTTGATCTTTCTACTTTATTTTGGAGGAGAATCATGGAGAGGAAGATACAGGGTTTTCTTCTTTCCTTCAACTAAGAATTTTGGTTTAGTAGGTTTCAGAGAAGATGTTCTCTGAACCTTTTTTAGAAGGCTGGAGTTCATGAAGGAATATTTTGAATAATCTAGTGGTGAGGTCGGAGGAGATTATTAATAAGAAAGTTGTCTAGTATAGATAGGACAGAAAAGGTGTATCACCCTTAGCTTATTAACTTCTATCTAGTTAGGTTAGGCTCTCAGCTCCTTATCTCTACTTCGTTTTAGTAAACTCAATCCCAAATTTCTTCTAATCTAATAGAAGACTTAGGTCTCTATCAAAGGAGCGTAACTTATTGATGAGGTCATCATGAATGTTTTGTATGTTGGAAGCCATACTGCTAACCTTAGCTTCTATGGAATGGACTTTAGAGATGACTTGCTCCATCTTGTTGCTAAGATCTTTCAGGAGAGGGAATAAAGGAAACTATTGAGGCTTGCATCCTACACGTGGTATCTCGTTCTCTCTATATTTGTGCAAGGTATTTTTTGTAGTAGAGTAGTAGTTGAGGACATGGTGGCTCAACATCTGGCTCTTTAGGTTCTTGAGGATGGAAAAAGTCTCTCCTGAAGACTTTTTTTTTTTTTGGTTTTTCTTCCATTGTCTAGGACAGTTGTTGTAATCTAAGGAAGAATTACTATTCTCCAAAACCTTCAACTAATTCAATCTAATTGAATCTAAAAATAGCTAAAATACCTTTACACTATAATCAACATGCTATATCAATATATAATATCCTCCAATACTAAATCAACATTTAATAAGATTTGAATTGAAACTCATCCCAACACATGTAATTCACAATTAAGCACATATTGACATATTTCAAGTCAACACATCAAGAGCCACATGCATCAACTCCAAAATTTTAAATCCATCAATTGAATCAAGAAACATGAGTCACATAATCAATTTATTACATGAATCAATCCAACAAATCCAAAATTAGGTATAAAATTAGCTCCAATACCACTTGAATGATGAGGAGGTGTAGGATACATAATAATTTGTAAAAGTAGGAAAGAATAACCAACACATCCTCAATCCAAGGATTTATTCCATGCCTCAATAATGGATTAAAAAGGTTGGAGAATGTTACCTTAATCACATGAATAAAAGGCAACTACCAAGCTCTCACAATGAAACTTTCTTTCAAGTAAGAAATTCACCTTTTCTCAAAGGAACTCCAACTTCTCTCTGAAGGACAGAAACCATAGCAACTCTTGCTACCAAAAACTCCTCCAAGGCATGCTTGAAATGGTGTCAAAACTGCAACTCAAGATGCAAAACCGTCGGTGACCAAAAAGAGCAAAAACAACCACCATCTTAAAGGAACTTGATTCACCAATCCAAAACTCACCAAGTGTTGAGCCTCTAAAGAAGTCCACACACCTTGAACACTCTCAATTTCTCTCTCAATTATCTAGAGATATGAGGAGGAAGAAGGAGGTAGAAGAACAATGCGTGAGGAAGTTATTGGAGAGAGAAAGTGGTTTGAGGGAATCTAGTAGATGGTTTCTCTCAATACATGAGATCACCACTTGATTGGAGGGAAAAAGCAGTTGGAAAATGGCATAAAGTGGCTGGACAAGTGGGGAAGAGGGGTGCATTTATACTGTGAGGTAGAAACCTTTGGAAGCTTCTATCACACACTTTTCAATTGGCCACTTGAGATGCTAATTAGCTAGTCAAGTTGTATTTTCAATTTCTTAAATTAAAATTCTGACTCAGTAATATTAAATAGACTCTTCCATTTAATTTTTTTCTCCAAAATTAGATTCTCAAATTAATTAAATTAACTCTTTAATTTAATTAGATTAACTTAACTCCTTAAGTTAATTAAATCAACTTAACTCCTTAAGTTAATTAAATCAATTTAACTCTTTAAGTTAACTTTGGCTAATTAAATTGCCATATGGCACCAATTAAATTAATTTCTTAATTTAATTAGCCTAATTTAAATCTTTAAATTATTTTAATTAATTTAACACTTAAATTAATCAAACCATATTGATCAATTAATAATTAGTCAATTAGTTCTCTTTCTTCTATAAACTTGCTCTCTTTAATTATCTAACTCCTTAGATAAATTCTTCAATCAAGTGAGAGAGTTCTAGGATTTTGTGTGTGACCCTTTAGGTTCATCAATTAATTAGACATGGACTCACAACTCTTAGTGATTTATTGAATATCGAATATTCTTACTAGAGTAAACTCTTTTAAACTAATCACTCTATCAATTAATCTTTATTAATTGAAGAGTACCCAATCTCTATAATCGATGTGTAACACAAGATTATAGAGCCCAACCAATCGGATTAATTAATTCAGGGTGAACTATTACTACTTATGATTGCTGTGCAGATACAGTTCTTTGGTTTCCTTTATCCCAAAAGAGGCTTGGAGCAAGATGTTTACTAGCTCCATAACAACCTCAATAGCCATATATCTATTCTTAATGTTCAATTCCTCATTATGACCTTATCTTTGGAAAAACTCTCTTTTTTCAAATTGTCATATTACCTTGTGCAAGAATTCTTGGAATTGATCTTCTTAGAATATATAAGAGATCAACCCCTTCTTTACAGACTGGCAAAGTGGATCTTATCTTTCAACTCACCAACCTGCATACTTAGGTAGTTTTTGCCCAACCTAAGCCTCAAATGACCTACTACGAGGTCGGAGTAAAATTAAACACAAGATTACTGTGGATCCTCAAGTTAAAGGACTAATTATATATACTATCGTAAGCTAGGGAATTTACTACTACCGACATGCCACCATAGCTACCTCACGAATTCTCTAACCAAGTTTTTAATGAATTTATTTCAAACAAGCACTCACTAGCATGTATCCATGTCTAACATTGATTGTCCATGAAATGGGGTAATATCCAACTCCTTGGAGTTGCATTGTTAATGCAAATCTATTCGAATTTTAGATACTTCGTCTCATAAGATTCTATGACTTAAACTATTTAAAATCATGACCTTGGAGACTTGTTTCATGATCACCATCATACGTGTGATCAAGTCCCATAGTCTAAGGTGATTTAAAGGTTTCAACCAAATGCATGCGAAGAAAAACATAATTGCATAAGATGACAATGGCCATTTTATTGAATATAATTTAATCACAATTGTTATATATAATAGTTTTACATCCCAATCTAATTAGCTTGCGGGACATTATTTCTACAAACACTGTGAAAATTTTAGGGAAAATATCTCTTCTACTATCCTTAGGTACTATTACTCTATAGGTGGCCAGGATGATGAACTTCCTAATGGTAAAGGCCCCCTCTAGCTATAACACCATCTTCAGTCTACCGACTTTGAATATTTTTTGAGTGGTAGTTTCTGTATTTTATACAAAGATGAAATTTCTCACTCTCAAGATCTAAGAAAGTAGTCGAGTGGCCTATGGCACAACGGCATAAATCTCCCATATAATGTGGAAGGTTAGGAGTTTGAACCCTAATGGACTTTTGATGTGCATGTGTATAAATAATAATAAAAAAAAAGATCTAAGAAAGTGACTGGATACCAAAGGATGGTTAGTAAGTATTGTATCAGCACTCTAAGGAATGCACTATCATCCTCAAAAAGCAAAGAAAGCACTCCAATGATGCGCATACACTAAAGCCAAGAGCATCCAACCTTAGAAAACGTGATAGAAACACAAAGCTTGGGATATGCTTCCAAGACAAAGTAGGATGGAAATTAAGGTGGAGACATCGAGTAGCTCAAGATGGAAGGGATTTTGACTACGAGAGCATATGAATTGCGACATATGGATGGTGGGAATAATTTTAATTGATACTCTCAATAGTTTTAAAACATATTTAAAACAATTTAATTAAATTTATGTAATAACTAAAAACAAATTAAGTAAAAATTTAAAAATAAAAATTTAAATTTATCATTTTAGATAATATAATTTTAGTTAAAATACAAATTTAATAATACTAAAATAACAAATATATTTAAAATAATTAAATTAAAGTTATGTATTAATTCAAAATAAAATAGATAAAAAAATTTTAAAAAAAGTCTTTTTCGTCTTCTTCCCTAACACCACCCCCCACCCCTCGCTACCTCGACTCAGGCTAGGCACATCCACTAACCCCTCCATTCCTTGAGCCAACCATAGCAAGCTTACCAGGGCCAATGGCCACCAGCCATGGGTGGCTACCTAGCTGACCAATAGCTTGACCAACTTGGTCATGGCTGATTCAACCACTGCTGCTAGCATGGCAAATCTAGCCACATGGTTAAGCAATGTTGGCCATGGCCTAGCTATATGTGTATATTTTTTATATATGTGATGTGTGTATAATATACATTTAATGTGGACAGTTAAGACTTCAAAGGCAGTTTAGTAAAAGAACTAAAAAAGGTCTAATGAATTAAACCAATGTTGGCATTATCCTTTCTTTTATCCTTAACATCCATGATAGTGTTAAATATATTATCAAACACATTTTTCTCAATATACATCACATCTAAACTATGCCAAATAATAGTTGTATGCTAATATGGTAACTCCCAAAAGATGCTCCTTTTTTACCCAATTTTGTGTTTTGCCAAATCCATAAATTTGATGTGTGCCATCCTATGGTTTTCCTAAAATTATATTAGGGAGCTTATCCACTTAATGACGCATGTCTTCACCATTTAGGTGAATAGGTAGTGGATCATTTTCAATTCTTTCTTTGCAAAACTTGTAGGCTTATCTTCTATATGGATGATTAGGAGAGAGAAACTAGCGATGACAATCAAACCAATAAGCTTTTCTTCCATAACAAAGTTTGAAAGATTTTGTATTCTCCATACAATAGGGATAGGCCAACCAACCATGAGTGCTCCATCCAAATAATATCCCATTTGTAGGGAAATCACTAATTGTCCACAAAAGTATGGCTCTCATATTGAAATTTTATCTCTTGCACACATTATAAGTTTCAACACCTATTGTTTATTGTATTTTCAACACATCTATTATTGGACGTAAAAGCACGTCAAGATTTTTTTCTAGACTCTTTAGGCCTAGAATAATCATATTAAGAAACATAAAGGACTTTTGCGTGCATATCCATAGAGAAAGATTATGTATTGTAATAATTATAGGCCAAGAAGAATAAGGAGTACTAGAATAGCCAAATAGGCTAAAACCATCCGTGATACGTATTTATGATGCAAATGATGGATAAGCGTGATCAAAATGCTTCCACGTCTTTCCATGAGATGGATGTGCCATATTTCTATGTTCAAAGTGAATTTTTGTGTGCTAAGTCATGTGCTCACAAGTATAACTAGATGCATATAGCCTTTTAGTCTTGGTATCAATGGCAAATAATGTAATATCTTGAATGGAACCTTTTTTCTTGCTCCTGACTTCCTTAGCTTGTATCGAGTATGACAACATACAAGACATGCTTGATGATCTTTGTTCTCCTTGTAATATAATACGCAAACATTCACGCAAGCATCAATCTTATCATAACTAAGACCAAGCGTAGTCAATTATTTTTAGTCTTGTACAAGTTTTTAGGCAACTTTTCATCTTCAGGTAACATGCTTTAATGATTAACACAAGTCAATCGTAGCAAGCTTTTGTGCTTTTGGATTAGCATCTTTTAATAACTTAAAAAACTTTTGTGCTTTTGGATTAGGTTGATGTTCATCACATGTTGGGTTCAAAATAAACTCATGACTCATAGTAACCATCACCATTGTTTTATAACGAGATCCCTCTTCATTAGAAACCATTGAAGACCACCCCAACATTAAAACTCGTGTTTGAAGATTCACCATTTGCAAACCATATAGTGTAATCATGGATGAACCGATTCTTTACAATGTGCAAATGCACATCTTTTCAGCTCAAGAATTTTCTATTGCTGCACTTAGAGCATGGACATTTTATTTGCCCTTTATAAATATTTTTTGGATTATTAAAGGCAAAGTCCAAAAGCTCCTTAACCCTTTGTGCAAATTCATGTAAAAGAAAACTATTGTTGTCTAAACGCCGCCACATCCAACTACAGTCAATATTCATTATTTCTATGTTAAATACATCTGTAGTAGATAATGTCAAGAAAATTAAAGAATTGATGCAAATTAAAATAAAAAATTCTTAAAGTGAAAATACCAAGTCTTATAACAAATAAATATCATATAGAAGAAAACCCACATCAAATCAACAACTTTAAAGAAAAAAAGAGAAAAGCTTAATTGAAAATTACATTAACACTACTCTTAAAAGAAAATTTTGTGAGAGTTTTCTTTGACAATTTTTATAGCGATTGTGAAGGAAAGTTTTGTCTTAGATTTATATATTAAATTTTAGGATATATCTTATACAATAATTTTCTTGCACAACAATAAAACAAAAATTCTTATGGGTATAAATGAATTTTATCAACCCACATAAAATCTATGCATGTTTATTTCTTATTTATCAATATTATTTTTGTCGATAAATTTATTGGTATTATTTTTAAATTACTAAAAAATTAAATTTTGGACATCTAATTTCTTTTGTTGTATGCTCTAAGAGCTTAATTGATGTTGGGAATGTACAATCAGTTGATGACAAATTATTTTATGATTCAATAATTGAGATATCTATCTTTGGCAAAGAACATTGAAGGATCTTTTGATTGAATGGGGCTTACAATGGAATTAAAGGGAAATTGTTGAAAAATTCTCAAAACTAAAGTTGTATTGAGTGATACAGGATTGTAGAAAACCAACAAAAAGTATAGGGAAAAATTTTTTAGATAGATATTTTGTGCCCTAGCACAACACAGGGCAGCAAAAACGACCTTTTGGGAAGTTGAGGCACTAGTGAACTCAATAACTAGGACTTGTCATTTGACAATAGATTATCGAATATCCATATAGCTCAGTAATACAACCTCTACCATTTTCATAATTTTTTAGTACATTTATACCTTTCTTTGTTGTAGAGAATATTGTATAGCCAAAGTAGTTTTGTAGTTTGAATGAGTGTCATAGTAGTTTGGTTTTGTAGTGATTCATATGATGAAATAAATTTTATTGTATCTTGAAGACTATTCACAACCCTTGATATATACAAAGTAAAGGGATGAAATAAGTTTTAAAGAAAGTGACATTAGCAACATGCTTTGAAACTACTTATAGTTCAACTTCAACACAATATTCAACCTTGAAAATCAACTTTAAAGTCATTTTAAGAGAGCCAAACGTTGTACGACAAGGAAGATAGACAACTTATAGTACAACAAAAAGTAATTCAACCCTTTGTATCAACAATCTTAACACGTATTTTGGTGATTCTAATGGCTTTAGTTTGAGAAATATCTATTGATATAATGAGACTTGATCATTTTATTTTAATTGTGGTCACTTCATGCGTTAGCAAACCAAGATACATTTCCTCTTCACAACACTCAACATGATACATGTACTAACTTAACCTAAACTTGTTGAGAGTGATGAAGGGACACATGCCGGCACCCACAAATTTGAAACATAATGCAACAACCCTTCTAAGACTAAAGGACTCAGAAACATTGAGTTGTGAAAATTCAAAACAACAAAAATCATAAGATATTAATATGAAACTTCAAATGCATTGCCATGAAAACAAATCAAAATTCTTATACTTAGAATAATCACTTTATGCTTTGAAGTCAATCCTAACTATTATAGTCAATAGAAAATTATCTTAAATAATAACAAAAAGTTCAAAGTAATTAATCAAACTAATCAAAACTATGAAACATCTTGTTGTCTTGTCACCAACCCCTTATTGATCCCCTCTCCATTCTCAACTAATTCTTCGACATAAATGGTTATAAAGTAATACCATCAATAAATCTTCCAGTAAATAGTTCTTTGACTTTCTATTAATTTGAGCTAGTTACTTATGTAATACATAAAAAGACATAAGAAAAAAACATGATTTTCTTATAAGTAAAACAAAAATATCAATTTTCAACAATAAAATAGTTTGAAAAGGCATACATATTCAATGTGATAATTTTTCATCTTAAAGAAGGCAAAATTTAGAAAGTTATATTTACTAGGACATTGCCAAAAATATATTTTCAAAAGTTTTAGGATTTTGAATCAGAATACAATCAAAATATCATACCCATCAGAATATCTTCAAAATATACTTTCAGAGACTTTCAAAACTTTGAATCTAGCCTATAGTTAGAAAATCATACTTATTGGATTATTACTAGATACATACTTTTATAACCTTCGAGACTTAACAAAACATATAATTTATGGCGTGTCAACAATTCATTACTCATTCATGCTCATTAACTTTCAAAATTCCAATTGGTCAACTTGATCAAAGTCTTAACTAGGACCTTATTAAGTGCTTTTTGACAGTCTTATTGTTACCCATAAGAAAATCTTAACAACAAACCCCATTATGTCGATTCAAACACTACTATTGTTACTCATAGGAAGTTCTTAACTATAACCCATTTAAGTTGAAAAAGTTTGCCATTGTGACTCGATAGCATGATTTTGGAACTTGTTCCTATCGATAATTTATATAATTCAAAGCATAACTGTGAATCTGCTTTATTAATAAGAAATAATTTAATTTTTATTTTTAGTGAACATGGAATCACATATAAGGCTTTATTTAATAGAAAATCTATCCATAACGTGCTTAAATCCTATTTTATACAAAAAAGATCATTTAGTTAGAAAAACATATACCTATTTCCTTTTTTTTTTATTTTGAGGGGTGTAATCATTTTCACAATAAAAAACAATGAAGGAAGAAGACTACTTACTTTTGATTTTTGTAAATATGAAATCACAAGATAGACTTTACTTAACAAAAAATTTTAAAATAGTATGCTCAAACCCTATTTTTATATAGAAAAATTATTAAGACAAAATGTGTATACATATATATGGGCATCTTATTTAAAATACCCATTTGCATTTTGTAGCTTCAACTCCCCATTTTAACTTTGTCTTTTGAGTTCACTCCCTAGTCACTTAAATTGTCCGAAATGTCCCTATTTTTCTCATTCTCTCTCTCTCTCTCTCTCTCTCTCTCTCTCTCTCTCTCTCTCTCTCTCTCTCTCTCTCTTTCTCTAGTTTAGTTTAGCTTTCTGTCTCTTCATTCTTTCTTCTCCACTATTCTTTCCCCCAACTCTTTACTACAACTTTCTCCTGTGAATAGCAATTTCTTCTTCTTCTTCTTTTTTCTTGTTTTCTGCCCTTCATAACTTATTTCACAAGAAGAAACCTAACAAAATCTTATTGTAAGGCCAACTTTCAATAGGAAGAAACCTAAATAACGTCATTTTTATTCATTTTATTTTTAGTTTGAATTTTTGTATTTGACAACTAACAAAATCTTCTCAGCAAATAGTAGAAAAATAGAAGGTAAATTTTCTTCAATTTAAGCTTAAAAAATATTTTTGAGGGGCCAAGATGCTCAAACTCACTATTCAAAAGTTGTGTTTTTAGTGGGAAATTTTATGTCATATCAATTTGTATTGTATTATATAATATGTTGTACTATTTTTTTACCATAGAAGGGATGGCAAATTATTGCTTTTAGCTACTGAGCATATTTGTATTTGGAGTTGTCTAGATTCAATTTTCATTTCTTTAGAAAGATAATACCTCATTTCAGTAAAGTAATACTTTATCTTTGTATATACATACTTGATCTAAAAGTTTTAATACCCTATCTTTAGCATCTAGTACTGCATAAGAATGATTCTATACTTATAAGTCAAATGGCCTAATTTGGCATTAATTTATTGATGAAACAACATATAAGACCATCCAAAAATAATAAAATAGGATATTCACATGCTTAATGGTTGGAAACACAATTAGTACTGTAAAACGACATTGTAGGTGGTAAAATATTCCATTTAGATGTCAACATTATAAGGAAAATTACAATTTCAAGGCTATACCAACACAATAAGGTCTAAAATACTTAAACTGAATGATATTTAAAATTTATAAGACTGATACTGCATAACAGAGATGTAATACCTTATTTTGACAAAATAATATTTCATTTTTGTATGAAAATACTTGATTTAAAAAGATAAATACCTTATCTTCAATATCTAGTACTACAATGGAATGATTCTATACCAATTAGTCATGTGGCCCAATTTACCTCAATTTATTTATGAAATAACATATAAGACAATCCAAAAATAATTAAATAACGTATTCTTCAATTAATAGTTGGGACAAGCATGTGTTCAAATGGATAGAAACACAATTATTAGTGTAAAGCACTGATATTGATGGTAAAATGTTTCACTTGGACTTCAATATTATAGGAAAAAATAGAGTTTTATAGCTATACTAATATAACAAGGTCTAAAATATTTAAATGAGACAGTGTTTAAAATGTATGAAACTAAAATTGCAAATCAAGTATGTCTTTTGAGTGTTTTTATGCTCTTTTTTCCTCGAACCAAATTTACCTAAATTTGATGGTGAAACAACTATAAGACTAACATTTTCATGAGAGGTTCATTGGTTCTTGATGGTGGTATAGAAAGGATACATTTATCTTATTCATCAATGGTTTATACTAGTATGAATGAGAACACAAGTGATTGGATATGGCTATTTATGTTCCCGACCATTTGCACACATGCTATCATGTCCATTACTTGAAGAAAATATGATTTTCATGCATTAGATGGTCTTATGTGTTGTTTCATCCATCCAATTAAGATAAATTGGGCAACAAAAAAAGTTAGTATGGAAACATGCCATATAAGTACAAAACAAAGCAAATTAAATACAAAACATTAAAAATCAAGTATACAACACAAAAAAAAATGGTACTTTTTTCTCAATTTGTAGTAACATTCTTACTACATAAGAGTTCAAGTTGAACTTGTCTTAATTTAACATGCATGATTACTAAATCATAATTTATTAGTCCTAGGATTGATATAGTCATGAAAGGTTTATTGGTTTTCGATGGTGATGTCAAAAGGATATATTTACCTCATTCATCAATAATTTATACTAGTATAAATGAGAACACAAGTTATTGGATGTGGCTATTTGTCGTCTCAACTATTTGCACACACACTATCACATTCATTACTTGAAGAAAATATGATTTCTAGTGCATTAGATGGCTTTATATGTTTTCTCACCTATCAAATTGAGATAAATTGGGTAAAAGGAAAAGTCAGTACAAAATCATGCCATATAAGTATAGAATGGCATGAATTAAGTACAAAACATTAAAAAACAAGTACATAGCACAAACAAAAGTGGTACTTTTTTCTCAGCTTGCAGCATCATTTTTAGACATAAGAGTTTATGCTCAACTTGTTTTAATTTGGCCATGGTTTTATGATCATGCAATGGAGTTCATCTCTTATGAGCTAAGAATGATACTAGAAATTCGCAGAAAAGTACCCAACATTCACATTTATGTATTATAGAACTATGTTTATGTACTTAATTTGCCAATGTAGTATACTTATTATGTGTGTTTCAGTACTTATTTTTTCAATGGCTAAGATACAACTACTAACACCCTTAAAATTTAGTATTTTAAAAAATAAGGATACATGAAGTAAGCTATTGGTTGGCCAGATTTTAGGACTCAGGAAAATAAAGAAAAAGGACTTAATTGCATGAAAATTGAAAGTTTTGAGGTTAGTTTGCAATTTGCAAAAACTTGATTGAGTAATCTTTAAAAGTTTTTTCGATCGAATTGTAATTATTTAAGGCCAAATGGGCTAATGTTATGCACTCACTTAGTCCAAGGATCGAATTGAAGAATGTTAAAGCCTTGAAAGACTTGATTGGAAGTTGGCTTAAAGATTTGGGTGTCAAAACCTAATTTTTGAAAGTACATTTATATATATATATAAATCTCACCCCTAATTTCTTCATTTTCTTCCCCATGTATTGAGCCTTCCCTTCTCTGGAAATCTCTCTCCAATGATAGCCAAACCTCAAAACTAATCCAACCATCATCTTCATCTTCTCATAGCGAACATGCCAATACCAAGAACTTCATAGTTTAACCAAAGAAATGGCCAAAAATCAAAGCCTAATGTGAGCTCATGGCATATGTGATGGGTTTCTATGTTTTGATGACTTTTGGAGGCAAACCGAGGGTGGGTCTTAATGGGTTCAACTCGGTGAACAAGTTGGTAGCTTTAATTTTGCGAACGGGCAACCGGCGGAGCTAAATTAGATGTAGTGGTGCATGGCAGTATTAAGGTAGTTAGTGGCAATGTTTTGGCTAATTGGCCCTCAATTCCATAGCAAAAGGGGAAATTGGGATGGACATTATGTTGTTTAAGCTAAAAGGTGTCGAACAGTGATGGTGTTGAGTTGTTTTGGCAGCGGTGCATGGCAATAGTTCTGAGACAGCTTTTTTACCTCATCACAGTGATTGTGGTAGTGCCCATAGTTTGTGATTCCAGGGCTTCAATTGTCAGGTCTTGGGTAATAGAGTTAGATTAGGGATTTCATATATATAAACATATATATTGTACCATTTATTCCATAAAACTTGTATTATTACACATGTGAATAAGAAATGATATAGGATCAAGATTTGGATCATGAATGTACCATTGTAAGTTTAGTGAACTCGGATTTGTATTGTCATGTGATAAGTTTAGGATAATTGAGCTTATTAGAGGATTAAAACTCTAATCTTGTGATTTGGAACCTAAGAATAAAATTGGGATCATTAAGGAATAATTAGGCCATTTTCATTGATTTAGTATATTGTGGTAAGATCAATAGAAGGACTAAGGACTTGATATTATTTTTTATTGAGATCAGTGTGATTAGCACTATCAGTAATGTTTATGCCAAATGAACCCTAAAACTATCATATTAAGTGAATGGCTATCGATTTTAGATTATTAATAGCAAGACTGTAATTATTGGAGGTTATTAAGGTTAATGAGAATTTTGATTGTGGATTTATTCTTCTAGTTAGGTGACAAAGAAATGGGTCCTACAAATAATAAGCTACTAACTGTGACTACATCTTTTGAGACTAGAAGGCAAGGGTTTACCAATCTAGCATTGCTTATACCTATTTATTCTTGTGGAGAACCACTGCGAGGTTAAATGTGATTTGTACTATATCTGCTCTTGGTTATTGAAATCTAAATTGCTTAAGTTCTTCATGCTTGTTATTTGTTGATTGATGCGTATACCCCTATAAGGGTTATCTCTTGATTATGCTCTGATAAGAATTTGTTCTTGTTCGTTTTGACGCCCAAAACTTTTTATTGATACCTATTACTGTACTTGCTATTGTCTTATCACTTATCACCATCTCATATTATTATTAGATGCCTTATCGACACACTTGCTTGTTCGTACATCGTTATACGGCCATGTTGTCTTAATCATACATGCTAATCATTATTATATTGCCTTGTCAACATATTTATACTATTGTCTGTTGCCTTGCTGGCACACTTGTTTCACCTGGTATCAGTGATACAATAGGGATTTCCCCCTGAGCGTATGTGTAAACTATTATTAGTATTTGTTAAATGTATAAAAGATTGATTGGCCAAAGGCCTAAACGAGCAAAATGTTTGGACATGGGACATGCTATTTAGTCTACTATATGCAAAGGATTTTCCCCTAGGTATCAGTGATGTGCTAAGGATACTCTTAAGCATCTACCGTGTGTCAACGATGCGCTAGGGATACTCTTAGGCATCTACGTATGTCAACAATGTGCTAGGAATACTCCTAAATATCTACTGTGTGTCAGCGATGTGCTAAGGATACTTCTAGGCATTTTTTGTGTTTCAGTAATGTGTTAGAGATACTCCTAGGCATCTACTATGTGTCAGCAATGTGCTAGGAATACTTCTAGGTATCTACCATAAGTTAAGCTATCATGCTCGAATATGGCAAACTGATTTGAATAAGAATTATTTTGATATACATGTCAAGTTGGTTCCATTGAACTACATTTGACTTGGGCTTGTTTATTCCGATTCTATCTAATTGTTTGTAAATTGTTCGTGGAGCAATAAGAAATGAGAGATTTTTCTCTGCTCAAATTATTGTTTGTATTTGATATTTTTCTTGTTCTAACTATTAAATTATGATTTGCTGAGTTGATTCTTTCTTGACTGATCCTCACTATTTATGATTAAGATATCGCTTACTAAGTCCTTTGGACTTGCCCCCGTTTACCCTTTTATTCTCAGACATGATTAACTGAAGGATATGGATTTCTAGCTTGGGCTAAGACTAATATATCTTGTAATAGAATAGGTGTTTATATGTATATGTGGGTTTACTTGAATGTTAAGCTTGCACTAGAGATATTGTGATATGTCAAGTTGATATTGATGACCTGAAGCTTGTTTATGTTTTGTTAGGTGTTCAAAAGTTGAACTATGGTATCTGTATAGTGTTTTGTTAAGATTGATAAGTTGAAATCTGCCACTACTTCTAATAAATTTAGTTCATAGGTCTATTGCTTATTTATAGGTCTCAAATTAAGATTAAATTTGGAATAATATCTCAGCTTAGGGATTATCTTGAGTAAGGCATTACAAGACTCAATTCAATGCGTGGAACAACACATAAGACACTTTAATACGACAAAATCATAGTTTGTTGAAGAAATGGTCATGAAGTATGTGTTGAAATGGTTGAGAACTAAAACATTCATATCTAACTACTTATACTCTCATTCGTAGTAGTATAAACCATTAATGCATAAGTTAAATGAATCCTTCCGACACCACCATAAAAAACTACTAAACCTATTATGACTATATAAGTTCTAGGACTAATACGTCATGGTCTTATGATCATGTAATGGTCAGATTAGGCCAAATCAAACTCAGTCCCTTATATGTAGAGAATGATACTACAAATCTGCAAAAAGTACCTAGTGTTGGCAATCATGTACTTCGAAACTATGTATATGTATTGAGTTTTCCCTATTTATGTGCTTATTTTGCATGATTTTGTACTTGTTATTCCAAAGGCCTGGTTTAACCTCAATTCAATACTTGAAACAACACATAAAATACTCTAATACAATAAAATCATCTTTTCTTCAAACAATGTTTGTGATAGCACCTGTTGAAATGGTTGGAAACACAAATACCCAGATCCGACCACTTGTAGTCTCATTTATACTTATACAAATCATTGATGCATAAGCTAAATAAATCCTCCCAACACCACCATCGAAAACCATTGAACCTATCATGATTATATGAATCCTAAGACTAATACATCATGGTCTTATGATCATACAATAGCTAGATTTGGTCAAATTAAACTCGATCCCTTATGTGCTGAGAATGATACAGAAAATCCACAAAAAAGTACCAAGTTTTGGTGATTACATACTTTGCAATTGCATTTATGTACTGAGTTTTTCTATTTATGTACTTATTTTGTATGATTTCCTACTTGTTTTCTCAAATGTTGAGTTTAACCTCAATTTGATGCTTGGAACAATACATAAGACACTCCAATACAATAAAATCATCTTTTATTCAAATAATGCTCGTGATAGTACATGTTGAAATAGTTGAGAACACAAACACCCACATCCATTCACTTGTGTTCTCATTCATACTAGTATAAACCATTAATGCATGAGCCAAATGAATCCTCCTGACATCACCATTGAAAACTACTGAACTTGTCATATAACTATATGAGTTCTATAACTAATACATCATGGTTTTATGATCATGCAATGACCAGATTAAGTCGAATTGAACTCGGTCCCTTATGTGTTGAGAATGGTACTACAAATCCGCAAAAAAGTACTTAGTTTTGGCGATTATGTATTTTGCAATTGTGTTTATGTATTAAGCTTCCCCTATTTATGTACTTATTTTGCGCAATTTTCTACTTGCTTTCCTTAAGGTCAAGTTCAACCTCAATTTGATGCTTGGAACAATGCATAAAACACTATAATATAATAAATCATCTTTTTTTCAAACAATGCTCGTGATAGCACATGTTGAAATGGTTCAAAACATAAATAGCCACATCTAACTACTCGTGCTCTCAATCATACTTGTATAAATCATTGATGCATAAGCTAAATGAATCCTCCTGATACCACCATAAAAAACCACTAAACTTATCATTATGACTATATAAGTCCTAAGACTAATACATCATAGTCTTATGATCATGACATGATCAGATTAGGTCGAATCACATTCGGTCCTTTGTGTGTTGAGAATAATACTACAAATCCGCAAAAAAGTACCTAGTTTTGGTGATTATATACTTCGAAACTATATCTGTGTACTGAGTTTTCGCTATTTATGTACATATTTTGTTTGATTTTCTACTTGCTTTTCGAAAGATTGAGTTTAACCTCAATTCAATGTTTGGAATAACACATAAGAAACTCTAATACAATAAAACCATCTTTTCTTCAAATAATGCTCATGATAGCATGTGTTGAAATGGTTAGAAACATAAACACAACGTCCAAGCACTTATGTTCTTATTCATACTGAAAAACTGCAAAAAATTACCTAATTTTAGCAATTATGTGCTTTGGAACTTCATTTACGTACTAAGTTTATCATTAATTGTGTATTTATTTTGAGCTACCCTATAATATATAGATATATACCAATATCTATATATAAAATTCCAAATTACACTATGAGTTGTAAACACCATCCATTACGATCATCCAAATACACAAATTATAAATGTTATCAAGTAAGAATATCATAAATACTTAAACAATCACCTCAATATCCACATATAAAAAGTAAATTCATCCAAATAATAACCATTTGAACTTCATCATTGAGCCATGGAATACATTAAATCATGCTCATCGGTCAAAATTTTTGCAACAATATGTGTTTGATGCGTGTTTATAGAACAATTATTTGCATATTCCCATAAATCCTTGGTGTTTTTTGCATAATACTCTACCCAAAGATATTCATTAACTCCATAGTCTAGGTCCCTATTTTCGCATAACAATCTAACCAAGTGTGTCTAAAGGTCATCTTATCATCCAACATCTTCATAACATTTTTAAAGTACCCTAAAGAATACCGAGAATATAGCTTAGAGTCTCTTTTACCTTTAGTTTTATGTGTAGGTCCTTGAGGTTTAGCCATTATTTTTGTAGAAAAGAAAGAGCTATATAACTGCATAAATATTGCATTAGAGGTTTTGGAACTACAACTCACAATTTAAATGCTGAAAGTTTGAATTTTTGTACCAAAAAAAACTTGCACAAAATATTGAATTAAAAATTTTGTGTACTGCAACTCACAATTTAAATATTAAAAGTTTGAATTTTGCTACCATATTATTTTAAATTAATATTAGTCATATTAATAATGAGCTTGCAGGAATGGATGCCCAAGAAATGCTTAAACATGATTTATACACTTTGTATACACCATAAATCAAATAATATCCTTAAAATTCAGTTATAAAAAACTAATGTATACTATACCTTATAAGAATTTTATAATTATTAAATTTAGATACTTGATAATTGAAATATACAATTAAAACAACAAATGAAGTATAAATTGACAATATTCGAGTACGAAAAGATTTACATTAGAGGTTTTTATAAAGGAAGATATTGATTGTTGGTGAACTGAGTACATATAGTAGAAATCAAAGAAATATATAAAAATTCTTTCAATATTTCAATACAATATAGTAGAAGAGAAAATTACAAAACTTACCTTGTAAACTATGCAATTGACGAGCAAAAAACAAACTCATCTAGCTTGGGCAACACTACAAACAATGAAAATTAGTTCAGAAATAATAAAGGGAAGAGAGAAAAAGGCCAGTTGTTGTAGCACCAGTGGAAAAAAAGCGATGACAGCATCGTTTGAGAGAGTGAGAATCGGTCTTGAAGATGAAGGGAAGAGAGAAAAAAAATGAAAGGGGAGGGTTATTTTAAAGAAATGTGTTTGTGAATACTTAAGTGGAGTGTCTGTTGGTATTTTCAATTTAAGTGGGCTTGTTTTTATCTTTTTAACTTAGTTGGGGAGTGGACTAAAAAAAACTTTGATTAGGGAATGAATACCAACAAAATTCAAATGGGAATTGATTCCTTATTGAAAGTAGCTTTGGTTACTTTTTCCCAATTAATCCTAGATATATTTCTTAAAAGTCATTTTACGAAAATATAGGAGGAAGAAACTATGTACCCATCCTATATTTCCTTTCCCTTAATTTATGAATTGGTTCGAATTTTCTAAATCCTATATGTAAATACATCATATAAGTTAAGGTCCTAAATATCTAAATGAATAGTATAACTAATTAAAGGCCTAAGTACTAGCATAAGAATGTGAATTGATTAATCCTTAGGCTCTTCACCTTCTCTCTGTGATCTTTAGCCAGAGAGAATTCTTGGAGAAATTTAGATTATTTATAGAGAATTTTTCTTTAAAAGGAAGCAGCACGAGGAATGAGTGTTGGGGTTTCAACCACCTATAATAGGATTTTAGTAAGCAAATGTGGCCAAATACCTTCTGGAAGTAAAAAATTATTTAGATAGAGTTTTAAAGTGAGAGAAAGACCTCCATGATGGTATCTCCATCCATAAATCTGAAGATTGCATCAAAGGTAATAATGTAGGTCACCTTTAATTAATGTAAAGAGAAATCAATAATTAAAAGGTTGTACCGTATTACTTATTCCCCAAAAAAGAACACAATCTTTCAAGCATACTTTCTCTACTTCCCAAACCTATTCATGCGCTAAATGGATATATAACTCTTATAGTTATGAATTATGGCCCACCAACATATCAAGTCAAATAACATTCAATGCAAGACTATGGCTCCAGTTCATATATAGTCCTAAACTGATATTTCTTGTACTTAGCATAACCATTAACTTTGAAATCTATTTATCAAAGCTTCTTCCATCAAGTAATTGTCATCCAATTCCACTTTATAGTCCAACTAGAAGTAGTTAACTGAAGAATCCCTTTGTATCCAGAGAAATGAGGCACATGGATTAGATTGATCCAGTGAATTTTTCTGATTTCGTTTTAGAAAGAAAAGTTCATTGGTTTTAGTATGTCACCAGCCCATTCGCACATCAGCTTTTATGAGGATATCACTTGGATTGTAAGGCATATATATATATATATATATATATCACCAGAATGTACCAAGGCACTTGTACAGAGCTCTAACCCTGTATCTAGATTATCACTAATTCTTTGTTGTAGCATAAAAATAGGTTTGTTTCCTTGCAATAGTTAGGTTTGGATGCGGAACCTTCCCTGGTATTTGTTGTATAGAAGGATTAGAGAGGTTATAGCGAATAGGCTGTGTTAGTAAATAGCAATGTAGTGAAGATATAGGTTTTAGGTTTTAGAAATTTTGTTCATTAGGTTAGATTTTAGGATTCGGGAAGTACTTGAATGTATCATTTATTAATGAGAAATACATATTTCCAGGCCTAGTGTACTTTAGATATTGTTTTCCTAACTCATGTTGAAAATTGATTTGCATTAAGATGAGCTGGAAACTAGGCTGCTAACACAACCAGATGCCTTTGCTGTTGTTAATAATCTATTCTCTAGGACCACTCAAGTGTTCTATTCTGAGTCGGTTGCATAGTGCAACATTTGTGATACTTAATTTTCTCCTGTAAACTGATTTGTCATTTTTCAAGCAGCCAAAAAGACAAAAGTTAGAATGACCGAGAAATACTAATTTGTTGTTGAGTTCTTAGTTTGTTTTCACTTGTTTAGTTTTAAGTTGTCGAACCAGAAACACTGAAATCATGGTGCATAATCTAACAATGCAAAGATGTCTGCATAATGTAAGACAACAGCTAAATTGGAATGCAACTCGACAATTTTTGAAATAAAATTACGTACAAATGGCAATGAATGTTGCAGTAAACTAGTCCTTGAGACGAGAACTGGATTGTTATAATCTGCTTATGGTTTGAACCCTCTTGCTGCTGTATGCAAATTTTTTACTGCGTTTCGTGAAAATTATAGTCCAATTGGTTCTGTGCACAGAAAGGGAAATGACTGTTCTCACTCCGCAGCTTTATAGTTAAAAAACTGTATACCTCTGTTTCAACGTATAATGTGATCACAGATGTTCAACAATCTTAACAAACAATGCTAAAGTGTTGTTTTATTTTCCCTTTTTGACCCTCGAAATTCTCAGGTTAAAATAAATTTCTTCAATTTGTCCGCATTTCGCGAAAGGAAAAATAATATCACACTAAAAACTCCGCTGCCCATTACTTCGAGATTACATAACCATGCTAGCCTTCAAACAACTTTTCCAGGCATCCCACTCTGACCTATTATGAACCTAAATGTCATAATTTTTGTTTTGCCAGAAGATGTGTATGCTTACTTGCATTCTTGATATAAGTACCAACAAGAACAAACTGATACACTCATATGAAGCTTGATCATAGAATAAATAGGGGTACTAATAACCTGTTTTACGTTAACGAGAATAATGGTAAGCAATTCCTTACCATGCTTCAGGTTATCAAGATGCAATGTTTTCATCCTCTGTCTAGATAGGATAACACAGCACTCTACCATAATGAGCTGAAATTCCTTCTCTTTGGAACTTTTGACATTCTCATAGGATGTGATAATGCACATCAAGAAGTCAACAGGAATATCATCAACTTCTGAGCTAAAACTCTTCTACTTGGAGTATTATTTGTATCTGTTGCTTATTACTTATAAGCGTCAGTGGTTTCTACTTCTTTCTAATTTTTTAAACTGAAATCAGTATGCATTTGTAATTAAAAAAAAAAGAACGAAAAGAAAAAATAGAAAGATGATGGCATTATCATTATCATTGTATATCCAATACAAACTTGGCTAAAAATTACTTACAAAAAACCGGCAAGGTCGTTTTGCCAAACTCCACTTGGGAAACGGGCTGTTGCTGGAAAGCAAAAGAACTGAACAAAGATGTGATGATCGTCTTACTTTTTGTGCCATTCTCTTGGCAGAGCAATTCTAAAACACATCTTTATGCAGACTTTTACCACAACTTTCGTCTATCAACAGTATAAAGATCACCTTTACCAACTTTATTGTGTGTGAAAAAATGTATGTAGCATTTACAGCACCCATTCTAGGGCCTTCACATCTCCAAAAGACTTTTCATCTCTTTCTTTAATTTCCGTCTGGTGAGAATACGCATTCTCCTGATCAATCTGTTGTTCCGGTTTGCAGCTTTTCAGGAATACATAACCAACAATTGTATCAAGAACAACTAGTATAGCATACAAGTAAGAAATGAGCATTCCCTCCAAAGCCAGGGATGAATTGGGAGCCATAGATCGACGATAAGCTCTTAAAACACGGTACTGAAAAAGTGCTTCAATGGAAGCTAAGGCCAAGTTGATCGGCACAGCTAAAGATAATGCCGTTGCAGTTCTACCCCGGATCAGAGCACAAACCTTGAGAATTGTATTAAAGCCACCTCGCTTTTCTATTCCTGAGACTATCAATGATAAGTTGCATAAGATATAGGCGTTAGCAAGAATGATGGAGTAAATTATGGCTGCTGTTGCTGAGAGGAGTAAAAGGGGTCCTGGAGAAGAAAGGCCTAAAAGGTCTGAGCAATTGAAAGCTATGACTAGGAGACAGAAGCAAGTGGCATTGGCCGAAAGAATGACTAATGAGTTGCAAAGTTGGGTGATGAGAAGGGGATTGAGGATCAGAATCCAAGAAAAGAATCCATTTTTCTCTGTAGCCGGTTTGTGATGATGCTCAAGGGCTTTAATTATGGAGGCCTTGGCAAGGAGGAGAAAGGAGAGGGTAAAAGGCAGGACGAAAAGGAATGAAAGACTGGTCTGAGAGAGCTTAAGATTGAGAATGGCAAAGAGTTCTGATGAAGGAGGGAAGCCTGCAGCAAGGAAAAGGGACCTCAGGCGACCGTGGACTAACGGAAAGAGATACGATGAGGAGAGGAAGGATTGGGATAGGAGCGTTGAGACGGCGAAAGGGACAGCGAGGAGCGGTGGAGTTGAAGTGAAGTATTGGAAGCTTTGAAGGAGAGTGAAGATTGCTCTTCTCATAATTCTGGCTGCACTCCCCATTGGAAAAGATGAGTAGTAGTAGTGGTGGTATTCTTCCATGATGGAGGTATTATTAATTGTGCATACACGGCACAGGTGGCTCAGCAATGGGGTGTGGACAGAGATGTTTTAAATGAGGATTATGAAAGTGTGTTTGTGATGGTAGTTTGGTGGTGGTTTTTGGATGGAATGGATAGGCCAACAACTGGTAAACTAACAGCACCAGCAGGGCAGGGCAGCAGAGGTGGTGGTGGTGGAGGAGGAGGAGTTGTATCTGCATTTGTTTTCACCAATTCACTTTGT
>JACGDI010005456.1:2505161-2525948 GCA_014898725.1 Jacaranda copaia | reverse complement strand
TATATATATATATATATATATATTATTTATAAAGCATAAGAATTTAGAGTAATTATTTGAGATGTTTTTTTTAATGTATTGACTAAATTAATCAAATACGGACAAAAATATCATAAATAAATTAGTCATGTCTCTATCATCTCTTGCATATTATGCCGTTTCTCTCTTCATCTTTTGTTCCTCCTATTATATTATTTCTTTCCTCTCTAACATTATTTTCATATAATAAATTAAAGCAAATATATTTAAATAATTTAGAAAGTATAGTATCATATGAAGTTAAATTAATATTTTTAATTTTATATATTAAAAATTAAATACGCATATCGAGAATGTCACGACTTTTAGTCTAAACTTAATGATTGATGCTTGTTTCTCTCTTCATCTTTTGCTCCTACTACATTATTTCTTCCTCTCTAACTTTATTTGCATCTAATAAATTAAAGCAAATACATTTAAATAATTGAGAAAGTATAATATCGTATGTTACTAAATTAATATTTTTAATTTTATGTATTAAAAACTAAACACACACATCAAGTATATCATGACTATTAAGTTTGAACTTAATGATCTGTACCTTTTTTGATGTGAAACATTAAATAAATAAATATATATTATACATATTCTATATAATATTTGACGAATAATACTTTATTTTAACAAATATTTGTTATATTTATTTAGAACCTCAAATACATAAAAATATTTACAAGTGTTAATTGAATATCATAAAAAATAAAAATTGCTGATAATTTATAAACAACAATTATTGTTAAATAATTATCTTTAAGACGTGTGATTAATATAAATTTAAATAATTTAGTGGTATACACCCAATAAATTTTAGCATAAGTTGAAAATAAATACAAGTACAACATATATAAAAATCATGCAAACTTATATCATATATTTGTTCTTGAACATTTTTTCTCAAGCCTATGTTACTCATACATTTATAAATCTGTTTATTAACCATTTTCTTATTATTAACTAATATTTTTGCCACAATGTTAAAAAATAAATCATGAGACATTGGTATACATTAAATCTCTCATAAGCCGTGATCCACGTTTCTGGAATCAGATTTAATAAATTTTCCTTTGGGATTTACCTTGTTACATAGGTGCAGCTAGGAATATACTTAGAATCAACTGAGATAAATAGAGCATCTTTCATTTCCTAAGGAAAAGAAAAATCAATTGAATGATTTCGGACTCTATACGCCATCTGCTAGTGGAGAGTAGCAGCATATCTGCATATGTGGTAGTTGAAGGGACTGCTCCATATATTTGAATTTGAACTTTTAAAGTTGATTTTAAACAATGATTTGAGATTGGCATGTCGAAGTTTGGGAACATGGTTACAAGAACTGTTCCTACATTTAGTGTTGTTTCAACTATGCCAATATAAGCATGTTGATAATTAGAAAATCTTGTGTCAAGTAAGGCAATTCTTGACACTGTTGGTAATCCTTTTATGTTGTCGAATGTGAGTGCAAATTTGGCTGCTCCAAAATGAATATGCGTAAATTTTTTAGCTAGCCAGACTTCCAGTGAAAGAGATGGAATCTTTAGAGTAACAAATTGTTCTTTTTCTGTTGCTAGGAGGAAATATCGATCAAATGCAGATGCTTGGATAAATTCTTTGACATGTGTTTTGGAAGGGTTGATAATACTCTTAACTGTTTTAGAGAAAGAAGATCTGGGTTTAGAAAAAGCATTATAAGGATTAATTTAATGTGTGGTATAAAAGCCATCAAATGCATCACTATCTTTCACCACAATTAAAAAGTTGTAGTATATAGTAGTTAATCACCATACTTTGAAAAAAAATGTAGATATTTAAATAATTTCTAACCATAATTAAATGTAGTAAAAATAAAACTATTTTAGGGTCTTTTGAGGAATTTTACTAATTAACTACACATGGGCACCATGAGTTCATAAAGACTCAAATTTGTGACCTTACACTCAAATATTTAAAAATGTGCCACTAGGTCAATAGCCACTTTGTTGCTAATTACCTAATTTAAATATATTTGATTAATTGATCTATATTTTGATAGTAAAAATTATTGCAGGCCCATTTTTATTTTACCTCCAAACTTGGTTTTCCTACTATTTTAAGGGACTTTGCTAATTAGCTAAACTAAGTATCTGATTGACTAATCAAGTATTTTTTTAATAACAATTGCAATAAAATTTTTATTTTACCTCTAATTATATTAATTAAAACCATAAGTAATTAAGAATTTTTAGGAGAGTTTTATTTGTTGATTTAGGATTCAATTAATTAATTAAATAATTTTTTAATAATAAAAATTGGAAGCAATTTTTGTTTACCTTAAATATTATTGATTAAACATAGCTTTCAATATATTTACCTTCTTTTTATTTTTTGTAGTGAAAAATTTTAAGATCTTAATCTTTACTACTAAACTTTCATTAATTTTCATTGTTTTTACTTCACTAATGAAAAAGTATGGTAAATTATCATCTTTTTACCACGATTTATGTAAAATTGTAGTAAATATAATATATTATTTACCACACATAAAAATTGTGGTAAGTAAATATATTTTTTACTATGATAAGATGAAGTGTAGTATTTAAAAGAAGTTTACCACACATTTGAAATTTTATACTAGAACAAAAAAATTATAGCAAATAGTCCTTTTTTACTATATTACTTTCAGTGAAGTAAAACATATTGTAGCAAATAGCATATTTTCTTGTCGTGAACATTACAAGCATGTTTATGTAAAGGAGCATGCTACAAGATGGGCTTGGATTCTGAAGTTAGTATTTGGAATGGTCCATGGATTCCTTCTATCAAACCTAAATCAAGAAACTCTCACATTTCACAATCTTCTTCCATTGTTTTCATGAAGCAATTGTTTGTTAAAGGAACTCTTACTTGGAATTCTGAAAGGCTTGTAAAGTTGTTTGATCCAGATCAACTGAAGCAATTTAGAAAATGCCATATTTTTCCTTTACTAGAGCCTATGAAGCTCAAGTGGATTTTCTCCAAGTTAGAGAAATTCTAATCAGTTAAATCTATTTATCTTTGTGATTAGTTTGTTGCTTTGTCTTGCACTCTATTGACTTTGATGAGTTCTTGAAGAAATTATGGAACACAAAACTCCATAACTACCAAAAGATTTTCCTTTAGACAGTTACTTGGAGCAATCTACCAACCAAATAAAGACACAGTCATCTTTCCCAAAAAAGTGACGTGACTACCATATTTGTGGTCTTGAAGAGGAAACAATTGAACACATCTTCTTGAGATGCCACTTCATTGAATCAATTTGTTTCACCTCTAAGTGGATCTTTAACCTAGCATATGTTGGAATAGTGCCTGACAGCCAATTAGATTAGCTTGTAAACTATTTTACTTGTGAGATACAATCTTGATTGAATGATATTTATTATAAATGGCTATCTTGATCTTATGCTTATTTTACTTCACTAGAATTGGTTGAAACCCTTAAATCACAAAAGCCTATGGGACTTGGTCACACAATAGGTCGCGATCATAAAATAAGTCTTACACAGCTGTGATCCTAAAATATTCCAAGTCGTAGAATCTTATGAGACATGGCATCTAAAATTCAAATAGACTTACATTAATGATGCATAAATCTAAGGGGTTGGATATTGCTCCATTTCATGAGCAATCCATGTTAGACATGGATGCATATTAGTGGATGCTTATTAGAGAACAAGTTCATTGAAAGCCCGCCATAAGAAACCACTAAATAGCTACAGTAGCAACGCAATTGTGGCAAGTTCTCCAACTTACGCTAGTGCATATAATTAGTCATTTGACCTGAGGATCTATGGTAACCTTGTGTTTGGATCTTCATGCTTTGAGTTGAATTTAATTTAGCTATTTTGCGCTTTATTTATTGGATCCTTGTGCTACACTTGACTTTAAATGGTATCGGAGCCTATTTCATGCTATAATTTGGACTTTTGGTTGATTGATTCATGTGATGGATTGATCTAGATCTCCAAATACTTGATCTAATTGATGGATTGGAGTGTTTGGATGATGCTGCATGTGTCTCCTTTGTTGATGAATTGACATTATGCTAAAACGTATTTTAAAAGTTAATTTATATGTTAGTATGTTTTAATCCATAGTTGGTAATGTTAAATTTTGATTTAACATTATATGATGTTATAGGTTGATATAGCATGTTAAATTTTGGCCTTAAGGTATTTTGGTCATTTTTTAATCCAATTGGATTGTAGATTATTGGAGATTTTTGGAGAATGTTGATTCTCACTTAAACTTGATTTTTGAAGTATGTTTGAGCACTTGAATTTCTATTTTTAAAAGGTGTTTTAGACTTAAAATTTCATCTATATTATGTGATTTAGTGTTTAGGAGATGTCCTAAAGTTTTTGGTGAACAAAACTTGAGCCCAAATTGGCTTAGCTCTGTCCCAACCCCAAAATAGAGGAGCTACGGCGTACAACTAGGGGTTGGACATGCAGCGGGTGGGCCTCATCCGCGTTTGCCTCATATTCATGCCCTTAGGTTGGGGCAGTAGCGTCTTGTTGCTTGTAAGATGAGTTTTGAGCTATTTTTTATGTTCCTGTTGTGACCAAAAGTGATCTAAATCATGATACACAAATGCACAAGTTTTGTGCAGGTTTTCAAAATAATATTTGATATTTTTAATTGCTTTTAAAAATTTTTTAAAGTTAATCTTCAATTTAGTGAAAAATGAGATGCATAATTGTTATGCTTATATGTGCTTGGCCTATTAATTATTTGTAAGATAAGCATTTAATTGTAGGAATTGAATGTCAATTCTCATTTTATTGTTCATTTAATTGTTGAATGAATGATGAATGAATTTATTTTAAGTTGTTGAAAAGAGTTGTATTAAATTGGGGCTTGCATGCCTCTTAATTTTATCTTGTAAATGTTATGAGAGTAAAATCACTAGGAGTGAGGATTTTTTTCTCATATAAATGTTGCAAGGAGCAAAGAAGACTATTGGAGGCATGAAGACCCATGAATGTGTGGGAACACATGTATATAATAGCTAGATTTAATCAACCCATTTAAAATCAACTAAGTGGTGCACCTACGGCTCTAAGTGCACCACTTAGATAAGGCTCATGACATCCCACCCTAAGATTATGCGAAGCGCATTTACTTATTTATGCTTTTCATATCTTATTGATATATGAGATGCATGATTAGCATATAGAAAACCTAAATAAGAAGATAAATTTGATGAGAACTTTGCAAGAAAGAAAAACCTTCCATTTAGAAGAGTTTGAGTGCTTTCAAAATATTAAGTAAAAATGGATACAAATTAAAAGGAGTTTTAATTAATCCATGCCTTCTACCAATAGTATATGGCATGATGATGCTACCATCTTTTGGTGATGCACTCATCACGAGGGTCACACTTAGCTAGAAACATGCGATCATATACTTAGCATATGATGCACTTTTGATTTGATGCTTCCTATGTGTGGCGCATATCAAGTGGCATGACACAGAGCAATCTCAAACCAAAGGTTGATTGGTACATCCAACTCAACACCAAGTAATGTAGAGGTTGTCTATCCAGGGGATCTGCATGAAAAGTGAGGTAAAATATGTATAGAGATGCAATTAGCAAAAGTAACTTATCTTTTGATAGTTTGTGGATAGCACTCATCATGGGGGTCCACTTACAAGTTTTTAGGGTCTTGATTCTCACTAAGAAATAAGATTTTTTGAATTCTTCTAGGGATTGAAGAATTTGATAAAAGAGTGGGCAAAAACATGCTTGAAAAACCATGAACATGTTTTCAATATCAATATTCAATCACAAGTTTATACTTCATTTTTCACATTTTTGTAGTTTTTTGAAATCTCAAACTCAAAATGGCTAAAAATCCACTTAATGTTATTTTGGAAATCAATAAGCTAACCGGGACAAACTTCTGTGATTGGTTGAGAAACCTTAAGATTATTCTAGATTTCGAAAAGAGGACTTATGTGCTTGATCAGAGTCAACCAGATACTATTGTTGATGATGCCACCAATAAGGCACGTGAATTGTTCACAAAGTTTATGAATGATGATCTACAAACAAGATACGTCATGATGACATCTATATCTAATGAGCTTCAAAAGTTTTACAAGCACATGAAACTTGTTCACAGGATCTACTTACACCTACAAGAGTTGTATGGTGTTCAAACTAGATGTGAAATGGTTTCATTGTATAAGGAGCTCTTTAGAACTAGAATGAATGAGGGCTCAAGTGTCCATGATTGCAAGCTAAAGATGATTGGTCTCATTGAGAAACTTGGTCAATTAGATGTTATCTTGGACAATGAGCTCTATGTAGATTTGATCCTTCAATCATTATCTAGCTCCTTTGACTAGTTTGTTATGAACTTCAATATGTCAAAACAAGAAGTAATGATTAATGAATTGGTCAATATGTTGGTGACCACTGAATTGACTATAAAGAAAAACAAATCTCTTAGGCCTACTTTCTCTTCCAAGTCTAAAGGCCCTAGTGGTCCTAGAAATGAAGGTGAAAGGAAAAAGAGTTCTTCAATCTTTGAAGAGTTCGAAGGGAATCAAGAAGAAGAAAATAGCTAAAATTGATGCTATTTGTTTTCATTGTGGTGAAAACAGGCACTAGAAAAGGAATTGCAAGGCATACCTTAGCATACTTGAGAAAGGTATGTACTTTATTAAAGTGCACTTATCGACAAATTCTTCCTCATGGGTATTTGATACTGCATGTGGCTCTCACCTTTGTAATTCGTTACAAGGAATAGAAAGAAAAAGAAGTCTCAATTAAAGAGATATGATCCTCCACCTTGAAAATGGAGTGAAAGTTGTGGCCATGGTTAAAGGTATAATCAAGTTAGACTTGGGGAATTATTTTCTTGTACTTGATCCTTGTTTTTATGTACCCAATCTTGTTAAAAACATTATTTCTATTCCATTTTGGATAATGAAGGATATGATTTTTCTATATCTAATGGGACATTGAAAGTATTAAAGAATAGTTCTTTAATTGCACAAGGCACATTAAATAATAGATTGTACATGTTAGATTCTTAACCTTCATCGATACACATTCAATCAAGTAAAAGAAAATTAGATAACCAAGAAAATGCCATATTGTGGCATGCAAGACTAGGACATATTTCTAAAAATAGGATGAGTAATTTAGAAGCCCTCAATGCACTAAATGTTAGGGGCATAGAGGATTTCCCTACTTGTGAATCTTGTTTAAAGGAAAAAATGACCAAAACTCCTTTTGTAGGATAATCGAAGCAAAACACAAGCCCTTTAGATTTGATCCATATGGATATTTGTGACCTATGAAGAGTTAGTGTGAGAGGAGGCTATTCATAATTCATCACTTTCACCAATGATCATACTCAGTTTGGATATATGTATCTTATGAATTATAAGTTCGAAGCCTTAGAAAAGTTTAAGAGTATAGGAATGAACTAGAAAAGTAGAATGGACTAAGTATTAAAACATTTTGATTGGATTGAGGGGGAGAAACTTAAACACTAAATTCTTAAATTATCTAAAGGAGAACAAGAGTCTCTCTCAATAAACTCCACTTGGCACACCCTAACATAATGGAGTAGCCAAGAAAAGAAACCTTACCTTATTAGACTTAGTATGTTCCATGATAAGCTTTTTTGATGTGCCTATATCCTTTTGAAGATACGCCTTAAATATGGCGGTGAGATTACTTAACACGGTACCCTCAAAGTTGATGCCAAAAATGCCACATGACAACATGTGGTATGGTAAAGCACCTTACTACTCTTTCTTAAGAGTTTGGGGGTCTCCTGCTTATGTTACTAATGGGAGACAAGTTGGATAGTAGATCCATTTTGTGCAAGTTTATGGGATATTTAAGAGAGGTTTTGGGTTATTACTTTTATGATCCCTCGACAAAAAAAAAATATTTGTTTTATGGAACACTTACTTTATGGGAAAAGAATTTCAATTAGATAAAAATGGCATTGTTGTTGAATTTGATGAAGTTCAAGATGATTAACAAATCCTATAAGCGGTGGAAATAAGTGAACATTAGAGCCTTACACACAACCTCTGAGAATGTTGAACAGAATCAAGAAATAACCTGAAAGGTTTGGATTCCTTCATGAGACGGCCAATTAGATAGTGAGCCGAAGACCTATAAAAAAGCTATATGGGACATAGATTTGGGATATTAGTTTAATGCTATGAAATTCAAAAGGGACACTATGTACTCCAACAAAGTATGAACTTTGGTAGATCTAATGGAGAGTATAGCACTTGTTGGTTGCAAGTAGATCTATAAATGAAAGTTAAGAGTCAATAGAGAGGTAATAACATTTAAGGCGCGACTAGGGGTAAAGGTTATACTCAAAGACCCGATATTAACTTTGAGAAAACATTTTCATCTGTCGCAATGCCTAAGTCCATTAGGATTTTACTTGCTATAACTGCATATTATGACTATGAGATATGACAAAGCTTTTCTCAATGGAAATAATAAAGAAGAAATCTATATGAAGCAACCATAAGGTTTTACATCTAAAGGGAATGTGCAAAAGGTTTGCAAACTTGAGAGATCCATTTATAGGCTCAAATAGGTATCTCGAAGTTGGAACATACATTTTGACAAGATAATCAAATCATTCGGCTTTGTTAAAAATATGTATGAACCTTATGTGTACAAGAAGGCTAGTAAAAGCAGTGTACAATTTATTGTGCTTTATATCGATGGCATTCTTCTCATTAGGAATTAAAAAGCAATGTTAGAGTGTACTAAAACTTGGTTATCTACTCAATTTCATAACTTGGCTATAAAATTTGAAAGGGACACCATGTACTTTGATAAAGTATTAACTTTGGTAGATCTAACGGAGGGTATAGTACATGTTGATTGCAAGTAGATCTATAAACAAAAACTAGGAGTCGATGGAGATATAATGACCTTTAAGGTGCGATTAGGGACAAAGGGTTATATTCAAACACCCAATATTAATTTTGAAAAAACCTTTTCATCGATCGTAATGCTTAGGTCCATTAGGATTTTACTTGCCATAGCTGCATATTATGCTATGAGATATGGCTAATGGGTGTGAAAACCATTTTCCTTAATGAAAATATTGAAAAAGCAATCTATATAAAGCAACCATAAGGTTTTACATCTGAAGGGAGTGTGCAAAAGGTTTCCAAACTCGAGAGATCCATTTATGGGCTCAAATGGGCATCTCAAAGTTGGAACATACAATTTAATGAGATAGTCAAATCGTTTGGCTTGTTAAAAATATGTATGAACCTTATGTGTACAAGAAAGCTAGTAGGAGCAGTGTATAGTTTATTGTGCTTTATATCAATAACATTTTTCTCATTGGAAATGAAAAGGCAATGTTAGAGCGTATTAAAACTTGGTTATCTACTTAATTCTCCATGAAAGATTTGGGGAACGTATTCTAAATATTAGGAATATGTATTTATAGAGATAGATTGAGGAGGATGCTAAGGCTTTCCCAAACACCGTACATTGACAAGATACTAAAGAAGTTTAGTATAGAAGAATCTAAGAAGGGATTCCTCCCTATAGGACATGGTCTTCATCTCTCCAAGTTTATAGCCCTTAAGACTGATAACAAGATACATAAAATGGCCCATATATTTTATGCATTCACTATAGGGAGCATAATATATATAGTTTAATGTACAAGATCGGATGTTGCACATATTTTAAGTGTTACAAGCCACATTTAATTCGATCCCTGCGAATGTCATTGGATGACCTTTAAAGAAATCCATAAGTACTTGAGAAGGACTAAGGATTTATTTTTGATATACAGCAATAGAGAATTAAAACTCAAGGGACTTTTGGATTCTAGTTTCTAATCCGATGTAGACAACCAAAGATCCAATTCTAGATTTATATTTTTGCCTCAATGGCAGTGCGGTGAGTTGGAAGAGTTTCAAATAAGATACCACAGTCGATTCTACCATAAAGGCTTCGAAAGCTGCAAAAGAAAGGTGTTTCGATGAAAAACTTCATCTAAGAGTTAAATGTACTACCTAGCATTGCTGAGCTTGTTGTTGTCTTCTGTGACAACAACGGAGTGGTATAACAAGCTAAAGAGCCATAATCTCATCAATTATCTAAACACATTTTGAGGTGACATCATTTGATCTAGGGGATTATTAATAAAGGCAATATTTGAGTGGAAAGGGTTGTCTCAGAAGAGAATATAGCAGATCCATTAGCTAAATCCCTAACGCAAAAGGTCTTTGAAAAACTTTTTTGAGAATATGAGTCTTAAGACTATGGGAAATTGGCTTTAGGGCAAGTGGGAGATTATTGGAGTAATGCCTTGTAGCTAATTAGATTAGCATGCAAACTATTTTGCTTGTGATGCATTCTTAATTGAATGATATTTATTATAAATGACCATCTTTGTCTTATGTTTACTTTACTTCACTAGCATTTGGTTGAAACCCTTAGATCACATAAGACTATAGGACTTGGTCATGCATTGGGTGGTGATGATGAAACAAGTCTTACATGATTGTGATATTAAAATATTTCAAATCATAGAATCTTATGAGATAGGGCATCTAAGATTTGGATAAACTTTTGCTAATGATACATAAATCCAAAGGGTTATATATTGCTCCATTTCATGACCAATCCATGTTAGACATAAGTGTATGTTAATGGATGCTTGTTGAGAACAAGTTCATTGAAAGCCCGCCTGAAGAATCTATTAGATAGCCATAGTGACGAGTCAGTAGTGGCAAGTTCTCCAGCTTACACTAGTGCATATAATTAGTTACTTGACTTGAGGATCGATGGTAACCTTGTGTTTAGGTCCTCATACTTTAACTCTCTCTTAACCACTTTGCGAGTCATTCGAGTTGAGTTTGGGGATGAGCTACTTAGACATATAGGTTTATGTGATTCAAGTTAGGATCTATCTCCTCGTTGTTGTGAAGGGCAAGTGCATCTCTTATGTATTCTATAATGATTAATTCCATGAAATCCTTGTGCAAGGTAATATTACAATTTGGAAAAGGTTTTTTTCAAAGATGAGATTATAAAGGGAAATCGAACATTGTGAATAGAAACATAGTTATCAAGGTTATTAGGTGCTCTAGGCCTCCTTTGGGAGATAGATGACAAGAGGACCATATTTGCATGGCAAGCATAAAGTTAGAATGGTTCTCCAAAAGCATACTTATTTTGGCCAATTAGTTGGGCTTCATGGCTTTAGGTTGAACATTGATCATAGAGATTTGGTACTCTTTAATTCATCGAGATTAATTGAATTGAGTTATTGATTTAAAAGAATTTAAACTAATGTGAATATTTTTATATTCTAAATATCACAAATGTTGTGAGCCCATGTCTAATGAATGGTAGAACCTAATGGGTCACACACAAAAGCCATTAAGAAATTCTATTTGATGAAGGAAATATTTTGAGAGTTAGAAAATTCCACTTGACCGGTTTTATAGAGGTAAAATGGTTAGCTAATATTTAGTCATTTTGGCTTGATCAATTTAATTAATAAATTGATTAAGAAGTTAATTTAATTAATGCCACATGACTATCAATTGGTCAAGTTAGCTTAAGGAGTTAAGTTGACATTTTCTAGCTTAAAGAGTTAAGCTAATTGATGTAAAGAGTTAAGACTAATTAATTAAATTAAGGGGTTAATTTGATTAAGATGAAGAATTAATTTGGAGCGTAAATTCAAATGAAAGAGTTCATTTGGAGTGCATTTAGAATTTATTTGGATGACATTTCAAGAGATGAAATGAAGATTTTAAATGAAATTCACATTTCACATATGCAACTTGCCTTGTAAGTTGGCGTCAACCTCATGGAAGGTGTGATGCCAACTTGCATCACACCTCCCTCCTATAAATAAGAGAGAGGTGGCTGGCCATTCAAGCTTGCATGATCTAATTGTTAGATTCCATTTTCTCTCCAGTTTTGTGTGATTCACTCATGTGTTGAAGTCTTACACTTTTTCTTCATCCTCCCTCCTAAAATTAGCCTTCAACATATTTTTCTCTCCTTGTTTTTCTAATTGACCTAGGAGTGATTTGTATTTTCCTATGGTGTGTGAATCTTAGCATTAGAGGCTAGACACTTGGATAACTTGGCTTTTGGAGATCCATTGCAAGGGTAGAAATTTTGGAGGCATGTTTCTAGACTTTGCTGGATTCAATTGTTGTTGAATTTTTTACTAGAGCTTCCCCCAAGGTGTTGAGGAGGTTGTTTCCAAATTTTATCATTTTTGGAGGTGATTTGATTGGGCAATTGTTGTCAAGTTGCCGCATGCCACAGGGAGATAGCTTTGAAGTGTTCAAGTGTTCTTCCACTCTATCTTGGAATTTTTAACAATCAAGGTAATCCTTCTTCAAAATATAAATTTGTAGCATGATTAGATCCTCGATTTTGAGTGTAGCTGAGTTTAATTTAGCTATTTTGTGCTTTATTTATTGGATCCTTATGCTACACTTGACTTCAGCACCCTTCACAAATGAACAAATCTAAAGTGGCTCCAAATCATCCTTTTCAATCAAGGAAATATGTTTCCATATCTTGACATTCATGAAGAGTTTATCATCTTTTTCTATTTTTGCTATGGAATCTATTTAGAGACGTCCAAATAACAATACTCATAATGTCCTTTTTACTAATGTGCATATCCTACTAAAGAATATTGGATGATCAATTGGAGACTATTTTGAAATACAAAGGCAAAAAAGATAATAGCTAAGTATCAATGCATAGATAAATAATGGAAAAAAATCCAAAAATGGATGGCAAAAAATCAATATGGATGCAACTTCTAATGATGGTGTTTGTAATTTCCTAGTTATGTTGGTGAGAAATGAAAATGGCATGCATAAACTAAGAAAGCTCTTTTCCATGCATGGTTCTTTCTCAACTAAAATAGAAACCTTATTTGATGTGTAGAAACTTGTGAACCAATGGAATCATATCCAAACTAACGTTGAAACAGACAACATTCAAGCATTATTGATGATTATGGACCACAGGACTACTCTAGATTAGACCAATAGAGTGCTTTGATGAAACTAGAAAGCTTTGGTATAGCTAGCAAAAATGAAAATTCAAAAATTTCTCTAGATTAGCAAATTTTGCAACCCACAATCTAGCCAAGCAGGCTGATTTTGAACAATGGACATCTTTCATTCATTTGGAACAATTACCTATTAATATTTTTTGAAATAGTGGTACTTTTCACCTTATCGAATCTTATTTTGCTATGCCTTAATGATACCTCCACTTAATTTTATATATATTAATAATACTCAATAACTTAGAGGGTGTTATGATTATTTTATATGATGTTTAGATACATGCAATACTATGTCTAACTAAGACCACTCGACCAATCTCATCCCCTTGAAAATTCATGTATAAGTTGTTAATTCAACTTTTGAATAGGGTGTTTAGTTTTGTAGGTTTGAGAAAGAGTTTCATAATTCCATTTACAACTAGATAGATAGTTGAGAGAATAACTTGATCAGAAAAAAAAAAAAAAAAAAAAAAAAAAAACTGCTAACAACTTATTAAGATGCATTTATTAGATCTAGCATTTTAATTCCCTCATTAAAAAAAAAAAAACAATTCCTTTGGTCGTGTATTGTAAAATCATGAAAAGCAAACTTACCCCTAAAAGGGCCCGTATAATGTGAAGCTTAGCTTAGGCAAAGCAGCCAACTGTCTACTCACTCTAGTATTCTGTATTTACATACATCCCTAGTTTTCATGTCTGATAACTAAACTAGTAGTCAAATGTTGGCTATTGAACACGATGGCACGAATCCACTCTTTGACTTAACTTTTTCTCATTCTCGCTCTTCTCCATTTTTACTCAATAAAATATTTTTTCACTTATATAAAAGATTGTTCGATTGAGAAATTTCTTGAATCAAGGCAAAACATGTTGTCATGAATATAGGGTTCTATTGTAGAGGAGGATAGTCTATTTGAACAAAGTCACACCAAAGAGCTAGACATATTAGACTTAAACTATTCACTATAGAAGTTTTGTTGTAAAGAACTTTCAATGTATGGCTCATTGAACACTAACTAGGAGTAGTGTATGGTGCAATTTTATTGTACATACCTCATGTGAGGAATGCACATAAGTACTTAACTTGAATTGTTGGATTTAAAAAATGAAATCATAACTATTCTTTTCAATGATTAGATGGCAACATATAAAGTACATTTAACGTGCTACTTGCACAATTGATTGATGGTAGATTTTAATTGTTTGTTGAAGGTATATTGTATTGGAATAATGGCCACCAATAATAAAATTTTATTTATTTTGGCCTCCAACTCTTTAGAAGCCTTCGTAGATAATTTAGGCTCCTTAAATTGAGTTTTTCTTTAAATGACTTTTTCATTAAACCCATAAAATATAGAATGGGCCTATTTATATCTATTATGCCAATATGCATTATCTTATAATTAGAATAAATATTGCATTTTAGTATCTTTTTATGCATTTTTTATTTTTCAATTAATGAAAAAAATAATTTAATTTGAAATAGAAATATCAAATAATTACATGTGATATACATTAATATACTTAAAAAATTGTGTTAATAAGCTATTTTAGAAATGTGCCAAAATTTATTATCAATTGACATTATCAAATTAATTGAAAATTTTAGCTATAGTATTTCATTATTTTGTATTAATATATTGGCTAACATAAATTCATATTGATATTTTAATATTATTAACAAATTTATTTTCGTGTTGGTTACTTTCTACTAATAACATTGGGCTCCACATATTTATATATGTATATATTTTTATTTGTAATGCTATTTTAATTTTATCTCCTACATATTGAGACATTTGATATTATTAAGTACACTTAACGCTATTTTTTGATAATAATTAGGATGACTTTTGATATCTTATAATGTGGGTTCTACTTTTACAAATACAAAATAATAAGTAAAGATAATTTCATAATATCTGGATCCAAAGTTTGATTGTTAGATCTATTTAAAGTTTATTATTTGAGAAATAAAGATTTTATTGGATCTAATTTAGGTATATATCGGATAAGATATTCAGTGTTTTTATTTATTGAAGGATAAATAGCATATTTTGTATGATTGTCAATGGATATGACTATATGAGATATTTAACTATATATTAATAATTTTTTATGCACTATAAATTATTTTAGTTCAAATAAATTTTTTAAGATAAAACTACCTTTTAGTCCCATAATATATCTATGTGTATTATTAGTCCCAAAATCATGTTATTGACCACTTAGTCCAAATTCCTAATTTTTTAATATTTTTGGTACTCCATCCAATTTTTCATTAAAATTTTAACGGAAATTGTTATATTTTATTAAAAAAAACGATCAAGTATGAGTGATTTATGAAAATGCTAACAAAATATAAATTATTCATTTAACCTTTTTCTAAAAAATACAAAAATAATAATAATAATAATAATAATAATAATAATAATAATAATAATAATAATAATAAAGCTAAAAAGTAAAAACCACAAAAGCCCAACCTAGTCCTTCAGGTCAAGCGTCAAATCTATTGTGTCAAGTTTTTGATCACCTATAAAGCACTCGTAATATTTAACTTAATTAGTATCTATTTCTTAGAATTTCTATTTCCTTTCTTTCTCTATATATGTTCTTTTAACCAATAAGTATCAACTCCAAGATAATGAACTTTGAACTCCTCAATAAATCACATGCTCAAGGTCCAAATTATAGCACCCAAAAGATCAAATACTTAACTAAATTCAAGAACAATCAAAATATGGGTCAAAAGGTTGTGCATTTTACTTACTCTTCTCTTCCTAAGCCTTATATTAACCCCACTTAATTTCTTCAAATAGAATAAAAAAATCATGATAGACAATATTTTGGAAATCTTCTAAATTGAAATCTTGTACATCTACCCCAACTAAAATATAAATTCAAAATACATAATTTCTTACCAATTTGTTATCTACAAACTTAGCATTTCTATTATTAGACAGTAAATAAAAGCATATAAAAATAATCAAATAACATAACGTTAAGCACTCAACATCTTAGTAATTCAAAATACCTAATTAGTCTTACTTTGAATAATTTAGCAATTAACCAACATATATAATATAGAGTGTCACGCCACTTATGCTTGATGGTAAATCTAAGCATCAAAAGCAATTTACAAATCAAATAAATATTCAATTCCAAATCCTACTTGTGGCAGATCAACAAAGCCTCATGGCTGCCATCACATAAATCTCGTGTCCCACTAACCATTACCTAATTCAAACAAAAGAATTCCTTCTAATTTATCAATCAAAAGCTAACATGGGGGAAGACAAATCCACAAAATATTGTTTAATTTCATTGGTACATTAAATTAATAGGCATAAAATTAATAGGCAACCACATCACTTACTTGTACCCTTGATGCAACCCCCTTGCATGGTTAGCCAAAGTCAAATTCCTTCCTTTTACAAGAATGATAATGTAACAGCTTCCTACTTCTTAAAGATAAATATATATATATATATATATATATGCTAGGTCATGGTTCAGAAAAAGATCACCTATTGCCACAAACTCTCATCAGCATGGGGATTTTCGCAAGAATTTCTCTCTCTCTCTTTTTTTTTTCTTTTTACCATGATGTTTGGCTTGACAGACTTGCAACCGTCAACCCTTTTCCACACTCTACCTTCTTTTCATTTCTATTTTTATTTCATCTAAAATAATTAGGGTTTTAGTTTTATGTATTATATATATGAAAAAAAGATGGTTTAGTCCAAGGAGGGCTCTAATTATACTTCCTCTAGGATTAGGATAATTACTTATATTAATTCTAATTTCAAAAAAATTAACAATTCCGATAATTAATGATTCATACTCCTAATAATATTATAATCTAACCTAGAAGAGTAAAATTTCTTATAACTAAATAGGTAAAAATTTATTATTGATATTAAGATTGAATATGAAATATATACCATTATATTACTAGAATTGAATATAACTTTTCCTTCCTTTTTTTTCTTCCTAATTATTAATTTTTTTAATATATATTATAAAAACAATAGTATTTCATGTCTTTCCATGACTTTAATTGAGATAATAAATAAAGTAAAATAAAATAAGGCAATATAATTAATTAAATATTAAATAAAATTTTAGGGCATTACAAAAATGATTGATGAATTGCAATCATGTTAACATGTAATTGAAAATATTAATGTTAAATTACATTTTCAACAGAAAAAGTATGAATTGATAGATAAAAATATTTAATACACATCTAAAATTGTTAATATACTACAATAGTAATGTAAATTTCAAAACTATCAATACTTTAATAATAATTAAGAGTAATTTATATTCACATAATTCAAATTTGAGGTGGATAACTTATTTTTGTCCTATAAAATATAAAATATCAGGATGATCTGATGAAAACTCGATATACCTTAAAATGTAATATGATATAAGTTGATTAAAATTTAAAGTGGAGAATAATGGATTGTTGGTTTTATATCTAAAAACCTAAATAATTTGATTTTTAGATATAAAAATTTATTCTAAAGTTCTTTTATTGGTTTTCCCATTTAATTTTTTTTTGTTACATTCGCCTATTTAATCATTCATTAATTTGATAAAAGAAAATACCAACAATAATATGAACCCAAAAATAATAAGTACCCTTTATTTAATTACTAAAAAGTTCATATGAATTAAATGTGATTATTTATGAATTAATTCAAATATTTTTTTTTATTAATATACTGAAAGGAAGTGCAAGAACATTATTGTATAATTGAAACAATAATTTTAAATCGCATTTTCAAGAACAAAAGAAAGAATTGGTAGACAATAAAATTTAATATACATTTAAAAGAGTTAATATACATAAGAAATAATATAAAACTTAAAATGATTAATTCATCAATTATAATTGAAAGTAATTTACATTTATGAATTAAACAATTTCAGATAGATAATTTCTTTTTGTCCTATAACATACAAAATACCGTAGTGATCTGATAAACAATTTATTGTACTATAAAATCTAGTATAATATAAATATTTAAAATTCAAAATGGACAAAATATTGGATTATTCTTCTATTTAAATAAAAATATATAAGAATGGCTTAGAAAGATAAAATAGCTATATTGAGGTTATTTTTTTACCTAATTATTTAATATAATAAATTTTTCATTCAAATTCATAATCAATGATAAAGAAATAACATAAATCATATGCAAAACAATAATGGTATAAAAAAGACTAAATTGTTTAACAAATTAATTTGGTGATAAAAGCATGCAATACGGCATTACATGTATCACCAAATCCCAACAAAAAGAGTGTAGACCCTAAAAGATAAATATAAGACATAATCAATTTCATAAATCCCAATAAAAATAAAAATAAAAATAAAGTGTTTCACTCAATGTAGGTCACCATATTATTATTTCATGTGTCAACTTATCTTTTCTCCCATCTATTGCAACACTAGCATTGCCAATTGAATGAATGCTAGTTGAGGTTGAACTTCCAGCTTTTTCTTTCGACATTGTTGAATTTGCCAATAAATCGTATTTCCTCTTTTTTGCATTCTCAACTAACTGTTGATCCTCTCTTTTCTTCATCTTTGCAACTAATATTTCCTCTCTCTTCTTTGACTCCTCAAGTATTTTGTTTGACTCTTCAATTAAAGAGCCTCTCTACCAGCTGCAGCCTTTCTTTCTTTTGCCATTTGTTCTCTTTCTTGTTCTAATTCTTCATCAACAACTTTCTTTAATGTACTTTGTAGAATATCTTCACTAATTGGTAATAAGTTTGTAGATGCCCCAGATTGCCATGAACTAGAACCTCCAATTATTTCTTTGGCATGAAAAGTATTCCCAAACCCATATATCTTTCCCTTAGTTGGACCACCACATGCTTCAACCCACATTCTAGCATCAAACATAGCATCAGGAGTAGGATTCATGCCACGAGTTTGGGAATATTTGTAACATCCCAAAATTTCACAATTTAAAGAAATCAAATTTCATTATATTCAGTTTGGTGAAATTTAATTATTCTTTACATCATTATTATTTAGTTAAATTTCTTGGGGGTCAATTTGTAATTTTTGAAAATTTAATTGAATAAAATTGAAATTATTTTAATTATTAAAGAAAAAAAAGTTTAGGGTCAGATTTATAATTTTAAAGAACTTGATTTAACACTTTTTGAAATCTAAGGGATTTGCATGGAAAACCCTTGGTCAATGGTGTCAAAGGGGTATTTTTAAAACTTACAAGGATTTAATAGAGGTTGTTCAAAAGACTTTGGGGCAAATTTGCAAAATTGAAAAGTTTAATTTTATAAAATTTGGCGAAATTGCATTTGAATTTTCATTTATTCCTCATTTCCATTTCTTCTTTCTTTCTCCTCCTCCATGACCATCATATCACCACCACCACCAACCAAACAATTTTCCACCGACGACTCTTTTTTCCCCAAATTGAACGGAACAAATCACTCCCCACACCTCTGGCCACACTCGTACACCACATGCATAGCTAAATGGGCAGCGACTCACCAAGAAAATGAGAGTTAAAGAAGACCCACATCGGCAATCTTGATAGTGGACGGTGGAGCAACGGTTTAAACAGACTTCTGGGTAATGATTCTTGAAGCCCTTGGCATGGAAAAGTTGAATACAACCTTTCATGACTGATTAGAGTGGAGATGACGATAGGAAATGGTGATCAGAGCATGATGGCAAAAGACCCACTTGGATGCTATTAAGCTCAATTGTGGGTGCTCCAAGCCGTGAAACTAAAAATCGAAGGCAGCATTAGATTCAGGAGCTTGAGAGAAGCAAATTGGTGATGTCTTTGAGTTTCTCTAATGGTGGTGGTGGGGCAGTAGTAAAGAGGTAGTTTCACCTCCTCAATGTAATGATCGCACTATGTTATTGACTTGTGGTTTTAGAACTCTGGTGGAAAACTTTGGAATTTAGAATTTGTTGTACCTTTAATATATATTGCATATGTTGTGCTTTTCTAATTAAGCTTGTATCTATGCCAAGAATGGGAATTCGGGACGAAATGATATGTCTATACATATAAGTGTTCATCCTCATGTAAATGAATATTGAATAGTGGACCCGAACTTATCGTGCAAAATGTCAAACTTGGATTTAATAATGATATTAAGGATTATATTATGAAACTAAGTGATATGATTAGGATTGACTATGTAAGGAATTGATCCATAATTGTGTTGTTTAGGATTATGACCATGACCATGACTTTGTAAATAAAGAATGAAATATCATGTTTTGTTGGAATCAACATAGACCATCTTCGTTAAATCTAGAAATTTTGTTTTATTGGAGAATTTTGTGAAGATCCTATTAACATGTATCATCATGTTAGTAGATAAGTTAATGACCTTAGAATACTTGGGTGCAATTTCTAGATGTCTATTAAGGTTGAGCAAGAAATTTTGCTATGAAATATTTCTTTGATTAGGTGACAAAGAACTGGGTACTGCCAAGTAGTAAATTACGAGCTTTGATTTTTTTTGGTTGAAACTACAAAAAGTGAAGGGCTACCAACCATTCCTTGCTTGTTTAAGCTTAATCGATAATTATTGTAACTTTGTGAGGGTCTACCAATTTATTATTATGATAAGCCCTGCA
>JACGDI010005456.1:2465961-2505151 GCA_014898725.1 Jacaranda copaia | reverse complement strand
ACTGTAATCTGATTGTTTGAAATCTGAATTTTTTTTAATCCCAAGTTGTTATTTGTTATCTGATTTAAACACCTATGTAGGGTATAATTTGTAAATTTTTGTTTATGATAGTATATATTGCATGCTTCTGTTCTGGTGTTTAGAACGCTTATTACAATAGTTGTTTTCTATTCCTTTTCCCCTACAGCCTTGCCGGCTGACCCCATGTAACTTGCTAGCTTCTTACAAGTCTATTGTTTGATAAAGAGCTCTTGTCAATCTATTGTTTTGTTATGTTTAAATTGATGCCTTACTTCATAAATCCCTAAATGGCCTTGCCAGCCAATGCGCATTGTTGTTTCAACTACGTACTTGTTATATTCACATTGACTATTTTCAATTAAACTTTGTGAAGTTCTCTAAATTTGTGAATTCTTATCTGTTGGCATTATGTTATACTAATCCATGGGAATACATGGGTAGAAACTAACCCATGAGAAGACATGGGTAGATACTAACCCATGGGATGCTTTAGCAGACATCACCTACATGGAAGCCACGGGAGGAATATAGGCTCGGGGCTAGGTTTAGAAGACAACCAGATGAAACGGACCAACAAACATAGGTCTATCCTACTAGTACCTACCAAAACTCCTAACTTATAGGAAGCTATCTATGAGTGTTGGGATTTGGCATGCTATTGACCATGCCATAAAATAAATAAATTACTTACTGAGCTGAGTGCTCAAGCAAATAGAGAGATAAAGAAATTTTATTCTTATTGAACCAATGTTAGGTACTAGTAATTATATAGTCTATTAAAATTTGATATCATGTGTACTTTGTAAAATGATAATTCATACTAATCTTTATGTTGTCGTAAAATTGTTCATCAATAGTTGTACCTTAATAACCTTCTTTTAAATCTTATAAATCTCCTTTCCCTCACTGATTCAGTAAGACTAATCCTCATTGTTATTTCTTATTTTCTCAAACAGGATTGAGTAAAAGATATGCATTTTTGGCTTGAGTGGAAGAGAAATATGTTCTGTAAGAGATCAAGTGGTATATGTGTTTATGGGTTCCCTAGAATGTTAAGTTATATTTAGAGATATTTTGATACGTCAATTCTCAATTTGTGAAGTATTTTAATATGTTAAATTTGGATTAATTATCAGCAGTATGTATATATAATGATGAACATTGTAGGATCCTTGATGATATGTACATAGTACTTTTATTGTGGTTACTTAAGTTGAAGGTTGCTATTATCTCTGATAATTTTGGAAAAATGGTCTGATGGGCCTATTGATTGTATTGACTTTCATTGATCTTTTGGGATAGTATGAATTGATTTTCTTTGAGTTGTTTTGTACTTTAAGACTCAATTGAGTGCCATCTCAACTCAGGTGCTATCCAAAGAGGGGGTGCCATAATAATCATCTCCTACATAAGTAAAAAGCAACAGATACAATTCATTAAATTAATACTCATATGAGTTGTTATTTCATATAACAAAAGATTGAAAAGAATTTACTTAATTTATTTTTTTTGGACTTCTTATTCACATAATATTCTTCTCCTTTTTATGTCCTATGAACTGGATCATAAAGTTCGAGTTGGCTAATTGGACGACCTTTCTCGACCTCCTGCAGGTATGAGTTATAAACAGAAATAAGAAATATAAATAGATTAATAATATTTCAAAACAAAGGTAATTTAACAAATATTTATACCATCCTACATCAATGTTCCTCAAACAAAATAAAACCACCAGCATGTTTTCCAATAGGCCCATCCTTCTCCACTAAACCATTTTGGCTGACTTTAATGCATTTGTCTTGATAATTATGTTCACTAAATTGGCCATCACACAAGGTGTTCCAATGTTTTGTAGACCTATAGGCTAGTTTATACTTTTTCCAATCTTAAGGATCATTACCACCAGCTTTCTCCTTTGTAGCCTTTCTAAAATGATAAATACTATTTTTGAAATTATTCTTATGGTAGTGCTCCCACAAGTTTCTAATACCTACCACATGCTCAAGCAACCATCTAAAGCGCTCCTATCTCATTTGTAAATAATTAGCAAAGCAATATCTACATTATTAGTCACCATGCATAAAAACTATTAGAAGGATAACTTACTTTAAATTTTCATATCTTCGTGAGGAAAATTACACCAACTAGGCTACCCACCAAAATTTTGTCTCAAGATCTTTGTTATTTTACGGGAAGTAAAATCTGGAACAAATCTAGAAGATAAAAAAAAAATTGATTAGCTTAATCTAGAGACAATTTGGATATATATATATATATATAGATTGATTTATCTTAATTAGAATATATATTCTATCATTCACATGTTCAATGAAAAGAGTTTGCAGAAATTGAAGTATGTAGAGGTTTGTTATATTTCAAGTGGATGACATATGAAACTTTATGTGAATATTTAAATAAATTCTGTACCACTAATTATACTTAAAACTACTCCATTACTTCAATCCAATCAATAACCCTAATAAGCTTGCCTATTATTGTCCATCAAATTCAACATATCCAAAAACTTAATGAAAAGCTCTTTATAAAGTCACATCTGTCTCCCTCTTAAGAAAAGCATGAGATATTTTATATATAGCTTCAAAGAGATATTAATAACATTTTTTCATAAGTATCAGTAAACATACTTGTTTCCATAAGGTTGGATCCATGGTTGAGACTCAGGATCATTTGGTGCATGATCCCCATTTTTAGCTCCCCTCACCCTCGAGTAGAAGTGCTCCAACCTTGAGTTGATTCTCTTTCCTAAAATTGAGTAAAAGTGACATCTACATCCTCATGAACATGTTGTGCAGAAATATCCTCTAGCTCTTTTGTCATCACCATCTCCAACTTTGAGGGAGAAACCTCTGAAGCATTCGACCTTTGTTGTTCAAGTACATCTCGGCCTTAGCCTCTACCTCAAAGCTTCCCACTAGATCCCCTTCCTCTAGTAGTCATTCTGTAAAATAATAATAATAATAAATAAATAAATAAATAATCAAAAATAGATATACATTTCAATTGAAAAGATTTACAAGTTATGTAATGCGCACTATGTTAACTTAACATGACTTAACAAGATGAACAACTATATAAATATTAAATACTCAATCAATGAAACAAACTCAATGAGTCATATTATCAAAATATAAATAAACTTACTAAGTGTTTAACATAGAACATTACGAACATTTTTTGATTGCTTAGTGGAAGCTTCAAAAATTATTATCCCCTTTGTTCTTTCACTATCATACATAATTATATACACACACATTATAAATATCCTGCCAAACCTTAAAAAGAAATAATATATATTGGTAAACTTTTCAATACATCCACCCTTAATTATATTCATAATATAAAATTCCTAACCTAACAAATATGTTTACTTTCTCTTTCCCATATTTAATATTTTTTAAAAAAATAAACTTATTTCTTTCTAAAGAAAATATGTTAAAATAATGCTCAATATCTTTGCTTTTTCCAAATTACATTTTATTTTTGTCCATAATAGTTCAAAGAATGAAATAAAGATTGAAACCATTAGTCACCCATTTTTATCCCATCTTGATTAGTACTTTGGTTTATTTTAAAATTGCATGCTAGTTAGTTCGAAGAATTCACTTTAAAAATCCCTTTGGATAAATACATCAGTAATGTTGTTTTATATTGCCTCAATAGAATTGCTACAACCTCGAATTTATATAGCATACTCAATCAAGGTTTTACATTTAAAAATGATTATTAGATTAGTAGTTGGTACTCTCTAATAAATATTATATACCTTTTATTTTCTTTTCTTTTCTTTTCTTTTCTTTTCATTTTGTATCACATATTAATGTCTTGATATGATACAGTAGAATGTGCATATCATGTAAAATTTTATGCAAATAAAACAATGGAAATGATCAATAAATTAATACATAAAGAAGGTAAAATTGATGAAAGCAAAACACAGTAATAATGATGCCAAATGTTTTCCACAAATCTACAAACCAAGTCAATGAAGAAAAAATAGAAAGAGAAAATTAGAATTTATGAAAATATTTATATGAATTATGTGATAAAATAGACAAAATATGCAAAAAGAGAGGTGAAAATTGATTTTACATATGGAGAATTATTCGGATTTGGGTTCCATGAAAAGAATATGACGTGCAAAGTGAAAAAGAAAAGAGAAAACATGGGGGAGTGTAGACTTTCAAAGTGAAAAGGAGAAGAAAGAGTAAGAAGAAATGAGGGATCTAGAGTTTGAGTTACGAGCATTGGCATATTTACATAGAACTTGGACAAATGTGGATTCTAAATTTTGAATTAGAAGCAATGGCAGATATGCACGGGACTCGAACAATTTTATGTTAAAAAAATTTTGATGGGTGTTTTTAGGGTAGTGGTCGGTGGGTGGATTCACATCCGCGAGCCCCCATTAATAATGACTCTCTCTTTCGACTAGCTTCAGCATTAGGTCAATTGGTGGAGATATTTGATATTACGAAATTCATGTGACTTCTAATTGGACAAATAATAGATGTCTTTATTTTTTCTCCTAAGTGGAAGACGATAAACAATAGGAGTGCGAAAAATATCTTTTAATTAATTAATTGAACCAGTATATATTTTCACGAATGCTTTTTAATCAAATAGTACCAAAATAATTGATGAGGAATAATAACATTGTTGTGTAATGTGAAATTATTATTAAATTACATTTCCAATAAAAAAACGTTTGAGCAAATATATAAAAATAGTTAACATACAATAATTGTAATATAAAATTTGGAACTATTGATATTTTAAATTATAATTAAAAGCAACTTTTATTTACAATTTTAAAAGTTTTAGCAGATAACATGTTTTTCATCCCATAAAATATCATTATAGTAAAAAATAACTTAATTTGATATAATATTTTATAAAATTATTTAAATTTTAAAAATAAATGAAAATGACTTGTTCTTCTACTTAAAAAAATAAATATGAATTTTAAAAATTAATTTAAAGAATGTTTAGCATCAGTCAAAATACAAAAATTGTATCTCAACTCTTTATGAAAAGACTAGGATAATTGCGATGTAAATATTTTACAATTAACCGTACATGAATTATGAGTATTTATAAGTATCTCATTATGATTTTCATATTCTTTTGCCATTTTTAACTATTCAGTGAAGTAAAAATTCAATAAAATTAAAAATTAAAAATTAAAAATAAATAGACAAAAGTATGATTAGTTGGTGACTTGAAAAAGTTTTTGATAAATTTGTGATAAAATATCGGCCACAATTAGTGATGAGTTAGTGACCAACATGTGATTCGCAAATCTGTGACTGACTACTGATTGGAATCAACTTGTGACTAACTAGTAATTGAAATATTGGTTTATATTGGTGACTGATTATTGACCGAGTACTAGTTGGAAATATAATGATTGATTAGTGACCGAGGTTATTAGTATCAAATTTATGATAGAAACATTAGTCATAATTAGTGATTGATGTGTAACAAATATTAACTTGTGATCGATTTGTGATTAAATTTAATCAAGTTGGTCAACCTATGCAATTGCTTCATGAACGAATTAACATTCATCACAAACTTAGTGACTTATTAGTAACCGATGAAATTGCAGTCACAAATTCGATCACTAATCAATTTTTGTGCATTATCAAAAGCTAAAATCTAATTTTTACATTTAATTGGTCACTAATTTGTCATTAATCGATCAGTAAATAATGACCAATTTTGTTGATCACCAAAATTCAGTCACTAAAGGCTTGTTTCCTTGTAATGAAGTACTGTGAGTGCTTAAACCTATTGTAAGCAGCAACTTTATCAAACAACACTTGCAATAGTTCTTCCACATTGGAGAAGTCAAATTTGTTGATGCCCCTCATTGATTTAAGCACAAATTGAATACTATCTTCGATAGATGAGATGAAATCAAGTGGAGTGTTTGGTATTCTCTCATGAAAGCCATCCCACAATATTTGAAGATATTCTTTTGATAAGTAGGTACAAATTTCTCACCCTCAAATACTGAAATTAGAGCACAAGAAGGTGGTTGTTTTGCTTTCATCCTTGAGTTCCTCACTTTGCAATGTTGTGTCAATTGGAGCGCCTATGGCCAACAAGTTAGGTCCTATGATTGATCCTTAACTACCTTTAGATGCTTCATCTTTATTGACATTAATGATTTCTTTTCCCAACTGAAGTATCACCTAATTTTGCATTAGTAAATAACCAAAAAAGGACTTATTTGTAAAATCAAAAAAAGAAAAAAAAAAGAAGAAATGAAGATAACTTCTTTGGCAAAGTTCTTCATTGGTGAATGATCACTGGCTTTGGAGATTTGTGCCCTTTTTAAGCCTTTTCCAACAACTATCTACATTACTACTGCTACTCCCTTCTAAAGGATAAGGAATCCTTCTCTTTTCTATTAGAAGCTCAATATCTTCTAAGTTGAGAGGGTTTTGAATATCTTCAGCAAGTAGACTATCTCATTTATCATGATCATTGTCTTTAAGAGAAATTTTAATTGGCTTCAAGTTGATCAATCTTATATATAATGTTTTCCTCAAATTAATCTCCATGAATTTTAGTCCACCACTTCTTGTAATCATCGAAAGAAAATTTTTTCGGATTTAGGGCAAACAAAAAAGTCATGCTTTAAATGTAAACTTGTGCAAAATGGATAGGAGCCTATGCACTTTGCACAAGTTTGTGTTTAAAGTATGGTATCCTTGTGAGAATGTCATGAGCATGAACCCCAAAGAATTTTTTAATAATATCAAAATTAACGATTGAAGCGATAATAATAAAGTGGTCACCCATGCAAAAGAAGAAAATTTGAGCAAATGGCAATGAAGTATTTTTGCTCCAATTCCTTAGCATTTCTATTGTCAATATATGAAAATTCCTTGTCTTTGGTGATCATGGTACAAGTCCAAGAAATAAAATCCCCTTTGTGAATTCTCTTTTGCGCCTTCTTTAGATCATAATACTTTGTGCCCCTTTCGCTGAAAAAGATCACCATTTTGGGGCCACACACTCCTTGCCAAACATGATAATATGTTTTGAAGTAGTGCACTAACCAAGCATAGATCAAGTGGATGGGAAAAAAGAATGGACACGGCTTGGCTTTAGGGAACCTAAAAATTTATTTGAACCATTATAAATGCTAGCTTAAACTAGAATAGAAAGGCTTACTTTTTGACCACTAGCCATGATGCATGGTACCTAGAAAATATTGAGGCATATCGAATTGACATCATTGTTAAGAATGACAAATACATGGATCCAACAAGCCAAATATGTTGCCAGGTAGGTTTCTTCTCTTAAGTTCCGATGAATTCCAAATTTCAAAAGAATACTTCCTCTATAGTAGATTCTCCATGAACGCTAAAATCACCAAGAGAATTGTGAGTTGACTTAGGGCGAACTACCTTTTTCTCCATATGTGGTGGTGGTGGCTGATGATACCTTGTGGATTTCGTAAACTAATACTTCACCCATCTCTCCAAAGAAACTTGAGAAAGTTAACCTCCATTGGCACTCTTTTAAAGTGAATGATAAGTTTGAAATAAGTACTTGCAAGAATGGAGAGCACATCTACTTTTTGCTTCATCAATGCCGGTAAGCTCCTTTACACTAGGAATCACTTCGTCATAAAAAAGTTCACTCATAGGAAACTTTGTAAAGGTATGCAAATCCCATAGTGATATAAACAATTCTCCAAGGAAAGTTAGAAGAGTGTTCTGAGTGACCACCATGCCTTGCAAAATGCTTTGAGAATTCGATAATTTTGATCATATGTAAACATGAAAGTGTACATTGGGTGATATACTTGTGTGGCAATTAGCCCGTGTTTGCATCAACTAAGGATAACTGGAATCCACTCCCAGTATCCTTTGATATAGTAGAATCCGCCATTAAATTGAAAAGTGTCTCCCCATTTGGCTTTGCCATCAATAATGCTTCAACCTAATGTTGGTAGAAGAGTTGGTTCATTTAATTGCTAATGATGAATTAGTTCATTTGAAGGATAATGGTGAGTTGCCCTTAAAGCCCACAACTTTTTGAGTTTTTCTTGAAAAAAACACCCTGGATTATTCCTCTGTATAAAGTGAAATAGTTAGCCTTGGCCACTTTGTCGTGTATCTACCAATAAGAGGAACATGAGTAGCTAAAACTGTGTCTTTTTCCATAGGTTGATTTTGTTCATCAAGGATAATCAAGTGTTGCACTTCAGCAATAGATGAAACATCTTTAAAGTAACCTATGGTACAATCTGCCAAGATATGAGAAAACTTTAACAAAGTTGTTAAGAAAGAAAAAAAGAAGAACAAATGATATTTTAAGAAAATTGGCACCCATAAAAAAAAGTCAAGTATGGGGAGGAATGAAAGAAATCCAAATAATTGTGGTCATATTTAATGCTCATGTGAGTTGACAAAGAAATTGAATTGATAAAAAAATAAACAAAGATGGTGGTATATATTCTTAGAGGCATTCTATCAAACATGAAAGATGTATAAATTAGAGAAAAAAGAATGAAGAAGAGAAAATGACATGTACCCAGCAATTTAATAGATCAAATTCCTAACAATTGACGGAGCAAATTCTAAATATGATTGATGTATGCTTTTGAGCTCTTAATCAAGCCCTTTTATAGGCATTGGTTAAAGTTATTTAATTTGATTAGGACTATAAATCTTGAATTATCTATATCTCAATTTTCACTTTAATCTAATTGGGATGAAGAGTTTTGGATGAGTAGACTAAATTTGGAATAATCCTTAATCCACCATTTGTGTGTTTAATCATAGCTAAAAAGAATGAAAATATGAGATGAACCAGGCATTAAAAAAAAAGAAAAACAAAAAGGAGAACCAGAGTTTACAATGTTTTATGGACAAGAGTTTTATTTGCACATGAAATTGATACTACCAAATAATGAAGCCAATGAGAAGGAAGATGAGAAATGAGCGAGGTTTGGCACCTTTGTCTTTTCTAGTTTATCTCCTGACTTTTGAAACAGCAGCAGTAATTAGCCTACATTTTTAAGTTTCCACCAAGAATCTAAATATGATGTGGGCCACACAAGTTTAAGAATTAGTAGAAAATTGGGAGGCTATGGATAAAGTTAACAAAGCCCGTCAGCCAACTTATTCAATTTCAATGAAATCAATTTTCCTTCACTTAGACTTTCTCAAGTGGGCCATATGAAGAAAAAAAATGAAAAATTGAATTGAAAGCATAGATGCTAGATCAATAAGCATGAAATGATTAGACTTGGATTTCTATTTTTGATAAAAAAAATGTGTTTAGTTTGGAATGAAATTTGGCTATTTAATGAGAAATATATATATATATATATATATATATAAATATTATGTTTAAAAAAAGGGGATGAGACAGCTGTGCCATCAAAATGAGGTGCTTTAAGACTTGCTTTTTTTGATAAAAATCATCATTTTCTTCACAAATTTTGAAATAGAGGTATTTGTATACATATTAATTTTTTGTGAATTAAGAAGTGACACATGTTGATGAGGTTGGAAGTTATTTATAATGACTAGGGTTGTGTTTGGTCTGATCCGACCAGAGAGGTCAAATGATCTAACAACAGTATTCTTCAAGGTCTGAGATATGCAACAAACAACAAACAATAAACTAGCCAAGGTGCCCCTGGTGAAAGCACTCCAATGCTCAAGTTAGTTCTGGTTGAAATAAGGTAATCGAATAGAAAAGTAAGAGTGTATAGTGTTTATAGCATTAGCTAGAGTGTGGCTGGCGATGAGGTATTTATAGTGTTCTCCTAGTAGATTATATGTCTAAGATGCTCCTATTAAATATAGAGGACTTTTGTCTTTACTTGGGGGTTGTTGATCATTTCCAATCCTAATACTATTCCAAATGACATCATCTTCTAATTTTAGGGTAAATAGTACTCTAGGGGTGCGTCTCTCTGCTAAAGTTGGTGATAGAATTGGTGGTAGAGACTGTACTGGGGTGGCATGAGTCGTTAATGCAAAGACATGCCGCCTATCAGAGAATTGAATGCTGCAAGAATATAAGTTAGTGCTAGAGTGAGCACTCTAGTTGATAATAATCGAACAGACAAAGTAGTCGACTAAAGGGACAGTTGAATGGATAGAGTGGCATGAAGCCTCCTTCTGAGTGCGGTCAAGAACAATCTACTTGACTAGGCAGTCATGGTCAAGTGATTTAGCCCAACTGAGTCCAGAAGCACCGTTGGACTATGCAAGTTAAGTAAGCCTAGGAGTCCTCTCTGAGGTCAATAGCTTGTTTGGTTGGGCCTGTTGGACTATCACATATCATTAGTCCCCCCCACTTGTGGTCCTGATCGAGCTTGTCAATGAGTAAGAGCAAGGAGTATATAAGTAGGCGGTAGTTACGATAGTTTTCAATGGTTATGCATATTTGACTAGGGTTCTTAGTAGTTTTATGCATTTACTGTGTTAGTTATATTGCAAAATACAAAGTGCTAAGAGACAACAGTGTAATTATTACTGTTGCTTGGGTTCCTATGCCCAAATGCCTATAAATATGAGGGATAGAGACACCCAATTTACACTTTTACTGAAATCTGTTATGGTTGAGTTCTTGCCTTCAAAGCTCTCTAAATCCTTCATGCACTTAGAGTTTTCAAGCTGCCTGCTGTAAGTTTTTCTGTCAGCTTGTGCTTTGTTTTCTTTTACTTTGCAAAGACATTTAGTACTTCAGATAGTGAAAATGCTAGGTTCGAGGGTGTCTATTTTTAGGGGAAATTAGGGTTAACAGTGCATCTAAGAGCACATGTGAGAGTAATTCTAATAGTTCATCGAGCAATAGCTCAACCTAAAGCAACTTGAGCACTAAAAAGTCTACCTCTAGGGACGAGACTAGCCTAGTGAAGCATTTACACTGCACGATCGATTATTCACAGCAGACTACTACAGCAAAATAGTCTCCAAAATATCTCCAACTAACCTAGTTCAAATTAAGAAGATGTACCACATTCTTGACAAGTATGAACTTATAGTGCTTTGGCCTCAGGGTAGGATGGATCGATCTCCCAAGGGATGTATAATTGTGTTTGAGGAGAGATTTAGTTGCGGCTTTAAGTTTCCCTTAGCGCTAGCTATAGTTAACCTCTTGGTGGGCCTTGAGGTCTATATAATCCAATTACTCACCAACTATTTTACCATAATATTTAGTTTTGCTGTGTTGATGTACATATTCAACCAGCTAGCCTCCTTTGCCAACTTTTCAAACTTATTCCATTTGCCATTATCCCAAAAGTTGGGTAGTACAGAAAAGTTTGGCTTCTATTACCTGACAGCGCATCCGAGTTGAAGTTTCTAGTAGCCCCTTTCTCTTCGTACACACAGGAGTGGAAGAAATATATTTTTTATGTTTGAGGGCCCATAGAGTTTTGCATTCCGATGGGGCAGTAGAGGGGGCATATGGAAATACTAGAGAACCAAACACCTAGTTAGCCTATTCCCTTTATTTGGGACCTGATTGAATTTAGGCATATGGAGGCTTCAATTTTGACCAAAGAGATATGTTTGGTGTTGGCTGGCCTATTGCAAGCTGAGCTTAACTTGCCTGCGGGTGACTGGCTAGATAGTGCTCTTTGGTGATTGTCATAACTATAAATTTTGTTCTTTTTGCTCGATTCTAATTGTCTTTTTATTGTACTCTATTGGTAGATCGAGAAGAGATAATAGCCTACAGTTAAGCAAAAGTTATAGAAAAAGTGCAAAGAAATAAAGAGCGCCATTGAGTGGTTACTCAATGAGAGGCCCCCGAGTAGAGCCGACCCTTTCTACCCGATCGACCACCACTCCTGCCGTGCTACTAATCAAACAAGCACCCTAGCCCTAACCCACTCAATCAGAGAAGCATGTATGAAGCAGGCCCACAGGTTGGGGTAAAAGACAAATGATTGAGTAGAGAGGCTCCGTACCCAAGAAGATAATGGGTGATAAGGCAAAATAGAAGATGGTGATAAGTTATGACTTGTTTGGCAAGCATGGTGATTGGGTGTTATTCTAACTTCCTCAATTTCAATCACCCCGCTTTGGGCCTAACCCTACCATAGAGGTGACTGATGCGACCTCCATCATAAATTTAGGGATGGCGGGCATCAATGCCCTCAAATGGATGGTGATTGTTTATTCTCAATCGATCAATGGAGGCTCATGGGCATGAGTCAAGTTGGCGCCCTTAAGGCTCTGGCCTATCATAGCAATATGGTAAGTGTGAGATTGACTATTTCTCATCAAGTTCTCATTTGAAAAGGTTGTATTATTCACTAACGTTCTGTATTTTAGTTGAGCCAACTAGGGTATCAATTCTACCGTTGATCAAAATTGGTACTAGCTTATCGCAATGAGCTATAAGAGGGGGGAGATTTGGAAACCTTTAAAGTTCAACTTAAGTCATTCGAGCTCCAGGTTGATTAGCTTATGAAAAAGGTAGTCGACTTTCAGGAGTAGCTCAATGCTAAAGACTAGTAGTTGGTACAAGCTGTCGAGGAAAGGAGTCAAATGGACTTCTTACTTAAGAAAGCTTATTTGGACATACAGGTAAACTACTCCTTTGGTCGGTCGGCCAGCCACACAAAAGCGCTCAATGAGGCTCAGGTGGCCTTATCTCGATAGTTACCCAAGATATGGTAGAAAGCGATGGAATAATTCATGGTAAGCTTGGCATTTCAAGATACGAGCGTAGTCATGTCCATTGATGATGCTTGTGATGTATTCCATAAGGTAATAAGGCAGCTCGAGTGTCTTAGCTACGTATTCTAGGTTGATGTTAAAAGCAAAATAAACCTTTCCTAGATGATAAGCTGGAGCCTTATTTGAAGTTCAAGGAGGGCACAATCGATGGAGTCGGAGAAAAAGACAATGCGACAAATACCCCCGTTGAGTCAATAACTAAAGCCCAACAGAAACAGGCTGAGGTCGAGGCCAGGTTGGCTAAGTTGACAAGCGAATTTGCCTTTGCTGAGTATCTTGCCATCTAACTGAGAGAGGAGCAAGTTAATGTCGCACAATATTTGCTACACTCGACTAACTTTACGGGCAATGTCCCAGGGTATTCACTATCAGCTTAATCTATCCAATTCTCGCGTTTACAATGTCGAGCCCGAGTAGGATTGAAAGGTGGTCAAGTGGGGTCGAGCCAGATATAATGCCCAAACTCTTCATCATTATTGTTGTTTCTTTTCTTTCTTTCTTTTTTTTTTGTAATAGAATACTATTGTAATGGATATTCCAATCAATGAATGATCTTTTTTCACATCTTTGTTGTTGAATGAAATGAATTTCACATATTTCTTATCGAATGCAACTTTACTGTCGTGATTGTGTTGGTGGATTGTTGACAACCATGATAGTTATCCATACAACTTTATCGTCAACTTTTTATTAGTGTTGAGAGATACGCATGGTCTTGCCAAAGCCTACTAAACTTTATAGTCAACTACTAGGTCAATTATTTAGATTTGCCTAAAAAGCCTTGTGTTTGTAGCGCATAGCTATTTTTGAGTCAATTGTGTGGTCAATTTAGAACTTTAGTTTGGCATCACGAAGCTACTTTTATGTTAACTATGGGGTCGACTCAAAATTTAATTGGGTAGCATGAGGCTATTTCTTTATCGACTATGGGGTCGACTTGAATTTTGGGCAGCAGCATGAAGCTACTTATTCATCAACTATAGGGTCGACTTGAAATTTGAGCAGCAGCATGAAGCTATTTATTTATTAACTACGAGGTTGACTTAGGACTTAAGTGGTAGCATGGAGCTACTTATTCATCGACGATGGGGTCGACTTGAAACTTAAGTGGTAGCGTGGAGCTGCTTATTCATTGATAATGGGGTTGACTTGAAACTTGAGTGGCAGCATGAAGCAGCTTATTCATCAACTTCAAGGTTGACTTAAAACTTGAGTGGTAGAGTGAAGTTGTTTATTCATTGACCACGAGTTCGACTTGAAACTTATATGGCAGCGTGAAACTGCTTATTTGCCTACTTTGGGGTCGACTTGAAATTTGAGTGTTAGCGTGAAGCTGCTTATTTGTCGACTATGGGATCACCTTGAAACTTGGAATGGTGTAAGGTAGATATGATTGTGACAATGCAAACAAATGGTTGCAGTGTTGCTAGAATTTTATTCATATTGAAAAATATAAGAAGGATTACAATGTGCTTTCATATGTAGAATTTCTTTAGGTTGATGGCATTCCACAAGTGAGGGAGCTCAAACTCAGCCATATTAGCAGATCTGTAGGCGTTATACTTTAATACTTTCGCAACGAAATCAGGTCTCTCCTATTTTGGGTTGAGTTTATCAATATTCTTGGATACCTCTACCTTTTTGAGAATAAGGTTTTTGACCTTAAAACAGCACAACATGACCCCTTTATTATAGTTGTTCACTATTTTTGACTTGTAGCGTTGTATGGTGTTGTAAGCTTCTTGCTTTTGCTCATCAATAGTATCGAGGTTAAGCTTTCTTTCGATGTGTTTTGAGTGGGTGGAAGTGAATGACTCGAGCTGTGTGTTGAATGAGTTTTGAGAGGATGACTGCCTTAAACTCATAGACCAGATTGTAAGGACTGTGACCTGTGGCTATTCGAGGAGTTGTTCTATATGCCCACATCTCTCTTGGGAAGTTGTTTGCCCAGCACAAGCCAATATCCTGCATTTTGGCTTTCAAATGGTTGAGGATCATTCTATTTATCAACTCTGTCTGGCTGTTTGATTGAGGATTACCCACTAAAGTAAAGTACTGGGTGATCCTCAAGGCTTCACACCAAGTTCTGGTACTTTTGCTCTAGAAATGAGTCCCATTATCTAAAATAAGGATCTTAAGTAGGCTAAAACAATAGATGATATTTTTCTAGATAAAACTCTTGATGGCTGCGTCTATTATTTTCAAAATAGCCTCAGCTTTGACCCATTTGTAAAATATTTGACTACCACGATTATGAATTTTTATTGACCTATTGACTTCAGTAGTGAACCCAAAAGGTCGATCCCCCACTGGTCGAACAATTAAGAAATTTGGACATTGACCATGGGTGCGGCAGGTTCGAATGGACTTAGCATGATGTGCATTTTTGAGCAAAATCTATCGAGTATTTTAGTAATGCCGGCCAAAAGTACCTATACCTGATTATCTTATGTGCGAGGGATCTTTCCTCGAGATAGTTCCCACATATCCCTATGTGGTTGTCCTATAATACTTCATGAGCCTGGTCAGGATCCAGACACTCAAAGGGTGGTCCAAAGATCGACCTCCTATACAATAAGCTATGCTCATCTAGTGCAAACTTAGTAGCCTATCCTCGAAGGCATCGAGCCGTATTTTTTTCTTCAAGGATAGTGTCATTACTCAAGTAGAGTTTTATTGGGTCCTGCTATGAAGGAACTGTATCAATGCTCTTTACCAGGTTCTCCTTGACTGGGCCGATCGATGGCCTACCAGCAACCAAAAATATTATCATCTTATCTCTTGTACCTCTAGTAAAGCTAGCAAATTTGGAAAGGGCATTTGCACACTTATTCTCGAATTGGGGTACCTAATTGAGGGTGAACGTTTTGAATGATTGTTGTAATTTTCTAACCTCCGCTAGGTATTGGCTCATTATTGAATCCTTAGCTTCAAAATTTCCTTCGACCTGTTCTACTACCAATTAGGAGTCCATGAACGTAGCCAAGTGCTCGATGCCTCGATTGAGTGCTATCCTTATCCTCATAAGGAGGGCTTTATATTTTGCCTCATTTTTAGTAATTGCGTGGTCAAGTTTGATCGCGAACTCATACTCCTTCGCAGCTAGAGAATGGAGAGCCACTCCTATTCCCTATCTAGATGTGGTCAATGACCCATCGATGTGCAAAATCCAAAAAAAAGTGGCTTTTCAATTTCTCTTAGGTAGGTCAACTCGTTAGGCGACGAAGTTTGCCAAGACCTGTACCTTGATAATTGTTCTCAATTGAAAGGTAATGTCAAATTCGCCCAACTTGATGGCCTATTTGGTTAACCTCCCAGATATGTCTGGCTTCGACAACACTTACTTTAATAGCTGGTTGGTCAGCACTATCTAACATGAGGCTGAAAGTATAGATGTAGCTTTCAAGCCGCGGTGACCAATGCTAAGGTAAACTTCTCAATCTCCAGGTAGTTATAATTCGGCCCTTGAAATGACTTTCTATAATAGTAGACTGGTCAATAGCTTCCATCTTTGGTCGAGATCAGGACTGAGCTAATGGAAGCCTCTAAAACTTCCAAATATATCTAAAGAACTTCACCAAGTTTGGATTTTGCAAGCATAGAGGGTGAGCATAAGTATTGCTTCAACTTGACCAGCACTTGATCACACTGCTCATTCAATTGGAAATCCAATTTCTTGGCATTCTTGAGAATTTTGAACAAAGGTAAGCTCTTGTCTACCAACCTTGTGATGAATCTACCCAAGGTAATAGTCCTTCCGATTGGCCGCTGCACATCTCTAATTGTTCGATAAGGGGCGATGTCAAGAACAACCTGAATCTTCTATAGATTTGTCTCAATGCCCCATTGACTGATCATATATCCCAAAAATTTTCCTCCTCAAACCCCGAACATATACTTGTTTGGATTCAGCTTTACACCAAATGCTCTCAAAATTACAAAAGTGTGATTGAGGTCAAACAAGCAGTTTTGGACCTTTTTCATCTTTACAACCATGTCATCGATGTACATCTCCATAGACTTGCATATTTCTTTCTTAAACATGAAGTTGACTAGCCTTTGGTAAGTTGCTCCAGCATTTTTAAGTCCAAAAGACATGACCAAAAAGCAATAGACTCCATTAGGAACCATAAACGAAGTTTTATCCCTATCTTCGGGGCCTATAAATATTTGATGATAGTCTTGAAATGCATCCATCATGTTCAATAACTCACAAACAGTAGTGGAGTCTATTAATAAATCTATTTGAGGTAGGGAGCAAGGATCTTTAGGACAAGCATTATTCAAATATGTGAAATCGTTATACATACACTATTATCCCTCATTTTTTAAGATGAGTACAATATTATAAAGCCAAGATAGATATTGAATTTCCACAATATAACCTGTATCTAGGAGTTTTCAAACATCCTCTTTGATGATCTAGGTTTTCTCGGCATTGAATGTCCTCATTTTCTGTTTGATCGGTTTGTATGAAGGGTCAACATTGAGGTGGTGCACAATCATTTTGGGGTCAATTCCCTGAAGGTTGGATGTTTTTCAATGTCAATATTTTTTCTTAGGAAATTGACCAAAGGCATTCCATGTGGGGGCCTATATTTATCCCGATTCAAGTTATCTTGTCGAGGTTTCCTTATTCTAGTTTGATAGTTTTGAATTCCCCAATGGGTTTCACCTAGGTATCCTCTAGCTTTCTCTTTTTGCTGGCTTAGGCCTCTTCAAGTTTCTCTATAAAGGTATCTCGTAAAGTCTTAAAATACGGTCAAGTCTTCTGCTTGCTTGACTTGACTGAAATATTGTAACACCTCTAAGCTTCCTTGATTTTACATAACAATTCCCCTATGCCAACTGGGTCAGGAATTTAATTTTCATGTGGTAGGTTGACATAATGGGATGGAAATCATTTAAGGCCAATCAACCAATTATGATAGTATAAGCAAATAGGGCTTCAACCAACAGATAGTTCACTATTAGAGTCTTTCTTTGGGATACCTCCCCAAATGACGTCAATAGATTGATGGACCATTTTGGAATGATTTCTGACCCCCTAAACCTGACCAGAGAGGTATGCATAGGTTCAAACTTCAACTACCTCAAGTTCATTCTCTTCAGGGTAAAAAGGAAGATGATGTTAGCTGAACTACCATTATTGACTAAGACTTTACAACAGAGACTAACATGGGATAATTAGATTTGTAGTTAATATTCTTTACCTCGAGGTGGGCCAAGTCACTATCGATGAAAGAAATAGGCTCTATGCTCATCGATAGATGGAAAATAATTTTGATGAGTGAGGTTTTGGTCGACTCCAACCTCCTCTGAGTCTACCTCTTCATTAATTTTGAGTCCCCCTCAGTGGAACCTCCTACAATCATATCAATTACTCCTTAAATGGGCAGGGGATCTTCTTAGGCAGGTTTCTTTCTTTTGTCCTCTCTCCTTGGGCTAATCGATTTTTCTCTACGAGGAGTTTGGTTGGTTTTGCCACCTTCAGTTTGTGCATCAATAGCCATATATTTTTTGAGATGGTCGTGTTTAATGAGCCTCTCGATTTCATCTTAAAAATTGAAGCATTTATTTGTGTCATGTCCCTTTTATTTATTAAACTAGCAGCATTTTTTTTCATTTTTTCCTTGCTTCAATCTCCAATAGCTTTCTCGATTTCTTGAGGAGATTATTATGCTGGAAGGCATACAGTACCTATCTCATCAGGATATTCAGTGGGGTGTAGTTGTGGAAGTACTTTATTGGAGATCAATCTCTTTCTCTGTATTTCTAGTCTTCTTTCACTTTTTTCTTTTTATCAACCTCAGAGGTTCCAAACTCAAGCTTATTTATCTCCTCTTAGGTCATATACCTTTCCACCAGGTCGAGCAACTCTTTCATCAACCTCTGGCACTCTCACACCAAAGCATTGGTGCATTTTTTGTGCCTGAGCCTCAAGAATAGCATGTTGATCAAAAACTTGATTATGGGGTTGTCTATCCTTCAAGACCTCTATGTTAAACCTTATGAAGAAGTCACGAAAGGACTCCCCTCATTCTGTTTGACAGTATAGAGGTGAGAATAAGGGAGTTTTTCCTTTCTCCAACTAGTGAACTAGTGCAATAATTTATCACAAAGCTGATCATAAGAGTATATTGACGAGGGCTCTAGCTTAACAAACCAGTCAAGTGCTTGTCCTAGAAAGTGGTCACTAATATCTTGGCGTGGATGTACTCGTTATGACCATATAGCTGCATTATATATTCTAACTGTATCAAATACTCATTAGGGTCTATTAAGCCATCATATCTAAGTAGTCCAATTGGGACTTTGGCGTTGACAGTAATGCACTCATCGATAATCTCCTAGATGTAAAAGGAGCCTCTCTCTTGATGAGACCTCTGGGGGCCCTCTGGGTTGGGCACCTTATTCATGTTTCTTCTCAAGATCTCATTAAAATGCTTGTTCAATTGTTGTATTTGGTGGGAGACTTCTTCCCACTCTTTTCGATTAGCTTAAGTGGCATTCTGATCAAAATAAATCTCACGCGCTCAGCTCTATCGCGCTACATGGCTTGATTAGGTTGGGTCGTGAGATCTACAGATTCTTCCACTTTCTTGAACTAGTCGTATCTGGAATGTTTGACCCTATTACGCTACGGGGCTCGATTAGGTCGAACATGGTGGTTTATGGAGTTAGCAATTTCCTCCCTTATCTTCGATCATTTTCTCTTTTCTTGGGGGCATTTAGGACTAGCATCACATCTAGCTGGTGGTCGTCTGGATTCCTGACGACCATGGCATCACAGGAGGACCTTTCTTCCGATAGAGGTGGTTGCGAAGTGACACTACCAGCTAGGGTCAACACAATGGTGTGCCTTTTTAATATAGCGAAAAGTTGAGCAGAGATTTATTCACTTATCAACTATATTAGCTGTGGCATAGTCAATATTACGACTTGCTCCTGTGGGCCACTAAGGCTTAGAATATACGAACCTTGCTGGGGTAGAGAGAGAGGTGGAAATGTGGACCTCTTGTTGTCCTCTTTCTCAGATGCGGCACTTTTTTGTTCACCATTTTCTCAGTTAGAATCTCAAAGGTTCCCACAGATAGTGCCAAAATGATGAGGTTGGAAGTCATTTATAGTGACAAGGGCTGCGTTTGAGTTGATCCGACTAGGAAGATTGAATGATCTAATAATAGTATTCTTTGAGGTCTAAGATCTACAATGAACAACAAAAATTAAACTAGTCGAGGTACTCCCGATGAAGGCACTCCAATGCTCAAGTTAGTTCTGGTCGAAATGAGGTAATCAAATAGAAGAGTAAGAGCGTATAGTATATATGGCATTACCTAGAGTGCGATTGGCAATGAAGTATTTATAGCCTTCTCCTAGTAGATATTTCTAAAATGCCCTTATCAAGTATAGAGGGCTCTTGTCCTTACTTAGAGATTGTTGGTCATTTTTAATCTTGGTACTATATGATGTGGCATCATCTCTTGGTTTCTAGGGTGAATAGTAATTTGGTGGTGCGCCTCTTTGTCAAAGTTGGTAGCAGAGACTGCAATGGAGTGGCACGCGCCATTAATGTGGAGGCATGCCACCTGTTAAAGCATTGAATACGGCAAGAATATAAATTAACACCAGAGTGAGCAATCTGATCGATAATGATCAAATAGATAAGGTGGTTAACTAGAGAAATGGTTAAATAGACATAGTGGCTTGAAGCCTCTCGCTGAGTGCGGTCAAGAATATTCTACTAGACCAGCTAGGTCTAGAAGTGCCATTGAGCTATGCATGTTAAGTGGGCTTAGGAGCCCTTTTTGAGGTTAACAGCTTGTTGGACTAGGCCTGCTGGGCTATCCTATATCATATGTAAAATAATATGTTAGTCATTAATTTAATTTTTTTATTTATATTTTGAGATTTATTATATTTAATACCGAAAGATAAATAATTAATTTTAATTAATACTCTAGTATTTATTTTATGCTCAAATCAAATATTGACAAGTTTCAAAGATAAAATATTATGGCCAATCAAATCAAATTGCGTGGCTTAACAATTTTAGGCTAATCAAGTTGCAACATGTAGCATGTCTATTTACGTGAACCAATCAAATCAAAAATATTTGATATTATCTCTTAATATTTGATATTATCTTATCGAATAAATAACTGGTAAAGAAGTTCAAGTAAATTTGAAAATCTCCCATTAAACATCTATATAAAAGGAATGATCAAAGCTCATTCCACACAAAATACAAGTCCTAGAAAGTAAGAGAAACTTTGAAGGAGTTCAACAATTCTCTCAAATAAATTCAAAGAGATTCATGGCATTCAAGGCATTCTTTACGAAGCTCATCATACTTTGGCATTTAATTTGAGAATATGGTGCAAAACCCTCAAATTGGCATTATTTTCTTCAAATTAAATTTAACAGAGATTCATGGCATTAAAGACATTCTTTATAGAGCTCATCTATTTTGGCATTTGATTTGAAATTAAGGCATGAAGCCCTCAAATTGGTATTATTTTAATTTAAATTCAAGTAGATCCACATCATTCATGATATTCATCACGGAGCTCATCAAAGTTCACAATCATCTTTGGAGGGAAGAATCAAATAATTAGATTAGAAATTGAATTCACAATTGATAAAATACAATTTCATCTTATTTGTTCAAATTTTCTTATCTTGTAATTTTAATTTTGTAGGCATAGAAATTTATACTTACAATGGGTTCTCGAAACTTTTAATGCCTTAAGTTATACTAAATTATGATGGGTAAGATGCTCCTGGCTGATGTGTATTGCTTTGACAAAACGGTTGGTATAGTCCTTAATGGTTCTTTATCCTTCTACCTTATAGTCAATAGGTAAGCTACCTTTCTGGGGTACTTATGGTTGATGGAGAAATTATAATATTGTGCTAGTTACTCCAAGTCCATGATGGATCCAATAGACATTTGATTAAACCACATCATAGCATGCTTGGTGAGGGTGGCACAAAACATCTTGCTTTGCTTATGTCATAAAGCTCTATCCTCATGAAGAAGTTGTCCAGGTGCTCTTGGGGATCCGTTGTGCCATCAAACCTAGCAAGGCTAGCAATCTTTATGCTTGCGGGAGCAATTCTATTGGTTGGCCAGACAAAAGGAGCTTATGTTAGAAAAATGATAGCTAAAGGAATGTATTTGCTTTTGTCTCCTCTTGAGCATTGGGATACAGTTGAGTTGATTTGGATTTTGGTTGTGATAGGAAGTAGTCATGATTAGTTAGCTCAGAGGGAGGATTGTATGTTCACATGCTGAGATGGAAAAAGGGTGGTGCCTTATTCTTCATTCACCCTTTTTTTATCCTCTCCAATGATGTCAAGGCTTCACTACTCTAGCAAGAGGACTGAGGTTGCTCTTAGGACGATTCACTAATACACTAAGTAATCACTTTGGGAGCAACTTGTGCAAAGTATGTTTCACAAGCCATAATCGTTTCTTAAGTAATTGATTGTTGCATTGGTCCTCTAAGAGATCGAGCATGTTACATTGACATTTTCTCTAGTGCGCGGGTGTGCTTTAGGTATGGATTCTAATGCCAGATGGTACTCTACCTTCGGTGGGTTGTTCTCTATATTCTTGCCTTATGGTGCAACTTTAGAATTGAAATTTTGAGCTCTAGACCTCGTCTATATCCTTAATGTTCCTAGCTTTAGAAAGAAGTTCCCATAAACATTGCCAAGATGATGGTGCTTAGAAATGAAGTCAAGGTCCTTTTCGCAAGTCAGTAGAATCAAATGACTCTTGCTCCTGGAATGCGCTTTGTTAGAATTAGAGCTCGGGAGTTTTGTAAAATGATTTGATGCATCCATTTGACTTTAAAAGTTGATATTTATAGTGATTAAGTTCTTAGTAGGCTTTGGTCCACTTGGGTTTAGGTGTTCATTTTGATGGACTTAATTTGTCAGGCTTAACTATTATTTATTTAATTGGGCCATTTTATTTGTTTTTAACTTTTTTACCCTTAGAATCTTATTTTTCTATATCACTTCTAAAGCCACAAAAAGCTTAGTAAGCGATTTCATTACTTGCTAGAGATCTATAGCTCTTGTGAGGGCATTATCATCTTCACACACAATAATTGCCAATCCATTGGATGATAACATAAGAGGAATTTTTGATTTGTTCTATCTACGAGCTTTAACAACCGATTAGATTAGGATGTAGACATAGATTTGAATGCCACTCTTTCTAAGTAGGCAAGAATTTCTCTCTCTTGGGGCTTTATCGAGTAAAGAAATACCGCCTAGTTCTTTTGACCTTTCATGGGAACTTGAACCAACATTAAACTATTCTACATTATCTCTTCTTTCTAAAGGTCTTGTGGTTCATTACACCAAATGCTTTCCATGAACTATTGAAGCTATTGAGAGAGTACCAAATGTTGACTATGATGAAGTGATTTTTGATAGATGCAGATTGAATTTCTTTATTCTTCCTCACAAGAGCCATCTTTGTTTAAGGTAATTCCCTATGTTTTGAGTTAGGAGGTTCAATACAATATAAAAAAACCCATAAGAGGACTTATTTGAATAATTTGGGTATTGATATGTAAGATTGCACATCATGATTGATATGAGATTCAAAGCTAGAAAGCTATAGAACTTCGGGGATGTAATGGCTTATGAGTGAACAAAGTTTATATAACATAATAAAGTTTAGTTGATGGTCAAAATTTTGTTTTATATGAGCAAGAATTCCTCTATGATGTTGATTCATCAACGCTTCCATTCCTTGTAGAGAAAGGCTAACTGCTTGCTGTCTGAAAGTTGTGTGAGAAGTAATGTCTACTTGTGGCTCTGTGAGAAAAGCGGTGGACAGAAATGACCATATTGTAGCTTACTCTTGTCTTCAATGGGAGCTTATAAAATGTTGTGTTTGGTAAAAATTTACTTTAAATAAATCTTATGAACTCCTAAAATAAGATGTTAGAGTCTTATAAGCTCTTTTACAAAGAGTATTGAGTTTATTGCTTACTTTTAACATTTTAACAAACTCCTACAATTTTAATTATGTTATTTATAAAATTGTTATTGCAATATCTTACAAACTTCAAAATTTTATTTTACCTAAATACTTCAAAAACTGTTTTAAAATAAGATCTAGCAACATTTTAAATTATAAGTTCAACTAAATGTCTCTTAATTTTATTATAATATACGTAGATGATAAAATTTAGGGGAATTGGTTTTACGCAAATCAAGCATTTGTTTGAGTTCAATTCTGAGAATTATACTACAGAGCAATTAAATAACAGCCAATTACTCCAAAACATTGATGTTACCATGGACAATATTAATTTTAGAAGAAAAGATAAGTGATACTTGCTGGCGCAAATGTATGAAATCTATATACTAAATCTATGTACTAATAACTTAAACGTATCTTTGTTTTTCTTTTTTGTACATTTTTTCATTTATGTATTTAAAATATTAAAACTTTTGAGTGGAATCATACCACGATAGACGTTATACATGCATCTTATTATACTCAGTCAATATTACTCTTCTTTTGTAAAAGTTTAATTTTGTAAATTTCCATTTAAAAATTAATTTTGATAAAAAATATTTTAAAGTGTTGATTCGCTGTTATATAGATAGACAAAAAGTTGAAGTTTCGCAGTTGAAAGTGATGGCTATCATTAGCAATTATAAGAGTCAAATCATAATCATGTATTAAATTAAGCATTACATACCATATACTACAACAATGTCTCTTCACATGTACATATAACTCCTGTTTGAGAAACATATGTATAATTATGTATTTTAACATTTAGAGTAAAAGTATAAAATATATTAATATCAGTTATGTTTCAAATTTACTTGTTTTCGAGACTAACTTTTCATGGTAACTATTCAAAAAATTTCATAACATACTTGCACGAATCTTATTCAAACATTTACTTTGTACTATTTTAGTAATTATGTTCACAACAATACTATTAAGATAAGAGACAAATAAATTTAAATATTAGCATAGTATTATTGAAATAATGAGGACCAAATATTTAATTTGATATAATTATGAATTTGATGTCTTTCAATGTTATTTGACACGATTGTTCGAATCCTCATTTACAAAAATATCTAATAAGTTGGTTTTGTCTTTCTTATCTCTATTCGTATTTATAGCCATTTTGCCTCTATCCTCTTATTATATAAAGTCTCACATATTTAAATTTCATCTCAATTTATCTTTTTTTTTTTTAATGTCTCGGCATTCATTTATAAAAACTTCTTAACAATTTTTTTTCCTTTTTTTAATGAAATTTATGAAGTTTCTTTTATATATTTTATTGCACGGGCATGAAATTAAATGTGCGTTGTCGGCTATAACGAAGAAAACAAACAAGATGGTTGCATTTGTACATATCCGTTGGAAATGCTGAGTCAGCACCCGAAATTCTACCCAACCCCCTGATCACTTGCTTTTGCTCCTATTTTTTTGTTTATTTTGTCATTTGTACATTCGTATTTGTATATTATTATTATTCTCTCCAACCTCGAAAAGCCCCACAGCTTTCTTTCTCTTTCCATGCCTCTCTCAAGTTCAATTGCACTGCTGCATTACAGTGCTCATACGGGGTTTGCATGTGACCGTACTCCTTCATCAGGTAATTTTCTGTTCAAAAATCAAATCTAATCGAATTTCTTGATTACTACATCATTGGTTCATCAACCATTTCATTTTGATGAGTGAAATTCTGTTCTTTTCTTTTCTTTTCCTTTCTTTTTTCGGTAATTTAGTCCTGAATCTTTTCAAGAGGGAGTTTACTTGATTGAAGTCTGAAACTATTTCTAGATTTGTGTTTAATAATCGGTTTGATTAATTATGGGATTTATGTTTGATTATTCAGCTCAGATTCTGTGTGAAGCATACTTGATCAACTTTAAATGCTTAGAGTTTTTGTATAGGGTTTGAATATTTTGTTTGGAGTAGCTGGTTGTAACATTTAGGTCACTCCACTTGTGCTCATTCACACTCTTTTAATTCTGTAAGTTCTTGTCATCTGAATTTGTGCATAATGAAGTATTGGCTATATAGTTGAGGGCTTTTTTGATTGGTGATATTAGATTGAACATACTAGGTTTCTTCCTACAAGTTTTCATTTTTCTTGATTGTATTTGGGATCGCGATTAAGATAGAACTAGTTATAATTATTTATGATCTGTGTTTTCTGATTTTTTTTTTTTTGATTAATATGTAAATGATTTGATCTGTGACTATAATATGATGCTCGCTATTTAGATACTTAAGTCATTAACTTTTAGGTGATATGTGGTAACTGTCTCAGGTAATGGTTAAAACTGCCCTTTAGTGAATCACATGCTTTTCATGCTTTGGGATTTTCTCAAGCCAGAAAAAGCTTATGGATATGATGTCTATTGCGCGAAGACTACTTGTAAACCAGCATGGGTAGCTATTATTTAATCTGATGTCATCACCTAGAGTATTGGTCTTCCAGTTAAACTGGGTCATTTTTTACCAGTTGTTTCCCTAATTTAACTTAAATGAAGAATTTGAAGTTAAGTAGTTAAAAATTTCTAATAATTGCATTTTAATGAATTTATTCCTATTTTTCTATTCTGTGCATTTCTCTCTTGCTAATTTCCTTTATGTGGTGCTCCAGAGACAATAAATCTATTGCTTAAATGGATCTGTAGTATAATTATGCCTCTCATGGGTTTATCCTTCTACTTATGCATTTCATAAAACTTTGGTTCATATGGGGTTGATATCCCATTACAAAAAAATTGACTCCCCTTGAGACACATGATCAATTGTGGGGCAAAAAAAAAAGGAAAATGCTTGCAGTGAAGAAACAACCATTATATGACTTTTAACAGGTGCTCTGAGCTCATGCTAGAAGAAACCACAGTGGTTCTCTACACTGAGAAATTGTTGGGAAGGGATGGCAGAATGGATTCCCATATTAGATACTTCAAGCATGTACCCAGGCTATGTTGTAGGCATCAAGTAACATTAAAAATTGAGAGAGGAGAATTTCTACCTAGGAAGTCAATGTTAGGTGGCAGGCTGTTTGGGAAAGAGTCGTCCTGCTTACAAGTGAAGAAAGGAAATGAGTTGTATGATGTTTCACAATTAATGTTAGATAAAACAACACATTAACCTAACTTTTACAGATGGAATAAAAATTAATTCATTATGAACAAGTATATCTTGTTAATATAGTCAGAGAAACTGTCTTTAATGGTGAGATGCTACTGTGTCAAAATTAATTTGGTTAACCTCCTTCCCTCCTTCTAGAGGCAACCACTTGAATGGTGTTCAGCTGAAGGAGGATTTTACTCTACGAGCTAAGGAAACTAGTCATCCCAAGAGGTCTAGGTCATTTCATTACATTTGCTGATAAAGTGATAGGAAAGAATTTCTACTGTGCTTTTGCATGGCGTTGGAACTCCCGAAAAAACCAAAACAGAAAAATCCTTTGCAATGTTGCTGAAGGTTGTGCAAATTAAAATAAAATTCCAATAACATCAAGTGACTTTGTGTTTGTTACACAACCAAAATCAAACTCAATGAATTGCCTGGGGCATGCAACAACTTGCAAAATGCAGTGGCATTATTTCTGCTGAGTAGGATCTTTTTTTGTGAGCATGCAATCATCACTGCTGCAGAATTCTTATTCTTCTACAGGAATATGGAGATTGGAGGTGGGACTGCCGAATCATTTCTAGGGAACTATAGAATTGGAAAAACTCTTGGGCATGGTTCCTTTGGAAAGGTCAAAATTGCTGAACATATTCGGACAGGGCATAAAGTGGCCATTAAAATCCTCAACCGTCGAAGAATGAAGAGTCCTGACATGGAGGAAAAAGGTGAAAACTTTTGCTTCAATGAAAACCAAGGGTGGCTCTACCTTTAGCCAAGAAAGGCAACTGCTTTAGATCTCCAAATCCTATATGTATTTTCTTCTATATTTTGGCCTCAAAAACAAAAATATAAGATCCTTTTTTTTTATTTTTAATACAATATAGACCTAAAAAATTTAGGTCTTTAGTTTATATGCCTCATATATATGTTTTCTTTTTCAAACAATTTAGGCCCTAAAAAAGTATAAGGCCTTTAATTTGGAGGCCTTATTAGTTAAATTTACAATACATAATTATTTAAAAATATGAATTAAAATTTTATTACCATTGATTCTCCTAAATCTCCACTATCCTTTTAATTCTTATTCTTTTACTTATCAAAACAATATCTCAGTCATTCTTTCTCAATTCTAATCACTAAATAATATTAGTGTTAATTTCTTTTATTGTAAATCAAGGTTTTATTTCTTAATTTATTTTTATTTTTTTGACATAAGTTTTTCAAAATCAAAATTAATAAAATTTGTCGACGTCTCAAGAAAGATAATATGGACTAACTATCCCATCAATTGAAAATGAATGTTAGATGAAATTAATTATAAAAGTATAATTGATAATTTTGCATCTTAAAAAAGTCAGAGAATAAAATTTAGATAATAATATTTTTTTGTAGAATACAAAATGATTAATAAAAAGACATGTGTATTAGAATATTAATTTTTTATTATATATTAAGGGCCTCATTTTTATGTTTTGCCTCAGGTCTCCAATTTTATTGAGATGGCCTTGATGAGAACAAACAAAGAATATTCCACACTTAGCATTGTCTTCTACAAGACTTTTTGTTGCATGGCAACAAAAATAGCTCTTCTGATTTTCAACTTGGTGCTATTTTTGTTCATGTTTTGGCACTACCTTTTTTCCATTTTTGAGCTTAGCAGATATGTTTTACGGCTTTCTAAGGGTTAATGATGTTATGCAGTGAGGAGAGAAATTAAAATTTGTCGTTTGTTCGTCCATCCACATGTGATACGTCTCTATGAGGTTGTAGAGACACCAATAGATATATATGTTGTCATGGAGTATGTGAATCGTGGAGAACTCTTTGATTATATTGTTGAAAAGGGCAGGTTGCAAGAGGTTGAGGCTAGGCACTTTTTTCAGCAGGTAGAATTCTTTGCCATTTTTCTTTGTTTTTTATTGGTGCATTTTCGCGACCAAGATTAACAAATTAAATTCTGAATTTTATTTCTATCAACATAATCTGCTGAATCATATTTGTGTTTGGGCAACAGATTATTGCAGGAGTGGAGTATTGCCATAGAAACATGGTTGTCCACCGTGACCTCAAGCCTGAGAACTTGCTTCTAGATTTTAAGGGCAATGTGAAGGTAGCTGATTTCGGCTTAAGCAACATTATGCGGGATGGACATTTTCTAAGAACAAGCTGTGGAAGCCCAAATTATGCTGCTCCTGAGGTTGTAAAATCAGTATACTTTGAAATATAGAATTATATAGTTATGATAAATAGTGGTGAATATAATTTTCTCCATGAGGCTGTTTATTAAAGCTAACTTCCATATATTGGAGTTGGTTACAGGTTGTGTCTGGAAAACTTTATGCTGGACCCGAGGTAGATATATGGAGTTGTGGTGTTATCTTGTATGCTCTTCTTTGTGGTGCTCTTCCTTTTGATGATGAAAACATTCCCAACCTCTTCAAGAAAATAAAGGTATATGAACGAAACTGTTTCTGGAACTTAATTTAGGTTGATGTGCTAATATATGGCTTGAGATGTAGATCATACTGCTCTATATAATTATTGAAATACTTTAGAGTGGACTCTATACTCTTCCAAGTCATTTGTCACCTGGAGCTCGTGATTTAATTCCAAGAATGCTGGTAGTGGACCCTATGAAGAGGATAACTACCCATGAGATACGTCAGCACCCTTGGTTTAAAGTTAATCTTCCTCGCTATTTAGCAGTCACTCCACCTAATGCAATGGAACATTTAAAAAAGGTAAATATATATATATATATATATATTATATTTTGGTCCAATGGTTTCGGATGCAATTTGATAGGGTTTCCTGACTGATGAGAGGAAATTTTTTCATGACATAAAAAAATGTTTTACTTTGTTATCCTTCTGAAATTTGTTTATCCATATATTACTTTTTTGGAAAAATTTGGAATGCATTACTCTGTGTTTCTGTTCAGTATCTACAGCTTAGTTTGCTTGAGCAATCAATCGATGAGTGAGGGCGTTTAATATCTGTGTACCAAGTAGCACTTGGAGATATTTTTGTCATCATACTTCTTATATGTAATCTATAAATATGCTGGCCACATGCTTTCACATCTCCTGAAGGAGGATTATGTTTTGGACTAGTTTATATTTTGCAGCTACTTAACTGCATAACATCCCTGGTTAGTCACCAACTCTGTTGTGCTTTCGCATTCCTGAGCCAGTTTGCTTCCTTTTGCAGCTTGATGAGGAGATTATTCAAGAAGTTCTTAGGATGGGATTTGGCAGGAGCCAGCTGATTGAATCACTCCAGAACAGAATACAAAATGATGTACACAATAATATCATAAACTCCTTATCTGCAGTTTTTTATCCCTCAACATTGTGGAAGATTAATATTACAACCTTATGCTGCAGGCTACTGTTGCGTACTATCTATTATTTGACAATCGGTCCCCCATTTCCACTGGCTATCTAGGTGCTGAATTTCAGGAGACCATGGTATGTTTGTTCTGATGGAATTTATAACTTTTTTGATGTATTTTACAGAAATTTAGCATTCTCCTGGTGCCCCTTTAAATGGGTTTTCCATATTAAACATGTTTTTAGACTAGAGCCACAACTAGTGGAATACCCCAGCCAAGCAACTCTTATAAATGGTTTTCATGCTCCTTCCCATTTTAATGGGAGTTTGACTCGAACCAAAAATTTGGATTAGAGTTGAAAAAGTAAATGTTTGTAAGTGGATGAGAGTTAATATTGTCACATCCTTACTTTATTAAGATTGCAATTTTGAAAAAATCCATTTTAACAAAATAAAGTTTTATTTTAGAATGTCCTAGAAAAGAATAGGAGCAATAAATGGGATACAGGGAGTAGTATTTATAGCTGTCGTTGTTCCAAATATGGATATCCTGGTGCTTCCAGTGGTTTAAGTATATGCTAGAGATCCTGAGCCTCGGAGATATTTTGCTATAGCTTTTCACAGTAAAAACTTACTCAATTTCCTTAGTTTGAGATTGAGATAGTACACTTTTTTATTGAGAAGCTGGATTTGGTTCTATATTTGTTATCTACAAGCATATATGTTACTTTCTATCGATAGACTTCCCAATAGACTACTTGAGATCTCCTGCTGCAAAAGTTTTCTCTGGCCTAACTGACACATCTAATCTTATTGGTTATCTATTAAGGAATTTCCTCTTCATGATGGGCGATTGTACAGGTAATGCCGAAAATCGAATATAAAGTAGAGACAATATCTAGGTTCACAAAGTTTGCCTATTGTAGCAATTTAAAAGAACAGATTCACCAGTAATTTTGCTCATCACATCTCTTTTTTTCATTGTGCCGTGCTCCACTTGAAAGCTGAAGTCTGCTCAACCTTATTTAATTTGACTGCCCAAAGAAGTTAAGAGATTATGGCATTAAGAAAATGTTTTGAACATGTAATTTTGCATCATATTCTTATAATTGATATTCTAATCTTTTGCAATTTTGTTATATATACACACACATAAAATATTATTGGTCTCCAATATGTCAATTTATATTGTTTTATTGGTAAACAAAAAATTAGAGAGTGAGTAACACCCCCTCCCTCCCTCCCTCCCCCACGCAAACCCCAAACAAAAAAAAAAAAACAGAGAGAGAGAGTGAGTTTTGGTTTGAATTATCAAGAAATTTCAATTCTACACATGATTAATTGTTTGTTATTTCATTATCAATTTATCTATGTGTATATATGTGTATATAATATCAATGATTGTTATTTAATAATAATAAATTTATTTTAAATTTATTATCCTTGAAAAGGATGAATGAGTGAATAAAGGGGAAAAAAAAGAATAGATGAATTTAGTCAAGGTAGGAATGATTAAGAAAGTCAAATTCCAAATATTGATGGCTGTTTATTATTTTTTATTATTATAATTAGATGTATATATTAACATCACTACATGTTATTTTATTACACTTTACAAATATAAGATTTTTGAAAAAACAAAAAATATCTAGAGTGAATTAAAGTATGAACAATAAGAAAAATTTCAGTCCAAACATGATTGATTGTCTATTATTATTTCATCATGAATTTATCATTTGTTATATGTATCTATGTAACATAAATAATACATAAATATATATTATAAATATCATTTTTTTATTATACTTTAAAAATATGAGTTCTTATAGATAAACAAAAAATTAAAGAGTGAGCCCCTCCCTCCCCCTCAAAAGGGTGAGTTTTGGTATGAATAATCAAGAAATTTCAGTTCTAAACATGATTAATTGTTTCTTATTATTTCATTATCAATTTTTCTTTGTGTATATATATATGTATATAATATCCATCATTGTTATTTAATAATAATAAATTTATTTTAAACTTATTACACTTGAAAAGGATGAATTAGTAAATAAATGAAAGAAAAAATAGATGAATCTAGTCAAGATAGGAATAGTTAAGAAAGTCAAATTCCAAATATTGATTACTGTTTGTTAATTTTTATTACTATAAATAGATGTATGTATATTAATAACATCACTGTATATTATTTTATTACACTTTACAAATATGAGGTTTTTTGATTAAAAAAAAATGTAGAGTGAGTTAAAGTATGAATAATATAAAAAAAAAAATTCGGTCCAAACATGATTGATTGTCTATTATTATTTCGTAATGAATTTATCATTTGTTATATATATCTATGTAACATAACTAATAGAAATTTATTATGCTTGAAAATGATGAGTTTTTAGTAAATAAATGATATAATAGATAATCTAGTCAAAATATAAACAACTAAGAAAGTCACATTCTATAAATTGATGATTGTTTATTACATTATTATAAATAGATGTATATCTATAAATGCACTTGTTCCTCAACAACATACTATGCGGCCTTAGCTTATTCAACCGCTTCTTATGGACTAAGTCAACCTTTGTTAAAGTATTGGTTTGTGAAGAAAGTGTAAAAGTTGTGTTTGAGGCTAGATCAAAGAAAGTTGCAAGCTAAAGCTTAAGAATAGAGAGCTCTTTTGGAAAAAAACATTGCACTCAAAATTTACTTGGTTTTTACAATTGGCGCCCCACCCCATAACTTCCACCTCCTCAAATGGATGGTGGAGATTGAAAACATCTAATGGCTAGAAGAGACTCTCTAGGTTTCTCCGAGAATATTTATGTATACTCTAAAAGATATTTCTTAAAGTAGCTCCTTAGAAGCTTCCCTACACATCTATATATTTCTAAATTAGTCAATTACTTTCTTCACATATTTACGACATTTTGAAATGCCCTACTATTCTTTAAAGGTTCTATACAAGTATAGAATGTTATAAAAACATCTAAACTCCCTTCATGCAACCATCCAGTACCTTTTGTCACATGCTAAAACTCTTTGAAACCTTGTAGAACATTCTATATTCTTGCACTTATATAGATGATCCCAGTCCATTATACACTTGTATAGAACCTTGGGGAGAGTACTAGAGAGTTCTAAAATGTTGTAGACATTTGGAAAAAGTTGTACGTAAATCTTGAAACATCTAGAGAAGTTGGAAAACTTTTTGGAAGTTACTTTAGTAAATATATTTTGGAATATACCACAAATATTCTCAAAGAGCTCTAGAGAGCTTCTTCCAACTATTGATGCTGACAGTCTCCACCATCCATTTTAGGTGGAGGATACAGGTGGAGGATACAAATCAAGGATAGGACCTCACTTGTAACCAACCAAGTTTGAAGGGAAAGATTTCTTTTTAAAAGAGCTCTCTTAGAGAGTCGTAAGATTTGATTCACAACTTTCTTTGGTCAAGCCTTTGAACAACTTTAAATGCTTTCCTCAGACATGAATACTTTGAGAGATGGTGGTTAACTAAGCTGCATGGGCCAGTGAAAGACATTAAGGTAGAAAAGCACATTTTTGAGGAACAAGTGCATGACATGTTTATATGCATATATCCCACACATATCATATCTCGAACTTCTGAAATTTCCATATCTCATATTTGTTTCATGTGGCCTGTGTTGTTATATCCTTTTCTATGGATAATAGATGCAGACTCATATTCCTCTATTGACGGGCAAAGTTGATTGTTTTTGCAATGTAATAATGAACAGTTTAGTTATTGTTTAGAAGTTTGAAATAGTGCTGGGTAATGCAACAATATTAGTATTTAAAGGTTTTTGGACATGAAAAGAGTAAAAATATCAATTAATAAGTTAGCGAAAAGATTAGACAGTTTGACTGTCTAATGCAACATACGGGGATTGATTTGCATTAACTTGAGAGAATTATAGAGTATTTCTCTATCATTTTTCTCCACTTTTTCCCATATGGGAAAGAAAGTAATGATAGAGATAATGTAAAGGGCAACTGTAAATTCATGTGGTGGGATATATATGTATTATGTGCAATAGCATGTGATAACTAGATTTTGCAATTAGGCCTTCCCTTGTTGATGTTTGAGTACGCCCTTTGTGTTGGCAGGAAGTCTTACGTGACAGTTTCATCCCCCAAAAGTTATGGTTCATAAATAATAATCCTTGTTGGTCACATCATGTGCTTTGGGCAAGTTACTGTTGGAAAGAAGATATTCATTTTCAGAAGGGAGCACCCATGGGTTTAAAATTTTTATTTTTGAAGCGCATGACTTGACTATTCGATTCCCATGTGACTCTGTTTTTGACTTGTTGCTGAAAGCTTGATGGCCTCTACTGATCTTGTCGTTTTGTTATATTTTATTTGACTTATGAAAATTCATGCCTGGAAATTTGTTCATCTGTCTTTCAAGGAGACTTGTTCCATGGGACCTTATCCAGATGTTAATATACACAGCTTTGATGAGAGTTTGTTACCCCAGATCTCAAGAAAGAAGCAATGGATTGTTGGACTTCAGGTACAAGTTATGAAAAATTAATTTTTTCAAACTTGGGTAATAAAACAAGCCATACCTTACGAAATTTGTGGCCATGCAAAATTTCTTCTCGAAATTTTTACTAGGAATTAGTGCATGTATTCAATTGATTCCTAGTAATGTATTTGTTTTGAGTATCATAATATCTCATTTCACTACTTTACTAGTCTAGAGCATGTCCACGAGAGATAATGACCCAGATTCTTGGAGCTTTGCGAGGACTAAATGTCAGGTGGAAAAAGATTGGGCACTATAACATGAAATGCCTTTACATTCATGGTATTGAGGATTCAGAGAGTATGACCATCATTAATCACATAAATGGCAACCATTACATTAATGGTGTAACTTCCACCAATGCAAATGTCTCACAGCCTCAGTCTGTCGTGAAGTTTGAAATGCAGGTATTATATTTATATAACCTGATTTTTCTTGATGTTCTTCTGTTCCAATACCTATGCAATTAGGTATGCTAATATGAATGGTTTGACTTAGCTTATTATTAGTCAAAACATCCCATGAGATAAGGTTAGGAGTTTGTACAAATTTTAGGAGAACTTGTGAGCTTTAAAAATTACACGACAGATATTTATTAGTTGCTTTAGGAAAAAGTAAGGAAAGCCCGACTTTTATTTAGACCTTACAAATCATATGGTTAGACATAGTAAATACAATGTTATGAACAATGGTTAACTGAAATTATTTAAGCTCTTGCAGACCTTGTTTTATCTAAACAAATATCAAATTAATCTGTAAAATAAGGTACAACATCTTATCACCTCTTAGAATTTCTTATACGATTTAATACCTTATAAGCTGTTGTCTTTAAAGTTTGGCCAAATGCCCAACTCGTCTGCCTTAACATTATTAATCAATTTAAAAGAATATAGTTTGAACTCTCTTACAGTTGCCTTGTTCAAGATGGATATGCTGCTCATGTATTTCTTGTAAATCTCTACCACGACATACCCAGAATTGCTTCTGGAGCAGTGGCATAGCATTCCAACAGTTTAGCTGCTGTGCTATTCAAAAAAATAGATAAAATTTCTACTCTAAGGAATGTGAACATTGTGGTTTTTGTCGGTAAACTCTAACTAATCAATCGAGTATTGATTGTAATCAATTGAACACTATTTGAAATGCCATTTCTTTGCAGAAACAAAATATTGAAAAATTTCATGGAAATTCTTGCTTCCATTGGACTATTTTTATCTCTAAGCATTATGATCCTGATTCATAAATATTTTGGTTCATAAAATCAAGAGGACAAAACCATTTCTTTTTTATCCTTTCCAAATTTGGTAAATCTTAATTGATCGTGTCTTCCATTGTAATTATATGATTCATAGTATTGTTTCCTATTTCAAGAATATAAAAAAAAATTGACAATTGAGTTTTCTCTCAATTTTATCTTGTTGTCTTTCTTTGCAGGCACTAATCTTTAATATGAGAGTACTGATTGATAGACAAAATGATATTTTGATTTAGTTAACTTCAAATCATACTCTTGCGTTTGCATGCTACAATTATGCTACTGACTCCTAGATTTTATTATTCAATCTGATGTATATAGGTACATCAATCATAAGAAAAATGAACCTTGTAGGTTTACCGCTAGAAGACAATGAAAGACATAAATCTTTTGTGTTTTTCTATTAGAATAGGAAATAGATACATAATAAGAAATCTATTATGTTGACTTGTATGTTTGTACAATAGGAGTTTTTGGATAGGTTAGCAAAATTCTAGTTTGATCTGAATGAATAATATTAGTGTGTTTTATTGTGTATATAAGTTACAAAATTCTAGTTTGATCTGAATGTAATGCTATTAGTGTGTTTTATTGTGTATGTATCTTCTTGTGTGAGAGAGAGAGACACCATGACCATCACACTCGGTCCTATGTAGAATTTTCCTATAGACCTAGTTATGTCAATCCAAATGCATAAATTTTAATCTTACTATAGTTTTGGAGAGATGTGAAATATCTTTATATATGTCCTTGTACAGGGATCTTTTTAGTACTGTAATAATGTTCTACATATTCTAATAGCTTTCCTCTATCTTAGATTTCTTTTAGACTATTTTATAATGATGCACAAAGAAGTGATATTTTGAGGATATAGATGTCCTAATGTGGATGCATTTCAAATGATGACAGCTTTACAAAACGAGCGACGTGGAGTATTTGCTTGATTTACAAAGGCTCAGTGGTCCCGTGTTCCTCTTCCTGGATTTCTGCGCTTTTTTCATGACACGGCTTGACGTTGCTTAGTAATTTTATTACACAAAAAATGGGTTGAAGTATTAATGTAAATATTTCTATTTGCACCATCTGCATATGTACATTGTTTTTCAGTGCTTGTTTTGTATTGATATATAAACAGTTTGGGTACCTGCCTTTGTATGTTTAAGTACCGGGGGTTTCTTGTTGATTAAATTAGGTATAAAGGAAATTTCGTGGCTAAATATTCTCTCTTCAAGCCAAGCATTATTAAGTATTAACACAGTTATCCTTACTTTGGAAGAATAACTACTCAAATTCAGTCCGCAAATGCATGCAGAGTTAATATTTTTTGTGTTCGTTTTCTTTTATATATATTTAAATTAATGTTCAATTCAGTTAAAACTGCTACTAATTACCGAATAATAGAGATCCAAAATGAAAACTTGTAAAATTGTAAAACATGAAGTTCCGAAAGCACTAACATCGAATGAACTGACGGCATGAAGAAAATCTATGGCCTTAGTTTCCCGACTCTTGCACGACAAGAACGTTGTATACACCGCACCTTCCTTGTGGTAAGCAAACACTAGGGCGGTGTCATCGTGCATGCGCTCTCACAAAAAATTAGTCTAAAAAGGTGATAAGTTTCGTTTATTCCTAGTTTATGGAAAAGCAAGTTGTTCCCTCTTACAGCATAAATTAAAACAAAGCACATAGTAATTAATATACTTAAGGTCGAGAGGAAAAATTCCATAGCTACTTGCTAGTAGGACATTCAGGCCTTCGGTCGGGAAGTGCGACCTGAAAGAGAGGTCACACACATATGACGTCAAGGAGAGGTTACGCATGCAAGACGGCTTGTACTGAAGCTTCCCTTGGTTGCCGCTGCAAACCTTTCGAGTTCACGAATATGAAGAGTGTTTGATAGAATGTTGAGATATAAACATTTTAAATGGGCCCAAAGCATTGCAAAACTAATAAAGTAATGAGATTAGGAATAAATGAAAGATCCATTAGAAAGTAAATTACGTGTGGTAGGCTGAGTTTTAGTACAATAGAGATTCCAAAGTACAATAACATTAATTTATATTTCACAGCAAGAATTACACAAAAGGAGATCAGATAATAAGTTTAGACAAAAGAAGGGTAGAGACTTCCACTTCTTTTGTCGCTCAGGAAACCTAAAAAGGCGAGCCCATCCTTATTGAAATCAGACAAAGACACATCAGAGTAATCTTCAAGTTTCTCGTTCTCATAGATATCAAGAAGCCCAAGGTCAAAATTATCCTTTACCCTATCAAAGTGTGGGAGCTGAGCTTTTGCCTTCTCGAATGCAACAAATCTGTCATGGGCAGCCATACGTAGAACTATGTACTCAAACATAAGAGATCAGGTGCAATCCAACATGGCATCATGGCAAGCCTTTTTAAGCATATAGTTAAAGGTTTCAAATCATTGAAAATTAGCAACACCCTGTGTCTTCCTGACTTTGAACTAGCAATATTTGTCTACTTGGAGCCTATCTTTCAAAGTGCTTAATTCTTTTTGCTTGTAAACTAGCTGAGTCTGGTGGTCTTCTACGATCTTACTCAACTTGGGTATGTCAACATCTTTCTTCTCGAAATTGGCATCACAAACTCCCAAGGCCATGGTAGCCTTCTCAAATTTTTCCCCAACATGCTTAGAGGCTTCTTTGCCCTTAGGTAGAGCATCATGAACATCATGTAATTGATGATTGAGATCGACTTTCTGTTCTCGCTAGATTACAATTTGAAGGGTCAACTAATAAGTAAAAGTAGCCATCTACAAGAGGAAATCAACACGTTAAGTCATGCAACCTTGAAATAGTCAAAATACATGGCATACTTGCATCAATTTGTGAGTCATATTTTCTTTCAAACCAACTAAGATAGTGTCAGTGAGAGTGATCTAGTCGCATTCTGCAATCATACTCTAGTAGAAATCATAAGAGTATGTGCCAATGACCTAATAAAGCATAGTGACCCAAGGTGGTCGAATCGAGGTCGAGCACAGGCACATGCTTGTGAGAAGTGTGCAGGTCCACAAGTTTAGCAACTTCGGATGTTGCACAAAGCAATGGGGTAGTTGTTGCGATTGGTGTACATTTGTTTTTTTTTTTTTTT
>JACGDI010005456.1:2376499-2465861 GCA_014898725.1 Jacaranda copaia | reverse complement strand
GGTATTCAGCTTAATGGCCGGCCCCGGGAGGGAGGGGGGGGAGCCCATGTGATCACCTTGGGCAAGGTTTGAATCTCCTAACAATAAACGCCTCATGGTCAGCAGCAATATCTGGGTCACCAGCCCAATACGAAAAGGGAATCAACCTTATTTGCCATAAAGATGAAGTGATTGATCCTCCAAGTCATTTGTTGGGCAGTGACCGAAAGCTTTCTATGCTCAACATCATTTCTAGAGCACCAAAGAAACTAACAGATAATAAATGGAATTAAGTAATGAATATGATTTCTCAAACCTCTCGGGGCACTATTTTTCCAAGCTTGGAATAAAAGTGAGATATTAAGAGTATCCGGTGTGTAGGAGCTGAATCTCTGAGCAAAGTAACCCCAAACCTCTTTGGTAAAATGGCATAATAAGAATAAGTGTTTGACATCCTCAAAACCGTAACAATGTTGGCACTTCGAAGCCAACGGGATTCCTTTTCTTTGCGATCTCTCCTCTGTTGGAATGAGGTCATTCAACAGTCTCTAAGCAAATAGAGATATCGAAGAGGAAAACATTGAATTCCAACAAGGAAGAAAACGAGCCTATTTGGATTTAGCTTGTCAAAACTGCCACCAAGTTGCTTTCGAGCTAAACTGACCGTTAGAGGAAAGCCTCCAATAAGGAACACCAAGAGCATCGCGAAGGATTGGAAAACAATAGATGTTATCCACAACCTCTGGTGGAAGCACATCCCTCAGCTTGTCTCTATTCCAAGCACCATCAACCCAAAATTCACAAACTAGCACGCTAGAAACCTGCCGAAGTTGGAGCATGTTAAGGGACTTCTTACTAACCCAAGCATCATGCCAAAAGGAAATTTGCCCCTTCCCAAGCACCCAAAAGATATACTTTTCAGCTTCCCCTCTATCGGACACAATCTCTTCCATATGTAAGAATTTTGGGGCCACGGTTTGATGATCACCAGATGAAAATTCCTGCAATATTTTTTCTTCAAAGTTTCAGCTCATAAGGAATTTTGATACCAGAATGTCCACCATAATTTGCAAGTGAAAGTAAAGACCATGTCATTAAGACTTCTCACGTTGATACCCCCTTATCTGTAGGATAGCACATATTCTCCCAGGACCGCCAATGAATCTTTTTCTAAGTATGAGAAGAACTCCAAAGGTATCTATTGAACAACTTCTCATTCAGAGATAACACATTTTAGGAGGATTCGTCACCTGGAGGATGTATAACGGGATAGAGAAAAGAGTGCTCTTAATCAATGTAAGTCTCCCACCAATAGACAACTTTGAGTGCTCCCATCTAAGCAATTTCTTCCTTAGCTTCTAGATGATCAAATCATACATAATAGAGGTTTGATTGCCGTCGTGCAAGGGGCTCCAAGATAAATGAAGGGGAGCTGCTCTTGATTAAAGCCCAAGATGTGAGCAACACGATTCAAATATCATTGATCACCTTTATACATCATAAAGGAACTCTTAGCCGGATTAAGAAGCTGGCCAGTCCCTTCCTCATACCTGGGAAAAAATGTTTAAGAATATGAAGATTGTGGGGCTTAGCTCTAGAAAATAGCATGATATCAACGGCATAAGAGAGATGAGATAAATGAATATCTTTTCCACAGCAAAATAAGAAGAGGGATGGAGATCAAATAGCCTGTCAAGACTCCTCGAGAACACCTCGGCAAAGATAATGAACAATCCGGGAGATAAGGGATCTCTTTGCCGCAAACCCCTACAAGATCTGAAAAAACCTGAGTTGCAGCCATTAAGAAGGACTGAAAACTACTAGTTAGAGATGAGATTGTGTACCAAATATATCCAAGATAAAGGAAAGCCACCGTTTGAGCACCATCAAGAGCACCCCCCAATTTACTTGGTCATATGCCTTTTGTATATCAAGTTTCAAAATGGTATTTTCCTTGCTCCTACTCAGCTCATGGACCATCTCTTGAGCTAGAAGGATGTTATCATAAATAAGCCTCCCTTGGACAAAGCTGCTTTGGGAAGGACAGATGATGTGAGGGAGAAACTTAGCCAATTGAACACTTAGCAACTTGGAAAGGATATTGTTGCTAGTATTAAATAAACTTATCAGCCTGAAATCCTTCCAAGAATTGGGAGAGTTAATCTTGGGAATAAGAGTAATAGTGGTAGCAAAAATTCCTCTCAGGATAGGGGAGCCAGAGAAGAAATCCTCAACTGCTTCACAAACATCATATTCAATAATGCCCCAACACATTTGATAGAATTTAGCACCATAACCATCCAGGCTAGCAGCACTGTCCGAGTCTAATCCAAAAATAACTTCCTTAATCTCATCTCTAGAGGGAGTATGAGTAAGAGGGGTGGTGTACATGTGCTGAAGAAGATTAGGAATAGCATCCAAAAGATCCTTATCTAACTGAACTTTGGATCCCGTTAGCAAATTTTCAAAATAGTTAGCGGTTGAAGCTTGAATATCCTACCATCTAGTAATCTTAGCCCCATGATTATGAATTTCAAAATCCTTCCTTCTAGACTGTTTCTTCCTTGCCAAGCTATGAAAGAAAGCCGTGTTTCTTTCACCTTCTTTAAGCCATCCACAAGCAAACTTTTGTTTCCAAAAATCCTCCTCCATAGCCAAGGCAGTCTCAAGCAAGGCATTCTTTGTCTTAAGTTCAATCACATTAGCTTCCGAAAGGTCTATATCAAAGGAGTTTTCTGCCACAGCCACATAGGATTTAGCCTCCTTAACTCTAGCAAAATGATTCTCAAATACATATCTATTCCAAGCCCAGAGAGTCTTTTTCAGTTTCAATAACTTCAAAAATAGTTTTAGCATCCCGTGGGCCTCAACAAGAGAAAGCCAATAACTAGCCACCACCTCAAGGAAAGCATGGTGATGAGTCCAAATGGCCTAAAATCAAAAGCTAAAAGGTTGAGAGGAAGGAAAATCCAATAACTGAATATGTAGATCAGGATTGTTCGAGCGCCCCCTCGAAAGATGAGTAAGTCTAGTAGAGTTAAAAACCTCATTCCAATGCCCCAAATAAAGCACCTTATATAATCTTTCCCACATAGAATTATTACACCAAGTGAATGGAGAGCCTTCAAAGCCAACATCTTCCAAAGCACAATCCACAATCATCTCCGCAAACTCTTCCATGGCACCCAAATCAGGATTCGCGCCACCTTTTCTCTCCATACTATGTAATATAATGTTGAAATCTCCTCTCACAAGCCATAGAAGAGAAGCATTAGAAAGCTATCTCAATTTCTCCCAAAGAGGTCTTTTAGCTTGTCTATTACACTTGGTAAGAACATAAAATAGAGGGGTAAGGCCAAGTTGGGAAAGAGAGCTTGCTCGGTATCCATCACCACATTGACATCCAAATTAGTATAAAAAATACGCCAAATTTTATTGTTCACATTGGTGAAACCATGATCAACACCCAGCCATCTAAGCATAAATTAAACATCCAATTGAATCAATGGTTTCAAAATAACAACAAGCTTTAAATTAAGTTTGCGAACACGATCAACCACAATTCTTTGGGAGGTCTCATTACCTAAGCCTCTAACATTCCAAATGAGGAAACTATTCATTTAAGGTTTGGGTTTAGGGGTTTGGTTTTCTTAGGTTTCTTTTTGTGAATAAGGTTGGGATATTTTAGATGTTTAATAGGAGATCTACCTTTAGTTGAGGCTTTAGGGGCAAGGGCTTTGAGGGGAACCTCTTCCCAAGCATCAATGTTAAAAGAGGGGGCTGAGTGGTCAGAATGGGGAACGGTGGGCAAGATCACATCATGGTCAAGAAGGGTAGGATCATTGTTTTTTTGGCTTTGGTCTTAATTTTCTTCAAGATAGGAAGAGGTAAAACTGAATCAATAGGCTCAAATGGCTTAGGGGATAACGATTCAACTAGTGGATCCAAGTTTGAGGGATGCGAAGGTGAAGAGGGATTTTTGGAATGAGATTTTTTGGCTTTTTAGGACGAGCAATAGGGGCCTCACCATCCCTTGCAACCTTAAAGCTTAACTCCTCAACATTAATCCATTCAGTCTTCTCAACCAACCTATCAGTGTCAACAGAATCACCATCCTAGTTATGAATTTCCAAGGGCCCAAATAAGTTATTGACCTGAACATTATCTGGCACACAAGAATCTAGAGGTTTAGTCCCGCTTAGTTTGCCCATGTGGAGATTAGACTTAGTAGCCACTCTTTTTCCTTTATCCAAATTATGAGCTTTAGAGTGCTGTCTAAACACTCTCTGTTGAGCTAGCCTTTGGGCATTCCTTTTCAAGTAGCATGATTGAGCATTATGACCTAAATATCTATAATAGGAACAATAGCTGGGCACCTTTTCATGGACGAGTTTAAGAATTTTAGTAGAGTTCCCCTGTTCAACTGAAATCTCCTTTGGCAACTCAACATTCAAATCATCTCAATACATATCCTTGCAAAATTCATTCTAGATCTATTCATAGTAGTCTCATCCATCTTCAACAGATTACCCAAGGATTTAGCAATAGTAAAAAGAGTTTTCCTATTGAACAAGTTTAAGGGAAGCTCAGGGATTCTAACCCACACTGAAGCTACAGCAGGTTTAAACAAAGTATCAAATTCCAGAGACCACGCTAAGGTTCATTTTGACAAATCATCTACCATCTGTTCCTGGCAGAGGCAAGAGTCAACATAGTTATTCGGGTTACTGAAAATGATGACCACATGTTTGGGATTCATAACCCTCGTCGAGAATCCACCATGAAACTTCAAGGATTCTAAAAATCAAACAATTGCATTAGATTTAAGGAGTCCAAAGGAGAACTTCCCAACAACCGCAAACTTTAAAGGGACAGAGAGTTCAACAACTTCAGCATCTGAAAATGAGATATGAGGACGCCCATCTTTAGCTGAAATAGAACCTAAATAAGGGTCCTCTAGATTAAGGAAATGCGAATTTTCCTTGGAACCTACTGGAGAGGTTTTGCTAAATCCTTGTGCATGATTTGGGTGAAGGAGAGAGGATAAGGATTGGCTCTCGGAAAATAAGAGGGGAGAGGGACTAAGGAAATAGAGAAGAAGGAGAATGAGAGGTAACTGGAGGATTGGTCTAGGAATTTAAGATGCAAAAAGAATTAGACGCACCAAAAATAGAGGTTTTGTGCTGCAGCAAGAGAGATGGGAAGCTAGGGTCAAAACGGGGCGAAGATGGGTCATCCAACCATAGACGTAGAAGGGAGACCATTGCTAGCCACAATTGGTGATGGTGGAGGAGAGGAAAGGTAGGGAATGATGGTTAATGGTAGAAAAGGAAAGGAAAATAGGTGGTTAATAGAAAGGAAAACAGAAGGCGGGAAAGGGTAAAGGAAGGCAGAGAGAAGGAAATGCATAATTTTTACTGCTGGAGTTGCCGCATCTTTTCTCATTCTCCTTTTCTTGGACTTATGGTCCTTTGCTTTACTTTTATGTTTTGATCAACCTTTATCTTTATTGTGATATTTCTCTTTACCTTTGTCTTTACTGTGAGATCCCTTGCGACTGTGATGTTTTGAGGACGCATTAGTGCAAGAGCCTTTGCCAATCACTCAAATTAAATCTTCAAGCTCATCGTAGAGATGTAAAGGAGATTGAGTGCTTCAAGATGGAGTTCCATTATAGGAAAAAGGTGATAACCTACCTACCGTGATGGGAACCACATTCACCGGAAGTGGCATTTAGAGGTTCTTAGCTTAATACCTGAGTGAGAAAAAGGGGTGGAGTTGCTCAACCCGAACCCTCATGACCATAAAGGAAAGCAGCAGTACCCTCAACATCTTCTAGTAATTGATAAGTCATGTTTGCAGCCATCATTGCACACACGTTCGTATTTGTAAAAAATTAAATAACAAAAAGGTTCATCAAAAAAAAGTGAGGAAAATAAGCAGTTACCTAAAGTGCTCTGAGGTCGTATAGGTATAGGAGAGAGGTTGGCTAGTTTAAGAACTTTCGTTTTTATAAGGAAAGAAATAGAGAAGTGAAGGTCAGTTAAGGAGTCTCCAATGAAACTCTGCTCCTCTATTGGTTTGCCATATTTTAAGGACATTACAAAAATTATGTGAAGGGTTTGAAGATTAAATCACTTGTGTTTCCATGACACAACAAAAGAATGAAGTTGGTTAAAAAAATGAGCCTAAGATCAAGCAATCACGTCATGAAATCCCTTGGTACTTGACCTTGAAAAAACGTTTATGTGAAACAAGTGCCAAAAATTTATAAAGAAGGTTACAAATACTTCATTCCTATTGTAAAACTCAAAATATTTCAAATTGAATTTGTAACTAATTGGGTTCAGTAGACCCCTAGATGGCAAATGATGTTAGCAATAAGTTCAGCTCTAGGGTAATGAAGCCTTGCTTCTAGAATTTACACATGAAAAGCTAAGCACCTAGGTGGATAGTTGTCCATGTTTTGTCTAAGTGAGAGGTCTTTTGGGTTGTGAATCTCAAGAAGAGGTTTGAGAGGTCATTCAAGATTATTAGTGGGAGAGAAAACCATAGAACTATTACCTGCCTCTGAGCATCATGACCTGCAACCTCCTAAGGGACATTAACTAAATTAGAGTTTTTCCTAGCCCTTTCTCATCAATGTACTCCTAACATATATGAAGAAGTACAGTTCATTTGAGAAGTTCTTTTGAAGAAGATCATACCATTGATGATTCAATTGCTTCAACTCATATACTCCAAAAAGTAGATCTTGCTCTAATAGCTCAGAATAAATTAAGTACGTACATTAGGATACAAAAGCTCAGTATCCATAATAGCAAAAGAAAGCATACTATTACGTGTTGTATCCGAAGACACAGAAAGAGACATTTTTACATAATTAATAGAAGCTCAAGCTTATGGAGTTGATCTTGTAGCAGTTTAATTGAAAAAATAACTGAATGCATCACTAACTTACACTTTGATTCAACCCTAGTAGTGGTTAATTATCCTTTTGGACTAACTTCAAATTATCCACATTTCAAAGTCAAGTGCCAATAAGTCAGAATAAATGTGAAAACTACCTAAGCAATGGAGATCGATGAATCAAAATAGGCTAGCTTGAAGCCAAGATCTTATAGCAACAAAATTTGAAGTCGTATGCTTTTGGATTGTAATATTTTCTAATGATGTTGAGCTTATATATAAATATAAATAGAACGTCTCAATGAATGTGTAGAATCAATGGCTAAGATTAGTTGCAAGGTAGAAGATCTAATAGTTCATTAATGAATGCCTTTTGCAATTATTCAAAAAAAATTAATAAGATGTCGGAACTTCAAAATTCAAAATTTGTTTTATGATAAATACATGGGAAAATAATGTTATAGTGTGAAAAGCTCAAGTATGATGTATGATCTCATACTTCTCTATCTTTGTAATAAGAATGGAGAAGTAGGGGAGCTAATAATAAAAGAAAAATTGGTAATTGGCAAAATTACCCTTGACACACGCATAAATGCCTAAAAACCCCTTAGGCCTGTATCTTTATGTTCAGATCACATTAACCTAATTTACTACTCAAGTAGCAACCCCCAAGTTAAAGCTATTTATATTGGAAAAATGGAAAGATCTCAAGTCTTCCATACGACCTAGGTAAAATAGGTTCCTATGAGGATGCAACAATACAAATACCCTTAGTTACGCTTTCAAATAGGTCACTGACTCTATAATTTCACTTTGCATATATGACCTACATATTATAGTTTGAGCCCATTTACGTATCTGATTTAAGCATCAAAGGGTAATAGCTGGGGCTTTCATAGTGTTCTTCTAATGCTTTCTTATGTTTCTAGTCATAGGTTCTCAATTCCAATTCATGAAGTAAGAAAATAACCTAAATATACCTACTAGGAGCCATTTGGGGACCACCTCAGATTAGTATGTCTATATATATATACAAACTATGTAGGGGGCCGACGCCTATCTAGTGTAGGAAAGTCAAAGAAGTTGGTAACCTGATGACAGGAGAGTCCACGATCGAAGCCCTAGTGAACAGCAGCCATAACTATAACAGTCCTAAGATAGAAAAATTTGTTGTCAAGTAAGTTTTGACCCACATGAAAGGCGTAACAATTTGAGCATTGTCTTAGAGAGAGACTCGGTGAAATAAACATATCTGTAAAGATGCAGACTATCTGCACTTAGACAGAAGGACCTCATAAAGCTTGATTGTTCCATGGGATTAGGTTTGGACCTTTTTTTATTTGCATTTCATGGACAATGATGCCCTTTAATCTTACACGTTATCCCTTTTCACAACTAGAGTAGGTAATTGTATGTTATGAAGATAACAAGAGATATTATTGTAATTGTTTTATTTATTTATTTTTTTAACCTTATCAGAATAAGCTACAATCAAAATGTTCTTTACCACTGTAGACTTGTTATGAGATCTCTTTTTCTTTTTTTTGGGTAATTTATTAGTTTCTACAATTGTACTACTGGGAACATATTCTATACGTATGTCCCAATGGCAATCACAAAATGGAATTTTACCTTATTTTTGACGTTATAAAAATATATCATTGTGGATATGCATATGTAAAATCATCTCTAAAGTTCTGAAGTTTGTAAATGTTGTCCTTCAAACAACAATGTGATTTTAATTTTCGGTAAAAATGTGAAACTATTAATCGATTGTTAAAACACCCATCTGTATTAAGTGAGAATACACTACAAGAATTACGCTTTCATTCATAGCACTTCTATTTATTTTTCATTGTTGCAAAGTAAAAATTTAGTTAAGTAATTGGATGATCTTTTAAAATTTCTTGAACTCCATGTAGATTCATATTTTTAGGATTTATGAATCTATGTTTGTAGTATCTTTTTATTTAATTTTATTTGGGATGGTATTTTTCAATTAGCTTATCATATAACGTGCTTGAATTATTGCTCTACAAAAACTAACGGCATTCCCATTTACTTAAATTTGTAATTATTATGAATTTGATGAAAATATAAAGATAAGTTATAATTCTTTATTTTGTATAGCCATAACTATATAAGTAAAACTTCACTTATATATTTTTAATTTTTATAAGCATTGATTGTGCTAAGTTAACATATTAAACAATGAAAGAAACCATGTCATAGAAGTTAACTTGCAATTATAATGAAAGTCATACAAAATTACAAATATAGCAAAAACAAAGTTGGTTGTTGATATGGGATAACCCAAGAGGCTCATTTAGCCTAACAGGCTCAGCATAAGTTCTGAATTGTCCAACAAGCCCAACACACTTAGCAACAACTGTCTAGTTGAGTGTATTGTAATTGACTGCACTCGACATGAAGCTTAATTTGTCCCAGCGTATTGTGCTTTCTACAAAATCGACCAACCAACCAGATCTATTCATTTCACATATCGACCTAATAACTCATCATGGTGTTGACTCAAATCCACTCCGCATTTATTACTTTGACAGGCAGCATGCCTCCGTATTAATGGTGTATGACAACTGGTACAGTTGTTGCCACCAATGCTGCCACCAACTCTGTCACCACCTTTGGTAGGGAGGTGCCTACCAGAGATACTATTTATCCTAAAAAATAAAAGATGAAGCCACCCAGAATAGTACCGAGATTTGGAATGACCATTAACCTCCTGGCAAGGACTAAAGCCCAATATATTTAGTAAGGGCATCTTTGACAAATCATACATTAGGAGAAGACTATAAATATGTTATGGCCAACCACAATTCAGGTAATACCAAATACGCTACAAGCTCTCTATATTCTATTCGATTACTCTATTTCAATTAAAACTGATTTGAGCATCGGAGTGCCTTAGCCAGAGGCACCTCGGCTAGTTTACGTGCATTGCTATTGTAGATCTTAGACCTCGAGAAAAACATTAGTTGAATTATTCAACCTCCCTGGTCGAATCTACCTCAACAGTACCCTTCACTATAAATAGCTTTCAACCCATCATTTTTGGCGTTGTCTATGGGAAACTCTTGAGATTGCCATGAGAAAATGGTAAACGCATCCAGAGCCATGTCAGGAAGAAAGGAAAATAGGAGGTCCACATCTCTACCTCCCCTTCCACCTCAACAAGGTGCACACCCTCCAGGCCCTAGTGTCCTTTAAGAGTAAGTGGTGACACTAATTATGCCTCAATTAATGCAGCTGATAAGTGAGCAAATCCCTGCTCAAATCTCAACCTAACTGTTTGCCACATTAAATAGGCATACGCGGTGCCCGCCTCTACTGCCAGTGTCACCCCTCAACTGCTTCCTCTAAAGGATAGGTCTCCCTAAGATAGTTGTGGCCATTAAGAATCTAGGCGACCACCCACCCACTGTGAACATAGCCCTAGATGCCCCTAAGAGGAGAGGAGGCGACCAGAATTGAGGGACTGCATAATCCAACTTTATTGCAAAATTATATTCTTCTGCATTCGAGGAGCGGAAGGCAATCCCTACTCTTCCACATGATGTGGTCAACGATCCATCGACGTGTATGGTCCAAATAAGAGGGGTAGAATACGAGTCCTTTATTGTAGCAATGAGAATAGCGCTCGAGCAAGGGGCTAAATACTTGGTTGCAATTATAGACTCCCAATTGGTAGCCGAGTAGGTCAGTGGAAACTTCAAAGCCAAGAACATGACGATGAGCCGGTTCTTGGCCTAAGTGAGGCAGTTGTAATAATCATTCAAAAATTTCACCCTTAGTCAAGTTTCTTGATTTGAGAACGAACAGACAGATGCTCTTTCAAAATTTATGAGTTTCACTAAGGAGACAAAAGACAGAAAGATCATACTTTTGGTCTCTGATAAACCATCAATTGGGCCCCACGAGGAAAATTTGATAAAGAAAGTGCAATAGTTTCTTGACAGGTCCCGGTCAAACTATATCTAAGCTAAGGCACCATCCCCGAGGACAGGAATGAGGCTTGACACCTTTAAGGTCAAGCTTCTAAATTTGCACTCGAAGAGCATAGTCAATTGTATAAGTGTTTAATCTTTGGACCTCCCTTGAAGTGTCTAGACCGCGATCAGGCTCTAGAGGTATTACAAGACATTCATGCTGGTATGTGTGGCAACCATTCTGTAGAAAGATCCCTGGCCCACAAAGAAATTAGGTACAGATACTTTTGGCCAATATTATTGAAAGACTCAGTAGACTTTGCGAATAAATATACTTCATGTCAAGTCCACTCAAATTTGCTACACCAACCCGCAATGCCAATGGTTAGTGTCCAAATTGCTTGGCCATTTGATCAGTGGGGAATTGACATTTTGGGTTTCTTACCAAAATCAACGGAGTAATGACAATTCATAATTGTCGTGGTTGAGTATTTCACCAAATGAGTCAATGTTGAAGCTGCTCCTAAGATAATAGATGTAGCCATCAAGAGTTTCATATGAAAAAATATCATCTGCTATTTTGGTCTACCTAAAGTTCTTATTTTGAATAATGTCACTTAGTTCTAGAGCAAAAACACTAGAGGTTAGTGTGACACCTTGGCAATTGTACAACACTTTACTTCAGTGGGCAATCCTCAATAAAACGGTCAGATAGAGGTAACTAATAGAATGATCCTCAACCATCTGAAAGCTAGAATACATGACACTGGCTTGAATTAGGCAGATGACCTACCCAACATGTTATGGGCATATAGGACAACTCCTTGAATAGCCACTGGCCATACCCCTTACAATCTAGTTTGTGGGTCTGAAGCGGTTATCCCCGTGGAGCTAATCCAACACACAGCTTGAGTCATCCATTTTTACCTACTAAGAAACACGTCGGAGAGAAAACTCAACCTTGAGACCATTGACGAGTGTTGTCAAGAAACATACAATACTATGCAACGCTATAGATCAAAGATGGCTGAGAACTACAACAAAGGGGTCAAACTGCGCCGTTTTAATATCCGAGATCTTGTCCTCAAGAAAGTAGAAGTTCCCAAGAATGTGGGCAAGCTCGACCCCAAGTGGGAAGGACCATACATTATCGTCAAAGTATCAAAACATAATGCAAATAGATTAGCCAATATGCAAGGAGAAAAACTCCCTCACCCGTGGAATGCCATCAACCTCAAGAAATTTTACATTTGAGATTATGCTGTACTTATCTTTGAAGTCTTTTAGCTCAAATAAAATTCCAACAGTACTGATATAATTTAGAGTCACTATCACACTCAAATGGCTTCATGCCACCAATCCCAAGTTGACCCTGTAGTCTATAAATAAGCAGCCCTTCATTGCCACTCAAATGGCTTCATGCCGCTAAGTTTTAAGTTGAGCCCGTAGTTGATAAGTCCCAAGTTAACTATGTAGCTAACAAATAAGTAGCCCCCGTTACCACTCAAAAGGCTTTATGTCGTTAAGTTCCAAGTCAGCCCTGTAGTCGTTGAATCCCAAGTCGACCTCATAGTCGACAAATAAGCAGTCCCAAGCTGCCACTCAAGCAACTTCATGCCGGTAAGACCCAAGTCAACCCCACAGTCGATGGATAAGCAACCTCGCACTGCCACTCAAGTAGCTTCGTGCTCCCAAAACCATAGCCAACCCTATAGTCGATAAAGTAGTAAATCCAAGCAGTAAAGCAACTCTAGCATTGAAGCTAATAGACCTGCGTCGATTATGTCGACCCTGAAGTTGGCAAAAAGCTATCCTCGCATAGTTATCCTCCTAAATCCTGTAGTTGACCCAGTAGTCGACCAAGAGGTATTAAAAATCAATAACACAGTTGAATGGCTGTGCAACAGATAACGTTAATGCGAGTCAACACAGTCAACAACAATCTTTATTACTCCATTATGATGGTAACAATCAGATGATTTATCAAGTATTCCCTACATTATTACGACAGTTGAATTAGATCTGAAAAAACTCAATAGCTATCTTTAACATGATAAGACAAAAAGGAAAAACAATCTTTATTCATCAACTGATTAATCATTTTACATTAAAAAAAAAAAGAAGAGAGCAAGCAACAAAAAAAGACAGACTGTAAAAAAGCTGGTTTAGTTTTGGCTAGTATTGGCCTGCTCGCTCTCAGGCCAATTAGAGTCCGGATTAGGCATTGCACATGCAAGGCTAAAGACCACTTGAGGAAGTTCAGAGGGCTTTGCAACATCGCTCATGAAGTTGGTCAAGCATAGCACATACTATGCCACATCGACCTCTTCTTCCCTCAGCTACACTACCAGGTCCTCGGTGAACGCAAACTCCTTGGCCAACTACTCTAACTTGGCATTGACCTCAACCTTCTTCTTTTGAGCTTCAGTTAAGAGCTCATCTGGCCCAGCAGTCGCAATGTTTATCCCTGGGGCTTGCTTGACTTCACCCTTCTCGGGGTCAGAACAGGGCTCCAGTTTTTTGTTCAAAGCAGGGATTATTTTGCTTTTGTCTTTAGGATGAAAAGCATATCCCATGTGCTCAAGCTGCTTTACAACCCTATGGAAAACTTCTCGAGCATCATTAAGGGACGCGATCACACTTGCAACCTAAAAAACTGGGCTAAGGATGAATTGTTCAATCGCTTCATGGCACATTCTCGAAACATGGCGGTTGAAGGCCTCTCTCACTTCATTGGTCGCCTCTACACGGCCTTGAGCTTGACCAGAAGTGTCACTCACCTGCAAATCTAAATGGGCTTTTTTTATTATGGAGTCCATTCGACTCCATTCCTCGATCGCTTTGACCAATTGCTGATCTTTGGAGTTGAGCTATTCTTACAGATTGGCCACCTTTTTATTTAGTTCCTCGACCTAGAGTTGGAAGGACTCGAGCTGCACTTTGAGGGTTTTCATATCCACTCCTCCTTGTAACATTTCTCTATTTGCTAGCGCTAGCTTAAATCAACAAAAAATGTTGTAGCCCAGTTGTCCTACCTAGAACAAAAGGATGTCATTCCACAATTCTATAATGAAGGAAAAATTTAATGAGAAGTGATCGATCTGGTACTTACCATGTTGCACTGGTAGGACAATGCTCAGATGACCCCAACCTGACTGAGGTTCATCAGTTTTCAATGGTAGGATACGAAAAGCCTTAATGAGAGCTACTTCAAAGCATTTTCACCTGTTATTCCTCCTCGAATAATGGAGGTCGAATCATCACCTCTTCAATTTGGTCAGTAGTGAATTGGGGAGTAGCCAGTCGAGAGAGTTGGAATAGCGCACCATTGCCGAGCTTCCCGAACAAGTCATACCCTGTAGCTACTTTCTATTTTTCTTTAGCTGTGTAGTCTTTTTAGGAGTCGAGCTACCCTCTTGACTATTTGCCTTTTGCCCCAACCTGCAGGGCTACTAGGAATAGGCTCTTCCTGATGAGCAGACTGAATTTTAGCTGCCTGATCAATGTGTGTAGGTGTAGGAGCGGATGTTGATTGTGTGGAACCCGACAATTCTGCGGGAGCTTCTTCCCACCATGCAGTAGTCGCTTGACAGTGCTCTTCGTTTCTTAAAATGTGGGCTTGGGATTCAAATTGACTCCAGACCATTACTTTTTCTCGATCTGCTGTCACAAATAAAACACGCAAACATCAGAATTGAATAGAAAGATGAGTAGCCATAATTTAAATGATCGACAAGAATCTCTACCCAGTCGATCGCCCTCAGGCAGGTTGAGTTGGGCCAACGGCAAGCTAGCCAATACCAGACACCTTTCCTCAATCAGAACTAAGACTTCCATATGCCTAAATTTGACTAGATCCTTGATAAACTTATTAGCCCAACTAGGTGTCTGGTTCCCTAGTATCACCAGAGGCCCCCTCTACCAACCCTTTAGAATGGAAAGAACCCCTGGCCCCCAAATATAGAAAAAGTATTTTTTCCACTCTTGGCCATAAGAAAAAGCAGGGGATACTAAGACGTTTTAGCGAGGTCAAGCAGTTAAGTAGTAGAAACCAGGTTCTTTCATACTACCCGACTTTTGCGACATGGATAAATGAAATAAATTCAAAAAATTGGTGAAGGAGGCTGGTTGATTATACAAGTGCATTAGGACGGCAAAATTGTATAGTGTGACGAAGCAATTGGGAAGCAGCTGGGTTATGCAAACTTCTAGGCCTACTAAGAGGTCGACTATCGCTTGTGCAATGGGATACATAAGCCCACACTTTAACCCTTCCTCAAACATTATTATACACCTTTGAGGAGGTTAATGCATTCTACCCTGAGCTCCTGGCACTAACAGTTCATATTCCTTAAGGATGTAGTACATTGCCCTAATTTGTATCAGGTCGGTGGGAGTTATTTTGGATGTTATTTTTGTGTAATGATCTGGGGTAAACAATTGACCTCGGTTTGGAAGAACATCACTTGAGCCATTACCTCCCTTAGAGACAACCCTCACATTGCTCAAACTTTTGGAATCGCTTGAACTCAAGCTATCACTCATTGAGCTACCTGATTTACTGTTGCGAGAGGTTTCAAATGTACTTCCACCCCTGATCTCCCCCTGATAGGCCACACTCTTGGACCTAATATCCTTACTATTGGGATTAGTAGACATTTTTTCTCAAAAGAAAATAGAGAAAAAGAACAAATGGGCAAAGTAACTTACAGTGGATATCTGGCAAGCTCTAAGCGTACAAAGGTTGGAGGACTTCAAAGGCAGAGATTTGACTAGGAATAGATTCAACAAAAGTGTAAATGAAGGCAAATATCCCTATTATTTATAGGTGTTTGTGCATGGGAACCCAAGCGTCAGTTATAATTACACTCTGTCCCCATATGCTTCATACTCTGTGAAGTAATTGGCACATTAAATGCAACAGAATCGCCACAAACCCCAATTGGCAATTCAAAAACCCTAGTCTAAAATTCAAAAACCCCGATCAAATATAGATAACTTTCTAAAAACTGCTCAAGTACTCCCTATTCCTACTCATTGACATGCTCGATCAAGACCATGAGTGTGGCCCAAGAGGCCTATTTAGCCCAATAGGCCCAGCATCAGTTTTGAACTGCCCAATAGGCCCAACACACTCAACAACAACTGTCTAGTCGAGTGTATTGTAATCAACTGTACTCGACATGAAGCTTAATTTATCCCAACGTATTTTGCTGCCAGATAGCATACCCTTGCATTAATGGTGCGTGACAGTCAGTATAGTTGCTGCCACCAGCTCTACCACTACCTTTGACAGGGAAGCACCTACTAGAGGTACTGTTTACCCTAAAAAATAGAAGATGAAGCCATTTAGAATAGTATCAAGACTTGGAATGACCATTAATCCTCTAGCAAGGACTAAAGCCCAATACATTTGGTAAGGGCATCTTCGATAAATCACACATTGGGAGAAGGCTATAAATACCTCATGGCTAACCACGATCTAGGTAATGCCAAATATAATACAAGCTCTCTATATTCTATTCAATTACTCTATTTCGACCAAAACTGACTTGAACTTCGAAGTGGATTAGCCGAGGGCACCTCGACTAGTTTAACGTGTGTTGATGTTGCAGATTTTAAACCTCGAGAAAAATATCAACTGAATTATTCGACCTCCCTGGTCGAATCTATCCCAAATAGTACCCTTTCACTATAAATAGCTTTCAACCTCATCAACTGCAATTAAATTATCCCTCAAATGAGGGGAAAAAGATAATATAGTTTGTTTTGAATAATGTGATTATGAATGATATATAAATAAATGGATATGTTTTAAATCTATCAGGATAAAGTAATACAATTTCACATTTGGTTGGTAAGATTAACTGAAAAGTAAATTAAAACAAAATATATGATTTTGCAATTATAATATTTTATTATTTATTTTAATATATCTTTTTATATACTAATCAAGTGTAATTTGATCTTTTTGAATCTTATCCAATCCAAGGAAAATGTATTAAGCCTCTCCCATCTTAATCCTTATTCCAACTTAATATTGGCCCAATGACTTATCATGAGCCTTATATCAAGACAAACAAATAATATATTAAGAGTGATTATGCATTTATCAAACATAATCAATTGAAGTGAACAAGTGATTGAGTACAAGGTAGAAGGACAATATGGAATATCTTACATCAAGTAACAACCATAATATAGTTAGAAACAATTTAACTATTAAAAGTAGTAACTACAGAGTATTAAAGCGTATATATATACTATAGAAAATCTTTCAATTACTTGAATAAATTTAGTCTTTTCTTTATCAACTTGTATGCATGTAGCAAGGTTTGTTTTGGCATCACAAAACTGAAATTTTAAGTATGAAAAAAATCAAAGTTAATAGAATAAAAAAATAATAAACCAAAAAATTTAGAAATGAAATGGAAAGGGAAGAGAAAAACTATCTAAATTATTTATCCTAAAGAACAAAAAGTCAAAATTAAAATATAGAGATATAAAGCGAATGAAAATTGAATCTTCACCAATAGTTTAAATAAGGTAAAATAGGGGAATAAGTGAATTGAGACCAAAAAAAAAAAAAAAAAGAAAACAAAAAACAAAAAACAAAGGTTCACACTAAGACATTAAATATCTCCAACCATGGTTGTACTTTGTTCGTTTTATTTGTTAATTAATAAGATAGATAATAAAAACTATTTTCTATATATCGAAATTTGGAACAAAAACATAGTTGGAATGATGAAATTAATCAATATCTATACTATATAAAAAAAAGGGGGGGATTTACAATTACATTGTGATGATTTTCTACCAAATACACCAAATTTGATTTAATAAAATATCCATAGAAGTTGTCCATAAATCTTAGATCTCATTTGCTTGCTTTGATATTTTATGATAGATACAAAATTCAATTTAATTTTAATGTGTGGTCATTTTTAGAAGCCCTTAATACAGTTATAGTCCAGTATACATTTAAGGCCAAACTTGGCTTGTGTATTAAAGTCTTGAGGTGTGATATGTTTTTTATCCTGAGTTGAAAATAAGTTGTAGTTTGTTAAATGAAATAGTCATACTAAGCAAATAATTAAAGTTAGATATCAAGTTATTTAAAATATACAAACAAACATCACATAGAATACATAATAACTCACTATGTAACCTAACTGTGTGTATCATGCTTAATTCAAACATACCAAGCAAACTAGCTCTTAGTAATTTAAGGATTAACTTGAATTTTCCACCGCATGCAAAATAGCTAGTTATATCATAGTTTTCAACTATTTATTACCCTCTTTTTTTTACTAACGTACCTAAAGTCCACCATTCATATTTCTCTGTACTCATGCTCAAAGTAATCAATGACTATTTCATGCATGTACGACGTTTAGTATTATAAAACTCTAAGAGACAAATATATCTATATTTTTCTCATTACTAATCAGAGTAATATATTAAGGTTCACTTTCTTAGCTAAAAATTGAAGTTCAAATATGATTGGAAAAAAGACTAACAAGTCAGAATAGCATACTAAAATACCATTTTCTTTGATAAAAATTATGGTTGAAATGTGGTTGGAAAGAAGACTTAGGCATTATAGAACTTCAAAGATGATTTTGCTGTTAGTTTGCAATTTCAATAATGAAAATCAAGTTACCATTTGGAGACGTTTATGAACAAATTAAACTATAGAATTATCCTTGGGAAGATTTTTGACAGTCTCTCTTCCACTATTAGATAAAATTATTCTTCGTCATCCATTTAAGAAGGCAAGAGTATAAATAGGTAGTTAAAATTTATTTACATCCATCCAAGTTTTGAGAACTCAAAATCATATTTGATATGGGATTCAAAATACAAAATCTGTGTGCAATATATGTACACTTTAGAGTCAAGAGATTAGAAATATTCAGAAGTCATTTTCCTTCACGTAATAAAACCATTAAGGTTAACTAGTCCTATTTCATATGCAACTTCAGCCATCACAATGGCTGCAGGCTCCCCTATACGTTAGCCAAAAGTAAATTTTCAATATTTTTCTTTGATCATGCATATAACAAATTGAAGTTCGATATTGTTACCAAAGTCACCTACTGAAAACTCGCAAAGTTCCATCAAATTCTACCCGCAACTTCTTATTCTTCTCTCGCAAACTTCATTACATCGTCCAATTTCATTCTCAAGTTGGAAATGTCGGGAAAGAGCATTTTTAGTTGTATTCTTTCAACTTCAACTTTAATTTCCAACATAAGTATCTTAAAACCTATTAATAGTGTTATTGTCTTCTTTGATTTGTCAGATTCTTCGTTAATTTGGATTTAGCAACTCCAATTTTGCATACCTCTCCTCACAGCAGTATGGTGGGCATCATGGAGAGCATCCTAATCATTCATTGAATGTTTGTTCCATTAAATAATCCTGTAAAACTTCTCCACTGCCACTCTCGGCGCAGCTATCAACCTCTACTTATATGTAAATCGCTATCACTCTTTTCTTCACTCTTTTGACTCTCAGACTTCACATCTTCAATAAAAATTCCTTAGAATTTATATTCTCTTTGTTTACTGTTTTTTCTATTTCTTTTGCTTTTTAATCTTAAGTCAAAGACCTTAGATTAAAAGTGACTTGATTATACAAAGTCAATTTAGTTGTATTTTACCATTCAGACAACCCGGATAAACACCCAAAACAAAGATAAAGATTAAGTCTATATTAAAAACACAAAAAGAAAGCCTAAAAAAAATATTAAATTGTACAATATTGGCAAACAATTGTCAATTGCATGTGAAAGTAGAAACATCTTTGTTAAAATTTGGAGGTTTCAAAAAATATATTTAATCTTTAGTCTTTTAGACAAAGAAATATAAGAATTTTACATGTAGATGAAAGTCTCTAGATGTTTCAGAAAAATATAGGAAGTTAATGGAAGGTTTTAGAAAATTTTATAAGGATGTAAAATCTTATAGAAGTGTTAAAATGTTATAATATGGAACTTTAGTATTGGCTAGTGCTAGTAGAGTTAAAGTTCAAACTGAAAAATTATTGTAATACAATATAAGTAAAATTATAATCACATGACATGAATTTAATTTTTCGTGCTTACACCATAAAACGCTTAACTCAATCTTGGTTATTTTCACATATACATCCTTGGTTAGAACACCGCCATCTCTTTCTCACATTATTATTCATAATTTTCAATTGGACAAGCAATATTAAAATATGAAATGGTGAGACGACCTAATTAAAATGTACAATGAAACTTATGATGCGTGGATATAATAGTATGGATATAATACGATATAATTACTACAAGAAGATATTCTTTAAAAAATTTAAGACACAATACAACTCCTGCACAACTATTTAAAAACAAATACGTCTGCATGATATAAGTATTAATGTGCATACGCCTATACAAATAATAAAGGTGTACGATTGGAAACAAATTTGCAAAGACATATATATAGCGTTAGTGCAAAGACAAAGGAGTTTATACCAATGTTTGTGTTGGAGTTTTACTAGTATGCTTTGTGTTTTTTGTATTCTAAGACAAGAAAAAGGAGTTTTACTTTTATAAGAGATATAAAGAGGCAATTCTTTTGAATGAGGCAATACTTTTTGAGTAATTTTAGAAATTTTTGGTATTTTATTTAGTTATTTTATCATTCATATACTTAAAAAAAAAAAATCTGAGGAAAAATACTCCTTTTTTATGAATTATGTTGGGCCCACTGTTGATTATGTGTCCAACGTGCTATTAATTGTGTGTTCAATGTGCTTTGATATTGTTTTTTTTAAAATTAATTTATGAATATCGCAAATGGTGCGTAAAGATGTGCTAAAGGCATATCCTATTTGACACGGTGTCCCTTTTATGAGTTTTGTATGATTGAGCCTACACAATATTGAAATTGGTCTATCAAAAAGGGGTCTTAAATAGTGGTCAATAATAAAATGAACCCCAATATTGAAAAGTATAGGTATTTATCTCATTTATATGAGCTTATATATATGGATGTATTAAATGAATTATTATCTATGTTATTAACATAATGACGTAATTATTGCTTTTTTCCAAGAAATATCGCATGAATTATGTTTTATATACAGAATTTAGTCAATATTAACAAGAAAAAATCAAGTAATAGAAGTCCAGTTGGGATGAACATTCCAATATATTCTCCTACATGTAAAAGTATAAATTGTAATTTTAAGTTTAAAAAAATTTAGAAATTGACTTTCACGGTAAATTATACCCTTTCAATCATGGCTATGCCGTAAAAATAAATATAATAAGTGGCATCTTAAATATGATCCAGTACATCATCGTGGGAATTGTGTTCCTTGTTAATACAAGACTTTCCATGGTTACATACAGTATTCTAAAAATTGAATTGTTCATTGAATCAAAATTTTTTTCGATTCAAGGTTCATTGGTTCAATTATCGATTGGATTATAATTGAACTGCAATTAAGCCATAATATCATAAATATGAAATATATATTTATATTATATATTACTTAAAAAATAGTAAAATATCAAAATATAAAATATAAAGAGCTTAAAGAATATTGTCCAATATTACAATCCAAATTTAACAATTTATGTTACAAATGATCGCAACAATTTAAATATATCAAGTCTAAAGTTTAAAATAGAGAGTGTATAAGTTAATTCTAAATTCTAAACTAAAAATTAAGGTTTATTTTTTTACTTTTAGATAATTTGTGAAGTGTACCTTAATCTTCAAAGTTTGTATTTAGACTGAAAAAAAAAAGCTTCAAAAAAAATTAATTTCGTTAAAAATTAAATGAAAAAATCAATCCGATCCAACCGGCTGGTTGACAGTCCAACCGTCCGATCCAGTCCGAATTTTTAAACCGTGGTTACATATCATCATGCATGTCTAACAACATGGATTTAGACGTGGTGGTTTACAAAGAAATAGCATTAGAATATGAGCAAAAATATACGTCATTTCGTTTTTGATTTTCTGATTTTCTTGAAAAATAGAAATTTTTGAAACAATATGAAGCCTGAAAAAAAAATATGAACTCCCAAGGAAATCTAGCCAACCATGTATACCTTAATTAATACTTGATATACAGTATGCTGTGTTTTATGGGAGATATTGAAACTTTTAAAACCAAGACGAAGACCAAATATATTTAATGAATAATACACACAAATCGATATAAAATAATCAAAAGCTTATGAAGATCTGCATGACCCAACTTAACCATGTAAAAGTAAATTAAATATAACTTCCTCTATTTCATAATTCAAAGACAATCATATTGAATATGGTGGAACATGTACGTCTATAATAACAGGTCATAGCCCTCCATCTACTATCAAGGAACATACTAGACGTAGTCTAACATTTTAGACAATCCAAAAGTAACTATATTTTAGAATTAGAACAATTAAACCCCCAAAATTTATGTTTGATTTATACACAATTGTAAAATTTTTATCCATTTAAAACATTGGTAAGATGAATAAAGAATGTTTGATGATAGATTTACGATTTTTATGAAAAACTTGCTTAAATTTATAGATTATCTTCTTCACATACATGGTGAATACACAAAAATTCTTAAAATAACTTTACATTAATTACAAATTCTTAAGCAGAATTAGCCCAAAAGACCTCAGCATTAGGAAAAATCTTAAGCAAAATTAGCCCAAAAGATCTCAGCATTAGGAAAAACGAATTAAAACAAATAAGTGAAGAGTCATGATAATTTTAAAGCAATCTATTTTAAGTATAAAGATAGGATTCATCAATGCTATCATCCACTCTTTGCAAAATTGATCTCTTATTAACAAATTTTGGTTAAGAATAGTTGTGAATTTTTTATTAAACATTCTTTCATTATCAACTTAAGATTATAACTAATATAAATAACTTTCGTCCGTGGATAGATAAACTCAAGCATTATTAAGGTCATCGATTAAATAACTATCCACATATTTTAAATTTAAATATTGATAACTATATCATTTTTATTCACATGATATATTAGAAAATTAAAATTGTAATTATTTCCCTCAGCAATCAATAGATGCATAGTGCCTTTCTCCAAAATAAAATCTAAAGATATCTGCAGAACAAAATCTAAAAATTGAGGGCCCCAACAAAATCATTTATAAAAGTTAACTTTTTCGCAAATATCATTTCACAAAATTAAAATTGTCAATTCAATCACATACAAGGGGATATCCAATGTTACCACTGCTACAAGAAAAAAGATTGTTGTTGCACACTTTTTTCTTACTGATGCAGAAATTAAAATAAGAAGCACTAATGAAAATCAAAAGAACACTCTAATTTTCTCGTCAATCTTTGTAAATCTCTGCTTTGAGTAATACATCAAGACTTTTTATATAATACAAAACCCACTACTAAGGCTGAAAACTACCTACTATTTCACTAGATACAATGATTTGGGTAACCAAACAACATATCGACATGTGTACTCCTGACTTTCCTGCATTTTTGCTCATGTGAACAAGGCTATTGAATCTATAGTGGCTTTGATTGAAGCAACTTTCAGTCCCCAGCTCGGCACACATATGCATCCATACTGCTACCAGTGTTGGAACTTAGTTGCTTTAGTTTAGCCTAGTCATTTCGTTATGCTTGGACATTTAGGTCAGCTTATTCCCTTTGATGTAAAAATAATCTTAGTCTTCTAACACATGACATGCTTTGTTTTTGTGCTTCGATGCGATCATGACTTCAACAACATGGTTTGATCTCAACCAATATCTTCCTAGTTACAACTCAGCCACAGGGTGGAGCTTGGATATTTGAGTTTTAGCTCAGCCATACGCATACTGTATCAACACCCCCCCTAAATCAATTCAAAGACAAGTGTGCTTGTTTTTGGATTGAAGCATAGGAGTTCAAGTTGAAGTTACGATTGGAATTCCTATGAAAACCTTAAAATATTATCATTATGGTATAGACATATGTATTGACTAGTTGAAGGAAAAGGGCATCATGGAGATGGTCAGTGCACAAGTTGCAAGGGGTTTAATGTTTGGGTTGTAGAGTCTTCCTGACTTGGATAAAGAGAACACTGAGCAGGAACCAAAGGAAGCTGAGATGGATCAAGATGAGAAGAAGCTGGGGTTGAGCATCAAGAATGTAATGGGGCCAACAAGATCAGGCCGGATATTCTTCTATTGTGGCCAAAGCTACTGAGATCCCTTCCAACCAAGCTAATACTCTTTTGAAAAAATACTTTATTTTTGCCGTAAGCTCAGCTTGGGCTACGGGCCTAATATCTTTTGCACCTTATCTGAGCTATTGGAAAGAGCTTGCTCAGGCTGGAAACTTTATGAAAGAATTCACAGTTTTTAATTAATCATGCCGAGCTTACTTAAGCCCCTGTGAGCATACCCCATTCTGAATCCTACCAAGCTCCAACTTTTTTGGGTTTTTGCCATTATCAAACTTGTGCTTTTTAATCTCTTTCAAGTTTTGATACTACCGAGATCATTTAAGCTATTGAACTTTAGTTTTGATGTTGTTGAGCTCATTCAAGTCTTCTACTTGAATCTTATTCTAATTTTTCTGATGTTGAGCTCATTCGAGCCTTTTGCTTGGAACTCATTCAAGTTTTTCTTTTCTTGAGCTCATTTGAGCCTTTTGCATGGAACTCATTCAAGTTTTTCTTTTGACAAGCTCATTCAAGCCTTTTGCCTGGAACTCATTCGAGTTTTTCTTTTGTTGAGCTCATTCAAGCCTTTTGCTTGAAACTCATTCGAGTTTTTCTATTGCTGAGTTCATTCAAGCTAAATACTTGGACATTCGTCCTTTTTATAAGATAGCTCATTTCAGTTGATTGTGTTTGGACATTCGTCCCTCATCTGAGTTGAATACTTGGACATTTATCTTTTTTATAAGATAGCTCATCTGAGCTAATTTCTCCTAGACATTTTTCCCTTTTGTAAGATAACTCATATGAGCTGAATACTTGGACATTCATCCTTTTTGTAAGATAGCTTATCTAAGCTGATTGCTCCTGGACATTCATCCCTTTTGTAAGATAACTTATTCAAGCTGATTGTGTTTGGACATTTGCTCTTTTTGTAAGATAGCTCATTCAAGACGATTGCGTTTGGACATTTGCTCTTTTTGTAAGATAGCTCATCCAAGATGATTGCAATTGGACATTTGGACATTCGTCCTTTTCTTAGATTAGCTCTTCTGAGTTGAATACTTAGACATTTGTCTTTTTTATAAGATAGCTTATCCGAGCTGATTTCTTCTGGACATTCGCCCTTTTTATAAGATAGCTCATCTTAGCTGATTGCTCATCAACATTCATCCCTTTTGTAAGATAACTCATTCGAGTTGATTGTTCCTCATTCATCCTTTTTGTAAGATAGCTTATCCAAGCTATTTGCATTTGAACATTCATCCTTTTTGTAAGATAGCTTATCTAAGTTGATTGCTCCTAGACATTCGTCCCTTTTGTAAGATAACTTATTCAAGCTGATTGCATTTGAACATTTACCCTTTTTGCAAGATAGCTCATCCAAGATGATTGCATTTAGACATTCGTCCTTTTCATAGATTGCTGAAACTGTCCTTACTGGTCTTGATGTTGCAAACATAAGCAACAAAGGCAACAATATAGGGAAATAAACTAGATTAGAAGAGCATTTACTTGAGATCTTTGCCTCATTTCATCTTTAGTAAATCTTTCTCTTTTTCTTTTTTTCTTTTGTTAGCTTGGATACACAAAATTTCACACCAAAAACAGGCTAATTAGTTTACACCAAACCATTGGAAATCAGATAATACCGACTTGAGTCTAAAGGCAACCAGCGATAGGCCTTTAGCTTGGTGAAGAGAAGGTTATGATAAAGTAAAAAGTCAAAATTGAAGTGCATTTCCTACCCTGTATCTTTTCAACTGATGTCTGTTGCTGACATAGTTCCTTGTGCTATTCTGCTTTTAGGCCTCCTTACATTCCCGAGTCCTCAAGATGGCTCATTTGATCGTTCATTGGGCACAATGAAATTTGCATGCGACTCGTCAAAGGATGAATCGCATTGAAAACATAAGCACATGAAAAGATAAATTAAGAGAGATGGAGGATGGATATGAATACCATTAAAGGGAGTAGAAGCATAGACAGAAAACGTCCAAAAATTGGTGGCAAATGAAGTACAAAAATATCATCTTTTCCCCACAACCCACTAGTAGACATAAGTGGAATATCAAAATTGGCCTCTGTGTACATGCCACAAATGTAAGTGCTTTGATCAAAGATGCATAAGATTATGAAATTTCATTGGCAAAAATCATTGCAGGTGGTACACAAGTTTAGAAGCATATGTAAGAATTTCTTTCAATTGATATATCCCTGGGGTTCATAGTTCAGGCATGCATTAATCGAGAGTTGGGGAACTAGGCTAAAAGAAATTATGGAATGCCAGCTTTCAATTTGAAATTGACGTAAAACTAAAAATACTTCATTCAAGTTCAATCTACATAAAAATTACGTAATTGCCTTTACAGTGAGGCGTACTAATTGAAAGAAAAGAAAATCTTATCATCTAATGCATATAATCAAATGGAGCTAAGTAAATTAACAGCTTTAAAAAACTTCTCATTGCAGCGATATTGGTTCTCAGCAGCACATTGGGACCAGTCGACTAATATAGTAGTACACATCATCAATATACCTTGGCTGCCGTGGGCGCATGACTAGCGGATCCAAATAACTGCTTTCATAAAAATGCTAATATAAGTGATAAAGTCGGCAACATTCAGTTTCACAAAATGCTCATTGCTGTTCTCTTCTTCTATTTATTCATTTTTCTTAAAACATTTTACCTTTATGTGTGGTGATGCCTATCAATAAAATAGAAGTCAATAATTTTTTAATTCAATGGTCCTTAATAAATGATTCGATCAAAATTCGAGTATTAAAGAGAAATCAGTTACCAAAATGCTATCAAAGTACTACAATTGTGGTTAATCGAAGCATAGACGTGGTATCAAAACTGAAAAGATTAAGCAACGTATCATTTACATATGAGGCTCCTCGAATTTGCTGACAATTAAAATTGCCTCTGCAATTCGTAAAGCATCTCTAAATGCTTGATGTCCCGGCTGCAAGACAAAGGTATTTCTCTGGCTTCTAAATGCTACTGCTGTCAGGAAATTGAGAGTATTCAGCACCTTTTCATCAAGTCCTCTGCTGCGAAAAGAGTTTGGGGTCATTTTGCTGCCATCTTCAAGGTAAAGATGCCCGATACGGAAAACATAGCTAACCTTCTAGAATTCTATATATACTGCCACTTATATCAAATGCGAAAGCCGTTGAACCAGTTAGAATCTATAGAGATGGTCTCAAGCCAGGATTTCCAATTAGAATCTTCCCACTCCCAGTACTTATCAACATTCAAGTTTTCATTGTGAACATTAGGAGATGAAATAGAAGTCTTCTTCGCAACTAATTCAACAGTACCATCATTATGATCAGAAGCATCCTTCATTGTAGTGTTGACACAATTTTCTAATAGTATGTAATCCGCTTTATGGATCCACCATGAGCCTCTAATATGCTGATTGGAGGTGGCACACCCATTCATGATGCACCGCTGCAGATGAGTTGTTGGAAAATATAGGATGTTCGTGCGTGTTGCATTTTGTCATTCTCATGTCTCAGCTCTAATTAGTTGAATTTTCCATGAATGGCGTCAATTGATGTAGAAATTAAACTAAGAAGCACCAATGAAAATCAAAAGAACTTTCTCATTTTTTTGTTAGTCTTCGTAAATTTATGTTTTGAGTAATACATCAATACTTTTTATATAATACAAAACCCACTATGTGGGCTAAAAACTACCTACTATTCCACCATACACAATGATTTCGGCAACCAAACAACATATTAACATGTTTACTCCCCATTTCCCAACATTTTCGCTCATCTGAACAAGGCAATTGAATCTATAGTGGCTTTGATTGAAGCTCGGCTCTACATATGTCCAAAGCAACTTCCAATCCTCAGCTCGGCACACATGCATCCGTACTACTCCTAGTCCTCAACTCGGCACACATCTGCGTCCATGCTGCTACCAATCTTGGAACTTAGTTGCTTTACTTTAGCTCGGTCGTTTAATTCTGCTTGGAACATTAGGTCAACTTATTCCCTTTGATGCGAAAATAATCTTAGTCTTCTGGAACATGACATTCTTTGTTTTTGTGTTTCGTGGCCAAGTTGATGGCTTCAGTAGCATTGTTTGAGCTCAACCAATATCTTTCTAGTCATAGCTTGGCCACAATGTGGATCTTGGATATTTGAGTTTCAGCTTGGCCATATGCATACCGTATCATTTACATTTTCTATTAAAATATAAGTACAAGTATAATATCGTCATAGTTTAAAAAAAATGTGGGCATAAATGTTATTGTTCATTTTGATAAATATGAAAAACTTTGTCATTACCATAAATTTAGCTTAAAAAATTGAATGAAAAATGAAAAATGAAAAAGTTCTCCCATAAAAAGTCTCCTTGCCAAGAAAACCCTAGGATCCCCGAATTCCCAAACCCCATTTCTCCTCTCCTTCTCTGTGTTTCTATATTTATCACTAGAGGGGGAGGGGAAAATTGAGTTTAAATCCATGGTTCCAATCCAATCTACTTAGTTTCGAGTTAAGTTGGGTTTAAAATAATTTAATTGGGTTTGGGTTAGGTTTTCATGGATTGAATATGGGTTCAGCTTTAATGGGTTAAAATGAATTTTAAATATAAATGGGCTTAAAATTGATAGAATTATTGATGTGGCTTTTAAATAATTTAACCCAATTTCAACTCTAAAATTATTTTTCCATTTTCCATTCTTCCATTAAATTGCCAACTACTCTACTCTCTCTCTCTCTCTCTCTCTCTCTCTCTCTCTCTCTCTCTCTCTCTCTCTCTCTCTCTCTCTCTCTCTCTCTCTCTCTCTCTCTCTCTCTCTTCATATTTATCAAAATATTTAATTTAAATTTTCTATATTTATGAAAATTTTCTTCCTATTAGGATTTTTAAATGAAAAATAATTACATCTGCAAAAAATTTTACTAAATTTTTTATTTTACTCCTAATTCAATTATCCTAATTAGATGTTGAGAAAAGTACACTTGATTGAAAATTTGGGGTGTAAATGAATAGTTAATGATATACATAAAAGGAAAAAATGTAAGGTAATTTCATTAATTTAAAAGTAAAAGCTTTGGACATTATTGTCTTCTTTTTCTTTTCTCTTTTTTCAATTGAATCCTAGATAGACAGCTCAAGGTCAAAGCCTAATTTGACACCTGCCTCACACAAATTATGTTTCAATTACCATGTTTAATATTCTAAATAAATAAACAAATAAATCATAGGATCCTGTTGTAAGAAAATCACCAATGTTTTTAAAATTTGACTAGACAAATACTAATGACATTACTGCTATTGGTTTGATCGGTTCAACTAATGTGACATCATAATGACGCCATAATAATTTTTAATTTTATAAATATATATAATATTTTTTGTATTAATAAAAAATAAAATTTTCAAAAATATAGGAAAATTATTATTTGAATTTTTTTATTTTTACTAATTTTTAAGTAGTTCATTTTTTTTAAAAAAAATAAACCATTTCGCAATTAGTTAGCTACAATGAATAATTTAATTAAAAGAATATTTAATATTATTTTAAGTGATCGCCTGCTTCATGCTTTAATTCCAAGTAAAAATAAGTTCTTTCACACTAAATATTCAACATAATTTAAGAGAAACTAAAGAAAATAAAATAACAAATGAGACATAAACATCCACATATAACTATTACTTTATTAAATTTCAAGAAAATAAATTTATATTTTAAAAAGTTTCATGTTCAAAATCTTTAGTCACCATCATATTCAACTCATAATTCCTCATTTTATATTTATATTTTATATTTTTTTATTTTTTTTAATTTGTTGGGTACAATGTAAACATTTTGTACTAAACATTTAAAATATTTTAAATACTTATGTTTTATCCATTAAGCAAGATTGTTATTTTGTATTAAAAGAAAATATATATAGAAATATAATAAAATAATAAGTAAATTATAAATTTACTTAATTTGATTTGATTTTACATAATTAATAAGGATTTAATACTAATTAAATAACATATATTAAATAAAGATAAAATGAATATAATTTAATAAAATAATATTACAATGTATTTAGCAAAAGATTTATATTTTTTTTAATATTGAATCCGCCCAAACCCAACCCAACCCAACCCAACCCGTTTTCAACCTATCTCATTTTTAACCCATAAATATAAATCCATTTTAAACCCAACCCATTTTGAACACAACCCATATCCAATCCAACCCACCCATTTGCCACTACTATTTATATCTGATTAACTTTTCGAATGCTCAAATATACATACAGATTTGAATGATATATATGCAATGATATTCGAATTCATATCCATTGAAATCTATGAATTTGGATATATTCATATTCAATTATAATTATTCAAATGCATCTATATTCGATTAAAATTATTTGTATTCAAATTCAAATATTACTTTTTTATATTTATATTTGATTATAATTATTTGGATATTCATCTATGAATATCCAAATATATCTATTAACCTATAACAAATGTATATTTATTAATTAATAGAAGAAACTATACAATTTCATTAAAGGAAACAATCAAACAAATAATATAATTTTAATTTTGTTTCTTTTTTCTTTTCAATTAATTTAAAGTCATCTTGTAGAAATTTTTTTAATATTTTTTTGAAACATATCTCCATATTGTTTTTGTTTTGTTTTCATTCTAAATTAATTAAACTCTTTCTTAATATATTTAAATATTTAATCAATCTTATTACTTTATTATTTCCTCAATATTGATTTAAAATTAAGGTTCTTATGCCCAACTCAGCATTGTAATTTCTGTATTACTTAAAAGTATAAGCAAATAGTACTTTTTTATTTCAATTAACTATATTTTATATATTTATTTTCAATATTATTTTCAAATATTTTTTTATGATCATATAAAAATTTATCTTTGATATTGAATTTTTATTTTACAATCATTTTAGTTGTTGCTCTCTCGATTTATCTAGATTAAAAAAAATTATACATCATATTTGAATAATGTACATCGAAAAATGTGATGTTATGAAATATTTAAAAATATTATAATTTTATTAAGTTGTTGAATCTTTAATTATTTATAATATTTTTTATAAGAAAATTATTTTATTTCTCTTCAATAAATAAATTATTTACAAAAATTATTTATAGCTAAAAATAAAAAATGTATTGCTAAGTAAATACTTTTACTGTAGCACCCCACATTGGGATAGCACCTAAGTTGAGTCACTACTCTAATTCAGACTTGATTATCAGAGTTACAATTCAACAGTAGACCCATAAATTTAAACATCTCAAAATTTAAGACTAATTCTACTCCAATAATACTAAATAAACTACAAAACGGATATATCAAAAGAGTTCAGGGAACTAAGTTAAATTACAATCTCTAACAGATCAAGCCATCATTTTCATCTTACACTACAATCTTCAAATAAAATATATACAACATAAGGTCTTTAAGGTCAACCAAACAGTTACAAGTTCCATACTTAATTTTAGCTCCAATTCTATTACAAAACAACCATATACTTCATTCCAAACCTAGCATTCACCAGGGTCCATCCCTGTCTGAAAGATTATGAAATATAGGGGGTAAGTTCAACGACTTAGTGAGGGATATGTCCAAGTAACAACAGTATTTATTGAGGAGAAACTCAACTCGATAAAATATAATTTTTATCAAACTGAATATAATAGAATTCAAAGAAACAGATAGTATGAAAAAGCAAGCAGAAAACTCTCCTACCGTATTGCTCTAAGAACATATTATAGGCAGACAGAAATCATTTAGGCAAATCAAACCCAAAGCATATGCATTCTAAGAAAAGGCTATAAGACATGCATTGCAAATTCACCTTATACCAGATAGACAGATAATTTACCTAAACTTAACAACTTGGTATATGGCAGATGCCTATACAGACTATATAGTGCACCGTTGATACCTACGGATAGATCCCTAGCGTATTGCATGTACCTAGGGGGAAATCACTAGCATGCCCCTGCATAACCAAACAGAATGTCCAGTATAGCCCTTAGCCCACATAATCACTATATAGATAACAGAATAACCGCTTATACAGATTCCCAGGAGAAAATCCTTAGCCACTATTGGTCTCAGATCAATAAATCATAATATAACATAACAGTATGTCGCTAAGATAACAGAAAATAGCAAATGGAGAACAGATAAGCTAGCAAGGCCAATAAATACAAAACTAATAATAGATATGCCAATAAGGTAATAGATATAGTACAAATAGTATAGATACAAAATTGACAAATTTTAGAATAACAGACAACAGGCAGAAGTTTTGGGTGCCAAAATAGACAAAAAATAGAATCGACATTAGAAATAACCCTCATAGGGGTATTCAAGTCAGATAACAAATAATAGACAGATTTCAAACATAGTTCAAAATATGGTTAAGAAACAATAAAACCCACATAGGGACTTATTACAACTATAGATAAGAAATGTAATGCTAAATCGGCAGACCCTCACAGAAGTTTTCAACAATTAAAAGTAGCTTAACAACGCAACAACCCATAGTGGGAGAGCCTCACCTCTTGCAGTCCTAAATGACAATAGTAAAAAATTAAACCTACTACTCATCAGTGCCCAGCTTGTCATTATCTAATTAGGAAAATATGCCAGGAATCAAAATTCTCTAGAATCAACATTTACGTATAATTTCCTAGTTAAATTCCCATTCCAACAGTATTTAACTTCTAATGGTTCTCGATATCAAAATTTATTCAACTTATTATTAACCAACATACGAGTCCAAAATTCATATCTCACATCTCCATATTCTCGCATAGAAAAATAATCATAGAAATACATATATCGATTCAAAGGATTGACCCAGACAAAAACTAACAATTTCATGCATGCATGCACATATATACATAACATGCAATTAACTAAAAAAAAATTGATATCACTAACGAGGGCTCAAATCACAAACCGATAGCATCAGGACGATCACCGCATCAAGATGAGGAGACTGCCTCTCTGCCACCACTAAAAAACTCAACTCTACCATAGAATTGTTCCTCTCACTGCAAGGATTCCAATGCCACATTTTGTTTCCAATTCTGAGCAAGATAGACGCCAAAACGAGCAAAAAATTGCCAAGTTCCTCCTTTCTTTGTCAAACTTCGATCACTGCCCCACCATCGTTGAAATCAACATGCAAGGGTACCATTGAGCTCCTCACATCAAATGCTCCCCAACCCAACCCTCAAAATCGACAATGGCTGCCAAAAATCATAAAACCCAGCTACCATCGTGGTTTGTCTCCTTGGTCTACCTCTTACTACTGCTGCTCCGCCACTTAGGTGAGAAGTTTGAGTGGCTAAGGGTGTAGGTGGTGGTGAGGGAGAGATATTGATGGGTTTTGGAGGGTTGAAAAGCCACTGAAGAGTTGGCTGGAGAATGGTGGTGGTTTTGTGAAAGAAGAAAAAAAATGAGAGGAAAAATGGAAAAGGAAAAAAAAAGAAAGAAAAAGTGAGGAAGAAAAGTCCTGCCCGATTCTATAAATTCAATTTTCATTTTCCATTTTTTTAAAAAAATTTTAAATTATGCAATTTTACCCCAAATTTTAAAAAAATTACAATTAGCCCCAAATTATTCAAAAGTCCACACAATTAAGTCTACAAAAATTATAATTTAGCCCACAAAACTTTTAAAATAATTAATAATATAAAATTCATAAAATTTTCAATTAATGATAAAATTATATATTATAAATAAAATAAATAAAATTTCAAGGGTGTTACAGGCCTTCCCCTCTAAAAGAATCTGGTCCTCAGATTCTCACCTAAATATTAAAACTGCTCGAGATATTGTTAGCGCATGAGATCCTCCTACTCCCAAGTTGTTCTTCAACATTATGATTGTGCCACAACACCTTCACTTGAGGAATCTTTTGATTCCTATGTTCTCGGAACTTTCTATCTATGATGCAAACTGGTTGCTTCTCATATGTTAGGTTATCTTTTAGTTTCATGTGTTCATAAGATATGATATGAGATAGATTTGGGTAATACTTTCATAGCTGTGACACATGAAAGATGTCATGTATTTTGGCTAAATTCTAGGGTAACACTAGACGATAAGCCACTGGCCTAATTCTTTTGCATATGTCATATGGCCCTACGTATCTTGGATTTAGTTTTCCACCTTTGTCTGTTCTTCTAATCCCTTTCCACGATGACACTTTGAGAAACATTTGGTCGCCAATCTTAAATTCTAAGTCTTTTCTCCGTCTATCAACATAACTATTCTGTCGGTCCTGAGCAACCATTATTCATTATTTTATAATATGCACATTTTCTATAGTCTCTTGAATTAGTTTAGGCCTTATAATCCCTAGAGACTACTTAGTGGTACCTTTATAATCTGATAAATTCCAGTATAGTGAGGATTAACACTTTCGACCGTATAATGCTTCATATGGTGCCATTTGAATGACAAACTGATAGCTATTGTTATAGGTAAATTCAATCAGAGGCAGATGTTAAGTCCAACTTCCACCAAAGTTTAAAACACATGCTCGTAACATATCCTCCAAAATCTGAATGACTCTTTCTAATTGTTCGTTGGTCTAAGGATGAGCTATTGAACTAAATTGCAATCTTGTTCCTAGATATCTCTATACACCTTTCCAAAGTCTTGATGTAAATTTAGGGTCCCTATTAGACACAATACTCATTGGGATTCCATGCAACCTGATAATCTCCTTAATATATAATTCTGCCAATTTCTTGACCTTATAGTCAATTCTAACTAGTAGAAAGTGTGAGGACTTTGTTAATCGATCTACTATTACCCAAATACTATCATAACCTCCCCTGACCTTCGACAAACCAATCACAAAGTCTATAGTCACTTGTTCCCATTTCCAATCTGGGATGGGAAGTGGCTGCAACAAACCTAATGATCGCTGGTGTTTTGCCTTCACCAACTGGCAAGTCAAGCATTTCTACACAAAGTCTGCTATATCTTTCTTCATACCATTCCACCTTAACTATTTTTTTAAGTCCTAGTACATCTTCGTTCCTCCAGGATGCATGGTGTATCTTGCTCGATGTACCTCTTACAATATCTTTTCTTTCATTTTTTCTAGTACATAGATTGTATTTCGATAGAGTAGGATACCTTAGCTATCTATGCTAAACTCAGACTCTATAGAGCTTTTCATCATCTCTTTCTGTGTCAACATCCAGTTCTTTTTGGCTTGAGCTTCCTGATTTTCTTCATAGATTTAGGTTGCACTCTCACTTTTGCAATCTAAACTTGTTATTTTAGTCTTATTATAGCACTCGCTTTCAACATTTCTAATGTCTTTATGCCGTGCAGATGTGCCATTCCTGCTTTTTAACTTAAAGCATTGGCTATTACATTCGCTTTTTCAGGATGATAATTAATGGAAAAGTCATAATCTTCTAAGAATTCTATTCATCTTCATTGTCTCATGTTCAAATCCTTTTGCGAATGTAAATACTTGAGGCTTTTGTGACCTGTGTACACTTTAAATATGGCCCCATATAGATAGTGCCTCCATTACAATAGTGCAAAGATAACTACTGCCAATTCCAGATCATGTGTGGGGTAGTTTTCCTCATGAGACTAACTTCCTAGATGCGTAGGCAAAACACGCCCTTTTTGCATCAACATGCATCATAACCCCTTATATGAGGCATCTGTATATACCATAAAATCTTTCAACCCATCTAGAAAGGCTAATATTAGTGCCATTGTTAAACAATTCTTCAATTCTTGGAAGCTCTTCTCACCCTCTTCATTCCAAACAAATGGCTCATCTTAGTGGGTTAACTTGGTTAGTAGGTCGGCTATCTTGGAGAAGTCTTGAACAAATTTTCGATAGTAACCAGCCAATCCTAGAAAGCTTCGAATCTCTGTAATGCTCTCAAGCCTCTTCTAATTGACAATCACCTCTATCTTGGAAGGGTAAACTTCTATCTCATTTTGAGTAATTACATGACCTAAGAAGGCTACTTTGTCTATCCAGAATTCGCACTTGTTGAACTTGGCATACATCTGATGTTCTCTTAGAGTTTTCAGAACTATATGTAAACACTTCATGTGTTCCTCTATGGACTTAGAGAAAATCAAGATATCATCAATGAAGATGACCACAAATTGATCCAAATAGGGCTTGAATATCCTTGCATCAAATCCATGAATGTTGTTAGGGCATTGGTTAGGCCAAACAACATCACCACAAATTTGCAGTGACCATATCGAAAATTGAAAGTCATCTTTAGAATATCCTCTTCTCTGATCGTCTACTGATAATACCCTTACCTTAAATCCAACTTAAAGAAGATTCTTGATCCTTGCAAGAGCTTAAATAACTCTTCCACGTGGGGTAGTGGATACTTGTTCTTAATGGTGACTTTGTTCAATTCTCAATAATTGATGCACATTCTCATAGACCCATCTTTTTTCTTGACAAACAGCATTGGAGCTCCCCAAGATGATGTGTTGGGTCTGATAAACCTTTTCTCTAACAACTCCTATAGCTGAATCTTTAATTCCTTAAGTTCAGTAGATACCATCCGGTATAGAGTTTTGGAAAATGGCGCAACCTTTGGGAGAGTATAAATAACAAACTCGATTTTCTTATTAGGGGATAGCGAGTTTAACTCCTCAGAAAATACCTCAAAGTATTCCGCTACCACTTCTACTTCTTCAATTCTGATTGTATCCCGAAGTTTGTTGATGAGGTATGCTAGGAATCCTTGCCCACTCTCATTTAGAATCTACCTAGCTTCTATAGCTGATATGACTGGTATTGGAGAGGTTTTATCTATGGAAGGATGTGATGATATCAACATCCCTCCCCCGAGTGTTATGCACTTAGTGAAACAATTCACTTGTGCTTATGGTTGTACAGCCAATCCATTCCAAGAATTACAACATTCCTTGCATAGGCATTTGTATTAAATTAGCTAAACACACTTAGCTTTCAATCACAATCGGGCAATCTCAATACATGACATCAGTGATTAGCCCTACTTCCAAAGGTGTTCTCACTTCTATTTAATATGCCATAGTTTCAGGTTTCATATTCAGTTTTGTAGAGAATTCAATAGATATAAAAAATGGGAAGCACTGGGATCATATAACACTTTACCAAGATTTTTGGAGATAGAAATCATACCTTCTACTACCTTATTAAGGTCTGGTGCATCTTCTCCAGTTAGGGCATAGGCATGGACCTAGATTTTCTACTTTTCTTTTCCTATCAGAACTAGGCCTTTCTTCCCTGGGCAATCTTTTAGAAGATGTTGGCTACTACTATACTATAGGCATTTTCCCTATTTCCACCAATAGTTCACTTCCTTATGCCCTGCTAACCCACAGAATCCATATAGTGCTGATGTTTTTTCTTGAGCCCAATTCACCATCACATCTATCTGAGTAGTCCTCTGGCCTACACCCTAACTTGTGGCCTCCATAGTTTCTTGCTAGTGCCACTCGATCCACCTAGAGATGGTCTTTTTTTTTTACCCTTTTCTTAAATTTTCCTGATTTTCTATAGGTTCGATTCCAGTTGTAGTGCCTTATTGACTGCTATGTTGAAATTTGGCAAATCAAAGATGGCTAAACCCTGTCTCAACTCTAGCTGTAGTCCTTGAGTAAATTGTTGAATTTGTTGACTCTCATCATTCTAAACATAGGGCATATATTGGATGAGCCAGTTGAAGATTACCTCATACTAACTAGTAGTTGATGTCCTTGGATCAAATTCATGAACTCACATTCCTTAGACTACTTGACCACCACGGGTATATATTTATCCATGAACTCTTTAGTGAAATAGTCCCATGTCCTCTGGGTTCCTAAGGCTACCTAATGATAATCTATCTTTTTCCACCAACTTCTAGCAGATCCTGCTAGGAGGAATGTGGCAAACTGTACCTTTTATTCATCGGGGTAGCGCAAAGTATCAAATATGACCTCAAAGTCTACAACCCATTCTTCAGCCTTTCAGTTGTCTGGTTCTCCATGGAACTTAGGGGGTTGAAAATAAATGAATCTTTCTAGAGCTTGATCTTTAGCCATGAGTTGAGCTAGTGGTCTGACTTCTAGCTCTCTCTAATATGCAAATCTCATTAGCTGCCCAACTGAAGGAGTTTGTGATACCTCTTCTCTCTGCTCAGCCTAAGAATAAGTCAAAACTCCTTATCTAGGAGCACGATAGTCTTGAAATCACTGTCTAAGAGGTTTTCCTCACCAACCAATTTAGGGTGGTGCAAGTCCAGGGATGTTGCCACGAAATGCTATTACAGTTTCAAAATTTCAAGAATATCTCAACCTGTAATTGAAAGTTAAAGTCAATATCCCAATTCTCAATATCCCTTCAATAATTTAGCTTTTACTAAAGAAAACAATATAAGTTATGTAGACTTTCAAAACTTATAACAGGAAAGAAAGATTAAAAATAATTTCCCCAAAAGTCATACATTATCATAATATAAGTTAGTAATAGTAGATTATAAAAGCATATATACAAATCAAAGGTAGCAAAATTGGCTATGCTAATGCAACACCCAGTCAAAGATAAAATGATAGGGCATTCAAAGGAAAAAGGGGAAAAGATATCAGTTATAGTCATAAAGTTATCCGCTGCGGTTACAAGGATTGATAATTAGGGGCCATCAAATACTTTCCTACCAACATACTAAAATACAATAACGCTAAGACTCGTATCTAATCTTTCTCCTCATTAGTGATATCAGATAGCTTGCTCACCTCATTTGCTGTTTATTAATCTTCTTCATCATCTATCTCAAGTGGTGCCATGACTGGAGTTTCTGGAATGACATCTGAATTGGGGGCTTCTTTTAGTTTCTCCTCAGACTCCTCCTCTAATTCTTCTTCTGGCTCAGCCTTTGGCTCTGCCTCAAGTTTTAATGCTCGCTTTTGCTATTGCCGACCTTATCTTTGATTAAGAATAGGGATCCAATGAATGCTTGATAGATCGACCTCTACGCCTATCTTAGGACCAACTCCAATGGCCTGATCGATAGCCCTATAATAGTAGTCTATTGCTTGACCCATCTTATCTACCACTGGGTGATGAACCTATATCGATCTCCTATTATCAGATTGCAAAGCTTAAAATGTTGCCTCCATGTTAGCCCGTAAGGATCAAAGCTCTTGGATCTACGCTTCAACAATGTTAACTCGAAGGTGCTCTCATTCGATGTCACCTATGACTCGATCATGTAGATAATCCTAAGCACCCAACATTTCTTTCAAAGTACACGCCTCTTCCCGAACCTAATGAAGATGCTCATTTTGCCCACAACATTTCTCTTCCAAAGTCTTACAAATCTTTCTAAAATTTTTTCTTTCTTCTTTCAATTCCTTGATCTCGTCCTCTAAGGTCTTGTCATTTTAGTTGTTTATAGGTGGTTTCTCTTTGTTAGATTCGCTAGCCATCTTGCAACAATTCAAGAATTTTGTCTCAACAAAATCAAGCAATATAATTCTAAATCCTAGCCTTAGGATCCTACTATACTCTATCAATCCTACTATAACTTAACAATCCTGTCAATATCTTCAGTGCACATTCGAAATAACCGAAATAAAAGTCACTAAGGGTTCTATCATACATTCACACCTAGGTTATCTAAACCTAGGCTTTGATACCACTTCTATAGCACCCCATCTTAGTATAGCACCTAAACTGAGGCGCTACTCTAATTCAGACATAATTTTTAGAGTTACAATTTAATAGTATGCCCATAAATTCAAACATCTCAAAATTTAACACAGATAAATAAACCACAAAATAGATATATCAAAATATTTTAGGGAATTAAGTTAAATTACAATCTCTGACAGATCAAACCATCATTTTCATCTTACACTATAATCTTCAAATAAAATATATACATCACAAGGTCTCTAAGGACAACCAAACAATTGCAAGTTTCATACTTAATTTTTGCTTCAGTTCTATTACAAAACAACTATATACTTCATTCTAAACCTGGCGTCCATCAGAGCCTTTCCTTATCTAAAAGATTAAGAAATATAGGGGGTAAGTCCAATGACTTAGTGAGGGATATGTACAAGTAACAATAGTATTTACCGAGGAGAAACTCATCTTGATAAATATAATTTTTATCAAACTAAATATAACAGCATTCGAAGAAACAGACAGTATGAAAAAGCAAATAGGAAATTCTCTTGCCGTATTGCTCTAAGAACATATTACAGGCAGACAAAAATCATATAGGCAAATCAAACCCAAAGCATATGCATTCTAAGAAAACACTATAAAGCGTGCATTGCAAATTCTCCTTATACCAGACAGACAGATAATTTACCCAAGCATAATAGCCTAGTATATGGTAGATGCCTATACAAACTGTATAACGCACCTTTGATACCTAGGGGGAGATCCCTTGAGTATCACTCGTACCCAGGGGAAATCCCTAGTGTATCAGTAACATCCATGGGGAAATCCCTAGCATACCCCTGCATAACTAAACAGATCACCCAGTATGGCCTTTGGCCTATATAATCACCGTACAGATAACAAAATAACCGCTTATACAAATGCACAAGGGGAAATCCGTAGTGCATATTGGTCTCAAATCAATAGATCATAACATAATAGAACAGTATGCCACCAAGGAAACAAAAAATAGCAAACGGAGAACAGATAAGCCAACATGGCCAATAAACACAAAATTGATAATAGATATGCCGACAAGGTAATAGATACAGTACAGACAGTACAAATATATGATTAACAGATTTTAGAATAATAGACAGCAGATAGAAGTTCTGGGCACCAAAACGGATAGAAAATAGAACCGACATCAGAGATAACAATTATAGGGGTATTCAAGTCAGATAACAGATAACAGACAAATTTCAAACATAATTCAAAATATGATTCAGAAACAGTAAAACCCACATAGGGGCTTATTACAACCATAGATAAGAAATGTAACGCTAGATTGGTAGACCTTCACAAAGGTTTTCAATAATTAAGAGTAGCTTAACAAAGCAACAACCCAGAGTGGGAGACCCTTACCTCTTGCAGTCCTAAACAGCAACAGTTAAAAATTGAATCTACTGCTCGTTAATACCCAGCTCGTCGTTACCTAATCAAGACAATATGCTATGAATCAAAATTCTCCAGAATCAACATTTACGCATAATTCTCTAGTCAAATTCTCATTCCAATACTATTTAACTTATAATGGTTCCCGATATCAAAATTTATCCAACTTATTATTAACCAACATACGAGTCCAAAATTCATATCTCCCATCTTCCTATTCTTCACATAGGAAAATAATCATAGAAATACATATATCAATTCAAAGGCTTGACTCGAACAAAAAGTAACAATTGCATGCATGCATGCACATATATACATAACATGCAATTAACCAAAAAAAATCCAATATCACTAACGAGACCTCGAAGTCACAAATCAATAGCACTGGGACGATCACCACATCCAAACAAAAAGATTGCCTCTCCGCTTGCACCAATCGTCATTTGATGCCATCCAAAAAACTTAACTTCACCAAAAAATTGTTTCTCTCACCGTGAAGATTCCAACGCCATCTTTTGTTTCTAATTTCGTGCAACGTAGACGCCAAAACAGGCCAAAAATCACCAAATTCCTCCTTCCTCCATCAAGCTCCAATCACCGCTCTGCTGTCGTCAGAGTCACCATGCAAGGGTATTGTTGAGCTCCTCACATCAAATGCTCCCCAGCCCAACCCTCAAAATTGACAATGACCATCGAAAACCATAAAATCCAGCTACCACCGTGGTTTGCCTCCTCAGTCCGTCTCTTACCGCTACTGCTCCGCCATTCGGGTGAAAAGTTTGAGTGGCTGAGGACGTAGGTGGTGGTGAGGGAAAGAGATTGGTGGGTTGAAAAACTGTCGAAGAGTTGGCCAAAGAGGACGGTAGTGGTAGTTTGGTGAAAGAAGAAAAAAAAGAAGAAGAAAAATGGAGAAGGAAAAGAAGAAGGAAAAAAAAGAAAGGAAAATTGAGAAAGAAAGGTCCTGCTCGGTTCTATAAATCTTATTTTCATTTTTAATATTTTTTAAATTTTTAAATCTTGCAATTTTACCCCAAATTTTTAGAAGATTGCAATTAGCCCCAAATTATTCAAAAGTCAACACAATTAAGTCTACAAAAATTATAATTTAGCCCACAAAACTTTTAAAATAATTAATAATGTGAAATTCATAAAATTTCCCCAATAATGATAAAATTATATATTATAAATAAAATAAATAAAATTTTAGGGGTGTTATATTTGCACAATTGATATATTTCATATTTAATAATTTATATTCACTTTGATAATATTTACTATAAAATATTAAATGGATATACAAAGTAATGAAATTATCTAGTAAATATAATAACCTCCAATAAATATTAACTTATTTTTTTATTTAAACAATGAGATTTTTTTTATTTTTAATTTAATTATACATTTTTATCCAAAAAAGTTTAAAATTTATCCGAAAAAAGTAGTTGATAACTAAGTTATTTCAAAACAACAACTAATTTTTCATATTTAATAATTTTTTCGTATTTATATAGATACAATCACGTCATTTGTAGTTGAAATAATCGATATTCAATTATTTTTAATCAAAAAATTAATAAACAATAAAAAATATTCAATGATTTGATCAAATAAATTATTTTTACTTATTAATTAAATAATCATTTTCTAGACAACTTCAAAAGTTGAACTAAAATACTTAACAATCCCAATTGTCTCTTAACATCATGACTTACTTAAAATTTTTACAACCTATTTGTTTCTTGTCAAAGAGGTAAATATTTATGTAAAACATCAAATCATCACTTCTTTATTATAGAGTTAGAAATTTGAGAAATTGAATTGTGACATCCCACTCAGGATAATCTTAAGTTGAGATGTCAAAATAATTCAAGCATACATATGACCTTGTAACAGAAGCAATAAGCCTATAAAATCCTTCTCAGAAAGATCAATAAGCCTATCAGAGCATTTCCAACTTATCAAACACACATAGCAACGAAATTCAAGTTCACTAGCTCTCAAAATATTATATACAAATCATAATTCAACTTCTTAACTTTTAAGAAAATATATACATGCACTAGACATCATGTTAATCCTGACGTATCCCAGTGTCGCTAAATCTAATTACGTCATTCAAAGGAACCCATTCTATTACATGAAGTACTTTTTCATTCCTAGTCTAAACTTTACTTCTTTCACTTAATCCTATCTAAGAGATAAAGAACGCAGGTAAGTCCAAAGGACTTAATGAGGGACATCATGACAATAATTAAAAAAACCTATCAAGGAAGGAGCATCTCAACAGTTTTTAATTCAATATCAAAACAGCTCTAGTACGAATCAAGTAAGAATAGATTATTATCCATCAGGATACAAGTACATATGAGTAATCCATATAATAGATGCATTTCAACAAATCCAGATGTGATAATCTTATTCGAACAAATCTTATACAAATCAATTGATCATATTCAAGCGTGACAGCTTGGTACATATTAGATGCCTAGGAATAACCCTAGCACATCACAGATAGACGAAAGATACTTAGGAATAGCCTTAGCACATCATAGAGGAATAGCCTTAGCACATCACAAACAGACAGATGAAAGATACCCAAGAATAGCCTTGACACATTGCCCATACTTAGGAATAGTCCTAGCATATGGCTGACAAACTAAATACCTAGGGAATAGCCCCTAGCGTACACAGATTTACAAAACAAATACCTAGGGAATAGCCCCTAGCGTATCAGACTTACAAAACATGTACCCAGGAAAAAGTCCCTAGCATACACAAATTTATAGAACAAATACCTAAGGGATAGCCCTTAGCATACACAGAACAGAATACTCAAGGAATGGCCCATAATGTATCTTACTTACAAACAAGTACAAAAACTAAGTACCGTTGTCATAGATGCCTAGGGGGTAATCCCTAGCGCATGGCAAAAATCTGAACAAGCAAGTATAATTAAGCCAACATGGCTATATAGGAGCAGATAGGTATATCGGCAAGGTATACAATAACAAGACGGGACAAGAACAAGTATTGATCAGAAATAAGTACAAGACATGATAAACAAGAGTTCTGGGTGCCAAAATGAACAAGTACAACTTATGACAGAGTGAAAATGAGTACTAATACGCATAGGGGTTTACAAGTTAAATAACAGATTAAGAATAAGTGCACAATCAAATACAGATTTCAAGCAATTAAGAGCAAGTACAATCGAACAAATTAACCATCGCAAGGGTTATGCCATAAGAATAGATAGGTATAATAAGGCTAGGATAGCAAACCTTCACCTCTTGTAGTCTTAGAGAAATCTATCACAATTTGCCGTCTACTGGTCCATAGGACCCACTTTCACTTTACCTAAACAAAATAGTATAATTACAGTCAAATCTATACATGAATCCCATCATCACTATCATGCTTATCATTAATCCAATTTCACTACATAACCATATTAACATGATAGTTAAAGCTTAGACGACGCTATGATCCAATAATGACCAACAAGATCGATTATCTCCAAATAAATCTCTTTTTCATATCAAGTTTAAAAACTAAGCAATAACTAGTTCTTAATTATATATTCCTTCCTATCATAACATCCAAAATTCACAATAAAGGTTCAATTACTATTACTAGGTTCTAAATTCATAAATTCACAAGTTTAGATTTAAATCCTTTAATAATTCAATTAATTCCAAATTATCATACAATATAGCAATATCCAAGTTCACTAACTTATATGTTCTCTTTGCATAAGAATCTCAATCACAATCCACACACACATATACATCTATTACCATCATCCTCATAGCATGAAGCAAGCTTCAAATGGAAAGGTACAACATCTATATATACATATATATATCAAAGTGCAACCAATTGAAGCTTAATCCATGACCTTTTATTACCCAAAATTGCTTAATGAGGCCTCAAAATCACAAACCAAGAGCACTACTGCAATCTTCAAAATGAGGAGAAGAAATTATTTAGAGATCGCCAGAGTATTACTACTGGTTGTCGAAGTGCCACCATCTGCTGCTACAAGAAAACCTCAACTCCACCACCTATTGTTCCTCTCAAACTCCTAAACCAAAATATCCAATCAGATTCTAGTTCCTCAGCCGAGACCACCCTCAATCGAGCTCAATAGCTACTAAATAGGTTTCCTCACTACCATCTTCGATTAACATTTTTAGCCTCTATCGCAGCGCCAAACGCTCATGCAAGCGTACATCAAGCTTCCTTATACTGAGAGCAATTAAAAAATATGCATAGAGATGCTTTTTGGCCACCATTCATTATCACCCATCAAGCACTATCGTCTTCCCTTTTGAGCTTCAAGAATCTGGTGATTTCGCTGGCAAAATGGTGATTTCGCTGGCAAAATGGTGTGCATGAGGTATCAAAGTAAAGCTAGGAGTGAGAAGAGTAGTTTGGTTGGTTTGGTTTAGTGAGAAAAGGTCATAGGAGCAAAGATCACCAAGGATGAAGGAGTAATGGTGAAGAAAGAAAAGGAAGAAGAATGGAGAATAAATGAAGATGAAAACTTCTACCAAATTTTTAAATTGAACTTTTTGATTTTGCAATTCAGCCCAAAAATTACCTCTTTCTTCGATTAGGTCCTTACAACTTTCTCAAAATCATGATTTGACCCCATTAATCCAAAAACTTACATGAAAACTCCAAAAATTTCTTAAAATGTGCAATCAAGTCTTCCCAAGTTGCAATCCAACCCCAAAACTTTCCTATTTCTTTCAATTAAATCTTTTTTTTATCATTTCCAAAATACCAAATTTTAGGGGTGTTACATACTCCCCATTTAAAAGAATCTAGTCTCCAGATTCTCATTTGAGTACTGTCCTGACTGGCAAAAAATGAGTAGATTCAGTTCGCCTACTCAATCTTCTCTTCATCACATTCTGCCATAATTACTTCTTCAAGTCTTGATACATCCCCATGCCTATCAGATGTATTATATATTCTAACTTGTGTGCCTCACTAATATTCTTTTTTCTAGCACACCTGTCATCTCAATCTCTTATCATTTTAGTAATTAATATATTCTCCACTTTAGTATTAACAAAGTGAATACCTTTACCTAAAAGATTGAAAAGCCATTACAACAACAAATAACTAATAGCATCATAAGTTCACACTTACATATTCACCTAAAGGAGTAGTCAATATTCAAACTTATCATACATTCCCAGGCAACTAGATATAGATTCACAAAACTTAAACACACCAAGTATGGACATAACTCATAGGCCAGTTGTTCCTAAGACTATGTCTGGGTATGAAGTCAAAATATGCAGTGTCAAACTTTCTCCTACAAAAGCTTAGATAAAACCTTTGGCTACTTATCTTTATTTCTCTCTAATGTTGAACCTCTTCTATTGGGGTAATTTTTTAGGTAATGTTTTGGTTGTTGCCACAACCCACACATCTGCCCTGATTTCTCCAACATCCTGACTCCTTATAGGTAAGTGATCCACAAAATCCACATTTCTTTTGTGGTCTTTCTTAAGTAAGAAGTGTCATCTTATCAATTTGATGGTCTTAAGGAGTAGCACTATCAATATAAATCCTCAATTATTTCTCTATATCACTACTTTACTCCTCAAGGTATGATTTTCTTTTTCGATTCTTATCTTCAATTTTTTGAATTTCTTAAAATTCTGATTTTAGCTGCAGTGCTTTACTTACTGCTAGGTTGAAATTCTATAGATCACATACGGCCAATCCCTGCTTGAGCTCTAGCCATAGCCCCTAGATGAATCATCAAACTTGTCAACCTTCATCATCTTGCATGTAAGGAGCATATTGTATCATTCTGCTAAAAGTAGCCTTATACTGACTTATAGACAGTGCCCCTTGTATAAGGTCCATAAATTCTCTTTCTTTTGCTTGCTTTACCATTTCTAGCATATATTTGCTCATGAAGTCTCGAGTGAAGTTCTCTGAAGTTTGTTAGGTTCCTTTAGCCACCCATCTTCAATCAATTATCTTCTACCAACTTTGGGCGGAACCTTTTAGAAGAAACGTGGCAAATCAAACCCTTTGCTCACTTGGATAACATAGTATCTCAAACATATTCTCCAAACTCTCAATATATTCTTCAGATGTTCTATCATCAGGGTCTCTTTGGAACTTTAGGGGATTGAAATGAAGAAACCATTCCAATACTTGATCTTTGGCTATCCTATTAATAACTTCTACTCCAGCACCTAGTTGTAGATTCTATAGCAAAATTCTCGATTCTTCTTGATACATAGGGTCTATGGGTTGACTATCTAAAGGGTTTTACGACACCGTTTCCTCTTGCATAGCTTGTGGTAAGCAGGTTCTTCTCGTCCTGGAACTTGTCGATCATTGACCCGTCACCCAGGAGGTCTTTAAGGAATGGGTGTACCAGAACTTTCTTGAGATGCCATCAATTCTATTGAAACCTCCAAACTTTTGAAGATAAAAGAAAATAAGTTAGATGAAACCAAACTAAACTCAAAGAGTCACAAATCTTATCATCCTACGATATACGATGAGATTTCATAAACATCCTATAGTACTGAACTCATCTCTTAATACCAATTGATCAATTCATCTTCATTCTTAAATCACATAGGATTTCTCAAGGTAAAACACAACTAGAATTCATACTCAAAGTAATCCAAAGAAAAGATTAACCACGAATCCTAATGATGTTCAAATGCCTATATAGTCGACAAACCAAGATTCTAGTAAATTCATTAATTCTAGTAACAACACTTGCTGCCATGTTAGCCTAGGTCATCAAAACCTAGGCTTTGATAACACCTGTGACACCCCATTCAGGGTAATTCAAGCTGAGATATCAAAATAATCCAAGCTTACATATGATCTTGTAACACAATTAATAAGCTTATAAAATCCTTCCTCAAAAATATTAATGAGCCAATTAGAGCATTTCCAACTTATCAAACACATATAGACGCACAATATAAGTTCACCAACTTCTCAAAACATTAGATACAAATCATAATTTAACTTCTTAACTCTTAACAAAATATATACATGCACTAGACATCATGTCAATCCTGACATATCCCAGTGTCGCTAAATCCAGTTACATCATTCAAAGTAACCCATTCTATTACATGAAGTACTTATTTATTCCCAATCCAAACTTTACTTCTTTCACTTAACCCTGTCTGAGAGATAAAGAATAAAGGTAAGTCTGAAGGACTTAGTATGGGATATCATGATAATAATTAAAAGAACCTATCAAGGAAAGATCATCTCAATAGTTATAATTTAATATCAAAATAAGCACAAGTATGAATCAAGTAAGAACAAATTATTATCTATCAGGATACAAGTACGAACTAGTAATGCATATGACGAATGCATTTTACGAGATCCAGGTGAGGTAAGCTTATCAGAACAAATCTTTTACAAATCAATCGATCATATTCAAGTGTGATAGCTTGATACACATTAGATGCCTAAGCATATCCATAGCACATCATAGACAGATAGAAGATACCTAAGAGTAGCCTTAGCATATCACAGATAAATAGGCGATAGATGCTAAGGAATACCCTAGCACATCATAGACAGATAGACGAAAGATACCCAGGAATAGCCCTAGTACATCACCGATGCTCAGGAATACCCATAACACATCGTCCATACCTAAGAATAGCTCTAGCTATGGCTAACAAACTGAATATCCAGGGAATAGCCCCTATCATACACAGATTTACAGAACGAATACCTAGGGAATAGCCCTAACATATCAAACTTACAGAACATATACCCCAGGAATAGCCCCTAAAATATCAGACTTACAGAATATGTACCTAAGGAATAGCCCCTAGCGTACATAAAACAGAATACTTAAGGAATAGCTTTTGACGTATATATAACATTTTGCTCAATTTGGCCCTTGGCCATTCAATCTCTGTACATATAACAAGTCAATAAACAAATATGCAAATACCCAGTAGGAAATCCCTAGCGCACTGCAGACACTCAGGGGGAAATCCCTAACGTATTGCTAATTCCAAATAGAACAAGTATGCCGACAAGGCAATAAATAATGATACAGAATGATCATGGATAATTAATAATAACAAGTATCGATCAGGGGCATATATAGCAATCGATAATAATTAAACGTTTTGGGCATCAGAACAAAAAAATGAACTCTCAACAAAGCACAATCAAGAAATAACCCTCACAGAAGTATACACATCAATTAACAGTTAACAAGTGAGATCACAAGCAATTATAATTCTAATAAACAAGAGCAGGTACAGTACACAATCATGTTAAAGCCTCATAGAGGTCATTCCACGACAATAAATAGGTATAATTAAGGCTAAATTAGCAAACCCTCACCTTCGTAGTCTTAGAAGGTGCAACCACATTCAGCAGTCTCTTAGTCCACAAGACCTATCTCTTCGTCACCTAATCAACAGAGTATATCTATAGTCAAAAAGCATATTCAACCCCAATGCTCACTATTATATTTAGCATTAATCTAAAATCACTAATTACTCTCTTAATACAGTAACGTTTAAAGTCCTATTAGTACTATTGGTATAAACATGCCAATTTAGCCATTATTATAGAAATAGTCATAGGGTTCATATTGGTTTCGGTAAAGAGGTACAATCCCATCCTAAATTATATATTTCACGTCATAACATTATTCTAAATTAGAAATAACCGTCTAATCATCTCCAATTAACCTAATTTTAGTATTTAGGTTCCAAATTCATAATATCCACAAAATTAGGGTTTTCATTCTCCAATTAACTTAATTAACCTAAAATTATCTTATAACAACATAAATTTAGGTCCACTAAGTCTATCATACATACATGTCTTAATTTTTCCAGTCATGTCACGTATTCATTCATTGGTACAATGCATTGCAAAACTTGGGATAGCTATACATACATATGCAATATAATTTAATTCCAATTCCAGCTATTACCTAAGATTTGCTTATCAGGACACTAGAATCACAAATTGAGAACACCACAATGATTGTTGTGATGAGCTGAAGTTACTTATCTGCATCATCATTGCGTCACCACTACTACTCACTATCCGTTACTGCATGCCGCCATTGGAGATGAGCAATGCCACCACTAATCTAAGCCTTTTAGCTTAACTAAGCAAACCCCCAACTTAATTTTATCTTTTTCCATTGTGAAGATGTCCAATTTTAGCTTTCAAAGTTGTTGGGCCTCTCTCATTGCCGTGCACCACTACCTCCAATTCTCTACTATCGATGGCCTAACTTCAAAATTGAAGATACCAAAGTGTTCTCCAAGCTGAACCTATTAACACTCTATCTTGGTCTACTATAAAAAGTTGTCAAAGTGATGAACCTACTTCCCACCGCCATGATCGAGTTTTCCACCTCATTTTTTGGTGGTCTCGCCAACTAAAACATAGTGCATGTTGTGTCTATGTGTTCATGGTGATGAGAGAAAAAATTTGGTTGGTTTAGTTTTAAGTTTTAGAGATTTGCCAAAGAGGTCACCGAAGTTATTGATGGAGAAGGTTAATGGTGGTGTTTGGTGAAGAAATGAAGAATTGTGGGGTGGAAACTATATATAAATCCCATTTTTTTTTACTTCACAAATTGACCACCAATACTTTGGCCAGTCTTCGATTAAGTCCCTCGAGGTTATGCCCAACTTCAATTCAGCCCATGGACTATTTGTTGCCTCATATTGACCCCTTTGACCAATAATAATTTCATACAAACCCACAAAATTTATAAATATTATCCAATCAAGTCTTCTCAAATTGCGATTTAACCTTAAAACTTTCAATTTCCTTGCAATTAAGCCTTTTTTCATTTATTTTTCAAACCACAAAATTCAACCAACTAGTATCTTGATTTATAAATTCTTATTTTTCAAAAATACTAAATTCATGGGTGTTACACTACTTTTCCCTTAAAAGAATCTGGTCCTCAGATTCTCGCCTGAGTACAATTCTAACTGCCAAAAAATAAGTAGATTTGGTTAGTCAATTTATATCCTCTCTTCATTGCATTATACCAGGATTGCTTCTTCAAGTCTCAATACACACATTTTCTTCTATTTCATTATCCATATATTATAGGCCTCAGGCTCATTACATTACATTTGGAAATTCAAACTACACTTATCTCTGTAATTTCATTCATTGTATTAATTTCAATGCAGCACCCATTTTTAGGCTTTCTAATGCTTCTATTTCCTGTAAGTGAGCCATTTTAGCCCATTGGCTTAAGGCATTGGCTACTACATTTGCGTTTTTGAGTGATAGGTGATGGAAGAATTGCAATTTTCTAGAATTTTCATCTATTAGTATTATCTCATGTTCAAATCCTTATTCTAGTCAAATGGTTGACTTTTCTAACTTAATTCAGTCAAAATGTCAGCTATTTTAGACAAGTGTTACACAAATTTTCATTAATAGCCAATAAGATATAGAAAACTGCAAACTTCTATCACATTTTCCGGTCTCTTCCAGTTGACTACCATTTCTATCTTAAATGAATCAACCTCTGCCCCATCTTGGGATATGATATGCCCAAGAGAAGCCACATTCTTTATTCAAGGTCTGTACTTACTAAATTTTTCATACAATTGATATTCTCTTAATGTTTCAAAAACTATGTGTAAGTACTTTATGTGGTCTTTTCTAACCTTCCGCTAGTAGCACCCTTGTTTAACTCCATCTTTGAGAAGATTCTTGTCCCTACAGAAGGTCAAATAATTCTTCTACGTGGGGTAGAGAAGCTAATGAGCTTACTTCTTTTTAGAATACTTTTGATATTTAGCTACCACTTCCGCTTTCTCGACTTTAAAATATATTTTGGGGTTTGTTGATAAGATACATCAAGAATTCTTGCCACCTTTTCTAAAAATATATTTAGTTTCTAGCGCATATATTACTGGCATTAGGAAGCCATTATTTGCAGAAGGGCATGTTGGTATTGGTATCTCATCTCTAAGAGTGATGTATTCGGTGTAATAGTTTACCTGTGCTTAATGACTATACAACCAATCCCTTTCAAGTATCACTTGGTACTCTTGGATAAGTATCTATATGAAGTTCGTTGGTTATACCCCATCCTTAATCATCATCTAGCAATCCTAATACATGGTGCCTGAACTTATTCTATCAACTTGTTAGGATCCGATACTTCTTCTTCAATTAGAGCATATGCACAAACCCATAAACTCTGTTCCTCATTAGCTCCTACCACTTGCTTTCCTTTTCTTATAAGTGTTAGGCATCTTCCTCTAGGGCAATCTTTTTGGAAATGTCAGTCGCTTCCACAACCTATGCATTTGCCCTATTTTTTTCAGTAGTTTGACTTCCCATAGTTAAATGATCCACAAAATCTACACTGCGTTTGTTCCTTCTCTTGAGTCAAATTTGTTGTCTCGCTAGATTGAGGGGTCTGATGGGTAGTACTTCCAACCTAACACTTTGGCTATTTTCTTCTAGCATTACTTTACCTATCAAGGTGCATTTTTTCCTTTTGGCCTCTATCCTCAACATTTTGTATTTCCTACAACTCTAACTCAAGCTATAGTGCCTTGCTTACTATTTAATTGAACTTTAGCAACTCACAAATAGCCAAACCCTTTGTTAATTTTGACTGCAGCCTATGTATGAACTATCGGGTCTACCAACCTTCATTATCTTGTATATAGAGAGCATATTATGTCAGCAACTAAAAGTAGCCTCGTACTAACTTAGCAACTATACCCCCTGTATAATGTCCATAAACTCTCTTTCTGTCACTAGTTACACCACCTCTGGCACATATCTATTCATGAAGTCTCAGGTGAAATTCTCCCAAGTTTGGTAGATTGCTTCAGCTATCCACTTTCGATCAATCATTCTCCATCTACTTTAGGTAAAACCTTCCAAAACAAACATGGCAAATCTAACCCTCCACTCATCTAAATAATTTAGTGACTCAAAAGTATTCTCTAAACTCTTGATCTATCCATCGACTCTTCTATCGTTAGGGCCTCTTAAGAACATCAGGGTATTAAAATAAAGAAACCATTCCAATGCTCGATCTTCAGCTATCTCATTAACAACTCTTGCTCTATCACCTAGCAGTTGACCTTGTGGCATAAATCTCGGTCCTTTCAAATACATAGGGTTTTTTGGATGACCCACTGAGGGGGTTTACAAAACCTCTAAGAGTAAGCATGTGCCTCTCGCCTCAGTGCCTATCAGTCATTAACCTATTACCAAGAAGGTTTTTCCCATCATTTAATAGATCATGGAACTGTTATAGCAATAACCAGCTAAAAACACCACAAGTTCACATTTACATGATATTTATATTAAGGAGTAGTCAAGTTCAACTTAACATGCTAGCTTTCATAACAAGTTATACATTTCCAACTAGTTAGCTACCAGTTCACAAAAGCTAAACATACTAGATATAGTTGCGAACAACCCTTTTGTTGCTCCTTAGGTTTTCCCTGAGAGATTTAGTCAAAAATATATGGGATCAAACTCACTTCAGACGTTCCAAACTTATATAGTACTCTCAACTAACTATTTCCATTTTCCCAATGATACTTACACCTATTCTTTACTTATCTTACCAATCACCAAGTACATTAATTTCACTTTTAAACCCAAAATGGTTGTCATTCCTAGATCAACCTAAATCGTACTTTCCAATGCATTCTCAATCAACAAGAATTTCTCTTTTTCAACTCTTTAAATAATATCTCCATTTGATTTAAACAATCACCATTTTAATAATCTTGAACATAAGAAAAATAGTTCATCCTATAACTTAAGTTTTCCAAAAGTTGTGTGAGATCATTCCCATATACTAAGTTTCGTTTATCAAGCTTATGTGTACCGAGCATTTCCTTAGCTGATTTCACCAATACACTTATTGATCCGGAAAAGACCTTAATACACCATTGATATCAATTGGAAGAACCCCAAGAATTTATACTTGATATATTTTCTAGCCATACTTAATTGTCCATAACCTAGGTAAAATCATTTCTTTAAATGTTCGAGAGATCATAGCCTAAACATATATTTAATATGGCTATTTTCTCAATTTAAAAAGGTTCACAATAAAATCATTATAAATCAATCCTAACATTATAGGCAATTTCCTATGTATCATATCACATTTTTAGTTTCGACCTTAAACAAACATTAGTGCTTATTTTAGGTTAACTAGCTTATAAAGAAAAAAATATTCTAATTCCCAACTTAGTGTGTTCTGTCAAGCTCTTTCTACTATTATGCCAATCCTTATCAGTAATTAAGAGGGGTAAAACTTTAGAAATTCCTTAAGGCTATCCATTGATAGCTTTTATCATGCTCCCAAGATTTCTAACCCAATTTACTCATCAATTAGGTCATAAAGTTCTCTATCTTACTAAAATAAGTTTTATACCACAAGTCTATCTATCTTCAGACTTACTAATGAGAGGAAAATAAGATCTACCATCATCTTCAATTCTTTCCATGAGATCTTCTAATTAGATCTTTTTCCTTGCGATCTTCAAGGGTTTTAGCTTCATTAGTTGATGGTCATTTGCTATGATATGTCAACTGAGGATCACGTTCAAGTTTGTGGATGTTTTAGTGGTGTCACTTCTCATCGTATCATAGTTCTTGGATTTAGAGAACAAGCTCATGATTAACTAACCCATGGCATGCATTTTAGATATTTATACTATCAAAATGGCTACTAAGTAGTTCCTAAGAATATGTAAGCTATCAAATAACCTAGTTGACATCCTCGAATGCAGTATTACCTGGGATGATTTCTTTCCTATATCTCTACATAACTGAATTTTCCTTTTGTAAGTACATAATAGGAATTTGTTCATCCTAAGGTACTCACTTCCTTAACATCAAGCATTACCCTTAAAGTTCATTTCTTATTCAATCCCACATTCAAGTTCACAATAAAACCTCATATTTTCCTATTCCAAAATTTCACATTCCAAAATCATATCCTAACATAACTCAAGTATTCCTTATGTCAAGTATACACATTGAAGTATTTCCAAAATTAAGCTTAGTCTCTATTAACCAAAAATTCCACATTTTGAGACTCATATCCTAGGATCAAATCCCACAGTAGCTTAGGTTTTCCTTATCCCAAGTGTTCGTATCCTGGATGATTCCCAATTTAAGTTCAATCTCTAATAAGTCCATTAATGCCAGTCATCACAATCATTCCCATATTTACCTAGGTCATCAAAACTTAAGCTCTGATACCACTTCAATAATACCCCACTCAAGATAATATCTAAGATGAGATAATACTACAATTTAATCATAATTTTTTACCCATAAGCAAGCAATAGACCTATAAAAAAATTTCAAACTCAACTTATCAAAAGGAGCAGTAGATTTCAACTTATCAATCTTGACAAAATTGCCATATACATAACATGGTTTAAGTTCTTAACATCTAACAAATCATATACAAGCCTCAAGTTAATGATATCAAACTTGACATATCATAATGTCTCTAAGTCTAAGCTTAACATTCAAGTAAACCCATATCTACATATAAACAACTATTTTATTATAAAATTTGTTCTCTTTAGCCCAAGTTAGAAATCCATATCCTTCACTTAAACCTATCTAAGAAAATAAAGGATAAATAGGGGTAAGTCCAAAAGACTTATTGAGGGATGATATCAATAGCAAGCAGTAAGGATCTTGTTAAGGAAAGAACATCTCAACAAATTGTAAATTAAATATCAGAACATGTCCAATCAAGATTTAGTTAATAATAAGTTTAGCAATTTCAAACTACTAACAAATGCAGGGTTGAAAGTTGTAACCGTCAGCTCAATGGCCAGATCATCTCAACTGATCCTGTTTAAGAGATAAGTGCATCTCAATCGATCACAGTTCAGGAGGAATTTTTGTTGGTCACTTAGCTCAAGACATCAGCCTAATCTACACTGGTAACTCACTCCAGCCTTATTGCTTTATGAACAAATTGAAAATGATCAAGATACAAGTACGATAAAAAAAAAAAACCTGAATCAAATTCACCTTATTCCAATCAATTAACTACTTTGACCAAAGCATGACAACTTAGTGCATAGCTTGTGCCCATACGGACAATATGGCACACTACAATGACTAAGGGGAAATCCTTAGCGCACTGTAGATACTCAAGGGAAAATGCCTAGCATACTGCTGATACTCAAGGGGATATCTTTAGCGTATCACTGACACCCAAGAAGACTACATAATGTGTCCCATATCCAAATATTTCCCTCTTTTTGGCCTTTGGCCATTCAAACTCCATGCATATAACAAGTTAATAAACATATACACAAATGCCTAGGAAGAATTCCCTAGTGCACTACTGATACCCAAAGGGAAATTCCTAGCGTGTTGCTAATTCTAGACAGAACAAGTATGCCTACAAAGCAACAAATAATGATGCAAAATGATAATGGATAACCAAATAATAACAAATACCGATCAGGAACATGTACAGTAAAAAATAACAATTGAAAGTTCTGGATGCCAGAACAAATAAGAATGAACTCTTAACAAAGCATAATCAAGAAATAACCCTCACAAAGAAATACACATTAATTAACAAATAACAAGCGATATCACTAGCAATTATGATTCCAATAAATAAGAGTAGGTACAATACACAATTATGTTAAATCCTCATATAAGTTATTCCACAAAAATAAATAGGTATAATTAAGGCCAGATTGGTAGACCCTCACTTTTGTAGTCCGATAAAAGCGCAACCATAGTCAGCAATCTATTGATCTGCAAGACCTATCTCTTTGCAACCTAATCAAAAGAGTATATTTACTATCCAAATTCACATCCAGCCCCAATACTCACTATTATACTTAGCAACAATCTAAATCACTAATTACTCACTTAATACAATAAGGTTCAGGGTCCTATTGGTACTATCAATATGAACGTGCCAATGTTTCCATTATTAAAGAAATAGTCACAAGGTTCATATTCATTTCAATAAAAAGGTACAATTGAGTCCTAAATTACATGTTTCACCTCATAATAGTAGCCTAAATTAGAAATGACTATCCAATCATCTCCAATTAACCCAATTTTAGTACTTAGGTCTCAAATCCATAATATCCACAAAATTAGGGTTTTCATTCTCCAATTAACTCAATTAACCTAAAATTATCTTATAACAATACAAATTTGGGTTTATAAAGTCTATAGGGTATGCATGTCTCAATTTTTCCTATCATATTGCATATTCGTTCGTTAGTATAATGCATTGTAAGACTTAGGATAGGTATACATACACATGAAATATAATTTAATTCCAATTTTGACCATTACCCAAGATTTTCTTATTCGGACCTCAGAGTCACAAATAGAGAACACTAAAACAATCATCACGATGAGCTAAAGTTACTATCTCAGCACTTCCACCGTGCCACCATCGTTAGAGATGAGCAACACCATCACCAAAGCCTTTCAACTCAAGTAAGCAAACACCTAACTTAATTTCGGCTTTTACCACTATGAAAACATTTAATTTTAGCTTTCAAAGTTTCATGGCCTCTCTCCCCACCATGCACCACTACCTCCAATTTTTCTTCATCAGTGGCCTAACTCCAAAAATGAAGATACCAATATGTTCTCCAAGCTGAATCTATCAAGTCCCTACCATGGTCTACTGCAAAAAGTCCCCAAAATAGCGAACCCGTCTCCTATTACCATGATTGAGTTTTCCACCTCATTTTTTGATTGTCTCACTAGCCAAAACATAATGCATGTGGTGTCGTGTGTTCACAGTGATGAAAGGAAGAATTTGGTTGGTTCAATTTTAGGTTTTGGGGACTTGCTGAAGAAGTCACCAGAGTGGTTGATGGAGATGGTTGATAGAGGTGTTTGGTGAAGAATTGTAGAATTGTAGGTTGATAACTATATATAAATCTCATTTTTCAAACTTCACAAATTAACCCCCAATACTTTGGCTAGTCTTCAATTTAGTTGCTCAACATTTTGCCCAATTTCAATTCAGCCCCTAGACTATTTATTGATTCACATTAGCCCCTTAACCAATAATAATTCCATGAAAACTCACAAAATTTATAAAAATGGTCCAATCAAGTTTTCTCAAGTTGTGATTTGACCCCAAATGTTCAATTTCCTTGCAATTAAGCCCTTTTGTTTATTTTTTGGTCCCTAAAATCCAACCAACCAATATCTTGATTTCTAAATTCTTATTTTTCAAAAATACCAAATTTTAGGGGTGTTACAAAAATTATGTGTTCGAACTAATTATTGAATGAATTGTCAAAAAATTAATAACCTAATGTAAGCTATTTTAATAGTTAAAGTACAAAAAGGTTATATATTTACTTTAACATAAAATATTTAAAATTTAAAATTTTTAAATGTCATGAAAATTGTAAGTATAACTTCCATATAAGTTCCATATGCCTTTCTTGAATCGTAATTGTACTTGTAATACTTGATGAGTTTTAAATCTATTAAGATGTTTTCTTTCCTTGATAGATCCCTATTATTGCTTGATATATTATCTCTTACTAAGTCCATTAGAGTTATCCCCATTTTTCTTAATTTTACAAATAGGATTGAGTAAGAATAAAAGTCCTAATCTGGCATAAAGAGATGCTTCTTTTATAATAGACTAGTTGTGTTTATGTATATATGGGTTATTAGAATGTTATATGTGAACTTAGAGATGTTGAGATATTTCAGGGTTGATAATGCTACCTTAAGGTTGTACATATATTTTGTTGAATGTCTAAGTGGTGAACCTCGACGTGAATACTAATGTTTTGTAATAATGGTTGAGATGAAATTTTTGTTGCTTACAATATAATGACATTTGAAAGAAGTTTTATGATCTGTAGTTGGTAATAAAGGTTTAGATTTAAAATTGAATTGTTTTTGGTATCTCAATTTGGGATTACCCTGAGTGAGGTGTCACAAGTGGTATCAAAGCCTAAGTTTAGACGACTTAGGAGTTGAATATGCAATAGAGTTCATAACAACTTTTGTTTAGGTTAGTTTGAATATTCACTTAAGGCATGACAAGATTGTTAGAAAATAATAGGATTCTAAGGCATTGAGTATGAATTATATTACTTGATATTAATGAAATAGATTCTTGTGACTTTATTGTAGGATGGCTAGTAGCCCTAGCAAAGAAAAAGAACATATCAATGAAAGACTTAAAAAAGAAACTTGTAGCTCTTAGGGAAGAGAAAAAATTCCTGTCCTAAACTTGCCAAAGGCTTGAACCAAAACTCTATGATACGCATGGAACTATACAAAAAAAAAAAGATAGAAATAAGCCGATGGAAGTTAGTAGTCAAAGCGAGAGATTTTATGCTTGATAAGATGACAGAAAGTGTCGAAAGAGCAAAAATTCATGCAATAACAGCAGCCAACCAGATCAAAGAGCTTTGAGAGATATGTATCTAAATGGAAGAAATATTTCAGATATTAAAGGCTAGGTACAGGAGAATGACAGATGAGCCCTATTCTGTAATGGGAGAGATCAGTAGAATGATGGCACACTACCATTAAGCTATAGATCAACTAATTAGGGTAGGCATTAACATCAACACCGAGGTAGGACATTAAGAGTTTGCCCTTTTTTTGATCAAGGACATTAATCAAGTGTGCATATTGAGGATAGACCCAACAGAGGTACTTGCAGTAGATCTTATGGAGAACGACCCTGAGTAAGACTTAGATGATGTTGTAAAGGTTCTTGAGGAGCCTATAGAAATCAGGGGTAATGATGATGAGGGGCCAAAGATAATGGGCAATGTTGAGGATTCTAAGTTTGAAGTTACGGATGCTAAAGATTCGGATTAGGAAACCTGACAATCTTGTGCTTACCAAATTTTATGTATATAAACTAAAAGTATTAGCGGCATGTAGCTTGTAGCATGGCTATCTTTGTTTTCTCTATTTGTATATGTATATATATCTTCACTGCCCCGTCATTTTATTTTGACTGAGCAGTTGGCTAGTTTAGTCTTTTAAACTTTGGTGTAACTTTTAACTATGTTAATATTAACTTAATGTTAATGATTTTCATCTATAAAAAACTACATATTAATTTTCCTTGTTGGTTTTAAGTTATTCAATCTTTGTGATTTGATTTATCTTGTTCTCATTTCTCTTTACTCAAATAATAGGTGGCTCATTGATAGCTGAAGCTTAATTTGTGGTTTATATTTGTAGGATTGAAATCTTGAGTAAGTAATGGCTTTCAAAGATAGTGGTGATATTCCTACACTAGAAAGAACTGGTCTAAGAGAAAGACCCCTGAGTAATCTAGCTAATGCACCTTATGCTTCTAGATGGGGGGCACCTGCTAAGGATCCTTCAAAAGAGCCAACACATCATGAGAGGTAAAAATGTAGGCTACCGACTCATCAACTAGTAGATAGAGCTGAAATAGCAAAAGTAGTTTTGGAAAATCGATCTTTGGAATGATTTTTGTGATTTTAGCCCCCAAAATTCTTTGAAGAGCTAAACGATCATAAGGCAGAAGAATGGCTGAAAAATTTGGACAACATATTTAGGACTTTGTGATATTTAGGTGAACAAAGAGTACGATTTGCCTTTTTTTTTTTGTGAGGCCTATAAGGAGTTGGTGGAGGATAGTGGATCATAAATGGACAGAGGTAGGAACTCCCTAGACTTGGGAGAATTTTACTCAAGAATTTAAGGAGAAGTACATGCCTTTAGTGACCGAACAAGCACAGAAAAGTGAATTTATGGATCTAATTCAAGGGAATCACTCCATTAGCCAAAATGAGGTCACATTCAGTAGATTAGTACAATATGTTCCATATGTTTAAGGGGATGAGAGTCTGTAGATTAGATGATTCGTACAAGGCCTACGGCTAGAATTAAGAACGGGCTTGACCACATGGGATTTACAGAATTTCAATATAGCTGTGAGCAAGGCTTTACAACTAGAATCAAAGTTACAAAAAATCCAAACGATTGAAGATAGAAGCCAAAAGGGAAGACCTCACCCAGGAAAGGACAACAGCATTGCAAAAAGCAACCCAAACTCCAAGTTAGAAGTGTTTCTCTACAAAATCCTCAGACTAACAAGATGATAAAATTAGATCTAGGTAAAGCAGATATAATGAGATGAAATACTAAAAGAAGTAGGGAAAATGCTTATGTTGTGGGAGTCATTAGCATTTCATGAAAAATTGCCTTAAAATAAAAAGTCCACCTCCTGCTAAAAAAAAGAAACAAGCCGTAGAAACTGGCGAGAAACAAAAGATCTAGGATTATGCCTATGCTCTTACGAGCGAAGATGGTCTCTATCCTAATGAAGTGGTAGAAGGTGCAATTTCTATCTCTGATATTTTTGGTAAAGTTTTATATAACCTTGGTGCCTCTATTCTTTTATATCTGTTGCATTATCTCAACAATTAAATATACCATCTGTGACAATGACTTATCAAGTAAAGGTTAGAACATCTTTAGGTGAAAGTTTAATGATAGATATTATGTATCGAGACTACCTAGTATGATTGGAGATTGAGTATATACCGCCAATCTTATATAGATACCCATATAAGGTTATAATTTGATACTTGGGATGTATTAGCTATATCGTCACCAAGCAAAAATGAATTATTTCACTAAGTGCATCTCTTTCAATAGGGAGACGTTAATATCAACATGCCACTCAGCCAATAACGTATCCCCAATACCAGTCATCTCGATAATAGAGACTAGACAAATTCTAAGAAATATAGGCAAGGATTTTTGACGTACCATATTAATAAACATTAGGACATCATTAAACTTGAGAATGTGAAAGTGATAGCCAAATATCTAAAAGTGTTCCCTAAAGAATTAAATTCATTGCCCCCTGAGAGAGAAATAGAATTTGTCATTCACACATTACTGGGAGCTACACCATTTTTAAAGACTCCTTATTTAATGGTCCCAATTGAGCTTAAAGAATTGAAGAATCAACTTCAAAAGCTATTGATAAAGGGATTCATTAGATCGAGCACATCTCAGTGGGGAGCCCCAGTACTATTTGTCAAAAAAAAGAATGGGACCCTAATGATGTGTATCGATTATAGAGAATTGAACAAAGTCGCCATTAAGAAAAAGTACCCTTGACCCCACATAGAAGAATTATTCAATTTATTACAAGGGTTAAGAATTTTCTCGTAGTTAAATATGAGACAAAGGTACTATTAATTGAACATCAAGGAAAAAGATTTTCCTAGGACCGCTTCAATTCTTGGTACGGTTATTTTGAATTTATGGTAATGCCTTTTGGGTTAACCAACACATCGACAGCATTCATAGACTTGATGATCGAGTTTTCAAACCGTACTTAGACCAATTTGTAGTCAACTTCATCAACAACATTTTGGTGTTCTCCAAATCTAAAGAAGAGCATGTAAAGAACTTGCACCTAGTTCTTAAGACTCTAACAAAAAATAAGATGTATGCCAAATTCAGCAAGTACGAATTCTGGATGGAGAAAATAACCTTTTTGGGGTATATCATCACCCAAGATAGGATTGAAGTTGACCTCTCTAAGGTGGAAGTAATAGTCAACTACACGTGGCCCGAAAATGTCACTAGTGTCCAAAGCTTCTTAAGGTTAGCCGGCTATTATCGAAGATTTGTCCAAAATTTCTTTAAGATAGCTAGTCCATTAACCAAGTTAACATAGAAAGATCAACCTCTTAACTAGAATGATGATTATGAGGGAAGCTTTCAAGCATTAAAACAACAGCTAACTACTGCTCTAGTTTTAGCTCTTCTAGATGACCTAAAGGGCTCTGTGGTGTATATAGATACTTCTAATAAGGGGTTGGGATGTCTATTGATGCAATAGAGGTGTGTTATCACCTATACCTTTAGAAAATTGAAACCCCATGAAGAAAACTACACAACACATAACTTAGAGCTGGTTACGGTCATTTTTGCATTGTCAAAATAGAGGCATTACCTCTGTGGTGCTATATTTGTGGTGTATGTTGACCATAAAAGCTTTAAATATTTACAATCACAAAAGAAGCTAAACATGAGGCTGTATCGATACAAGTTTTGGGAGATTATGATTTCTCCATTGCCTACCACCCTGGGAAAGCTAATGTAGTAGCCGATGCATTAAGTCAAAAAGCTAGGTTGGCTCATCTACAAGCAATAAGAACATTCAAAAGCCAAAAGTTAGGTTTTAAGCTAAAATTAAAATAGCATACTTGGATTGCTAGAATGAAAGCATAGCCAGAACTATATAATGAAATACAATGAGCTCAGGCTAGAGATAAATAGATACTGAAACATAAGGAAAATGTCAGAAGTACTAAAGGATCCAAGTTCAATGTTGATGATCAAGGCACTTACCTATTCCGAAAAAAGATATGTGTACCAAAAGAAATCAAGAAAAAACTATTAAAAGAGACACATAAGACAAGATATATAATGCATCTTGGAGGAGCTAAAATGTATCGAGATTTAAAGATACAATTTTAGTGGAACAGGATGAAAAGCGATATAGCAGATTTTTTGCAAAAGGACTTGACTTGTCAGCTGGTGAAGGCAGAACACGAATAAACGTCATGGTTGTTACAACTACTTCCAATTCTTAACTTGAAATGGGAACAGATTACTATGGATTTTGTGACTAGTCTGCCAATGGATCGAGGAGGGTACAATAGTGTTTGGGTTGTAATAGACTACTTGACCAAGTCTGCGCATTTTTTACCAGTTGGAACATACTATCGGGTTGAAAAACTATCAAAGCTATATGTTAAGGAAATATTTTGACTACACAGAGTCCCGACTTGCATTGTATCAGATCGAGATCCAAATTTTATGTCAAGACTTTGGAAAAGTCTACAAAAGCATTTGGGAATAAAACCAAAGTTCAATTCTACTACCTATCAACAAATAAATGGGCAATCGGAATGAGTTATATAGATTTTGGGGGATATGCTAAGGGTTTATGTGCTAGACTTTGGAGAAAGTTGGATGCGGCACCTTTCATTGATTAAATTTGTCTATAACAATAGCTATCAGTAAACAATTCAAATGGCACCATACAAAGCCCTGTAAATGTTGATCTTTTGTACACTGGGATTTCAAAGAACATAAAGGTAACATTGATTAGTCTCTGAGTACCATAAGAACTGAGCTGATACAAGAGACAATTAAAAAAGTGTAAGTAATCAAGCAAAAAATGAAAGCGGCCCAAGATAGATAGAAGAGTTATGTAAATACTTAGAGGAAAGATCTAGAGTTTGAAGTCGAAGATCAAGTATTTCTTAAAGTTTTCCCAAGAAAAAGAGTCAGAAAAATTGGTAAAGGTGGAAAACTTAGCCAAAGATATGTTGGGCCCTATGAGATCTATGAGAGAATAGGACCAATTGCGTATCGTCTCATGTTACCCCAAGATCTTAAAGGAATACATGATGTCTTCCATATGTCACAACTTCGAAAGTACTATCCTGACCTTTCTCACATCATATCACTGGAATGTATACAATTGAAAAGTGATCTAACATATGAAGAGTAGCCCGTACATGTCTTGGATCAATAAGTTTGAAGCTCATAAATCCAAAAATTCCCCAAGTAAAGATGTTGTGGCACAACCATAACATCAAAGAAGTAATATAGGAAAGAAAAGATTTTATGCACCGACAATATTCTTAACTCTTCCAAGTTTCAAGTGAGAATCTGAAGACTAGATCTTTTAAAAGGGGGTTTGTAACGCCCCTAGAATTTTCTTGATTTGTACTAATTTATCGTCATTACTTTTATTTCCATGAATTTTAGCTTAATGGTTATTTGTAGAATTTTCATGGTCAATTTATAATTTCAAAAAACTTGATTCAATCTTATTTGAAACTTTTGGGGCATTTGTAATTATGGAAGACTTAATTACACAACTTTGGAGAAATATAGGGTTTGCGTTGAGGGCCTTAAGTTAACTAGGGTCCAGTCAAAATTTTGAATAATTAACTAGACTCAATTAAAATTATTCAAAAACCATTGGGGTAAATCTAAAATTTGAAAAAATCTAATTTATAAAAATTAGCAGAAATTGCATTTGAATCCCATTCCTTCTTCATTTCTTCCTCCCGTGACCACCTACCATCTCCACCGGTGATCTCCGCCCAACAGTTATTTTTTTTTCAAACTGATTAAAATGTTCTCCACACCAATTACTACACTCACACACTATATACATAGCTAAACAAGCGGTGCATCACCAAAAATGATAGGTTAAAAAATTGGCAACGATGAACCTTGATGAGCACGATCAAGATACGACCAAACACTAGTTTTGAATAGAGATTCTAAAAGCTCTTGACATGAGGAAGCTGAAAACCACCTTACATAAGAGAGTATAGTGGCGACAATGAAGAACGGTGATTGGAGAACGGTGGTAAGGAAACCCACTTCAAACTATTAAGCTTGATTGATTGGGCTCTAGGTGGGGGAACTTGAATCTAATTGTATCATTGGACTTAGGAGCTCGAGGGGAGCACTTTGGTGGTAACTTTAGGTTGCTCTGGTGGTAGCAGATGACGGCGGTGATGAAGCTAAGGTAGAATCTACTCCTCGATGCAGTGATCATAATGGTGTTCTCAATTGTTGGCGATTTGTGGGTAAATTAGTTAGAAAGAATTTGGTTATATATATACATGTTATATTCTATTATTTAGACCTTATAACCTAGCAAGTTTGAATATCATGGATTATATATATGCATGAATCATGAATAGATGGGATATTGTAAAACTGTGGTCCCCAAATGTGTAGTAATATATGCCAAATTGGGATTTAATGAGTTTAATAAGAAATTAAACCTTAATTTGTGGATTTAGGACTTAATCAATAATTTTTTAGGTTAATTATGAAGAAGGAAGCAATTATTGCAATTCTAGGTTAATATTGCGATACGATTATGTAATTAAAGACTAGTCAATATTCTGATAAGTGAAATCGATAAAAAATTGAGAGTTATTTTGGTGATACTAATTTTATTAGCCATTATTGGGATGATAGTGCTATTTAAGCATTTAACTATCACGTTAAGAGAATAATTAGTGATTTGGATTATGATAAGCATGATAGTGATGTTTGTTAAGAGTCAAACATGAATTTTGATTATAATTATGCTTTTTTGGATGGGTGATGGAGAGGTGGGTCTGAGGACAAGTGAACTGCTATTTTTTGGGTTCATTTCCTAAGATAACGAAAGTATGGGTCTACCATTTTGGCCTCCTTATACCTATTTGTTCTTGTGGCATAACCCTTGTGAAGGTTAATTTGCTTTATTATACTTAATTATTTTATTGAAATCTATACTAGATTGTGTGCTTGCTTGTAATTGGTTACTTGATTTGTATACTCCTGTGAGGGTTAGTACCTGTGTCACTCTGTTAAGTCATTCTTGTTTGTTCAAGCACCCAGAACTCCTTTTTATCTTGATCAGTACTTGTCACTGTTTGGTACTTATTTTCAACTTGAATTGTTATCAAAAGCATTACCGCCATACTCGCTTGTTTGAATCCCGTTATCTAGCTAGTTGGCTTAACTGTACTAGTTAGTCATTCAAATATTGCCTTGTTGGCAAATTTGATACATTGATTGGTACCTATTTTACTTGTTATACTTCCTGGAGATAGGACTTAGGCTGAGTGCCAATCCTATGCGGAATGCTGAAATACATGGGACACGCCTTGCAATCTGCCTAGGTGTCCATGATATGCTAAGTAACCCGCTTAGGTATCAATGGTATGTTAAGCAGTCCGCTTAGATATTCACAATGCACTATACAGTTCATATAGGCAATTCGTAATACAATCTGTATGGACACACCAATTGTATGCCAAGCTGTCACACTTTGAAAGTACTTGTTTGACTGGTATAGGGTGAATTGATATGTATGTCTTACTCGTTCTGTTGGAATGCATATGCAATAAGGGATTGCTCGTTTGTACTTGTTTTTTGTTTAATTGTAATATGCTCTTAAAGCAATAAGGTAGAAGAGTTTCCTATTTGCTATTCTCGTTCTTGCTTAAATCGTAACTGTACTTGTATTACTTTATGAGTTTTAAATCTATGAAGATGTTCTCTTTCCTTGACAGATCTCTATTACTGCTTAACATATTATCCCTCACTAAGTCCATTGGACTTATCCACATTCCCTTTAATTTTGTAGATAGGATTGAGTAAGAATGAAAGTTTGAATCCAGAATGAAGAGATGCTTCTTCTGTAATAGACTAGGTGTGCTTATATATATGGGTTATCAGAATGTTACATGTGAACTTAGAGATATTAAGATATGTCAGGATTGATAATGCTACCATGAGGTTGTACATACATTTTGTTGAATGTCCAAGAGGTGAACCTTGGCATGAATACTAATGTTTTGTAGTAATGGTTAAGATGAAATTTCTCCTGCTTATGGTATAATGACATTTGAAAGAAATTTTATGCCCTGTTGTTGGTATTACAGGTTCAGATTTAACATTGAATTATTTTTTATATCTCAACTTAGGATTACCTTGAGTGGGGTGTCACCTTAAAAATAATTACAATTCATGTTTCAATCACTTGAAGCAAAATAGATATTATTAGAAAATAAATTATTCAGCCATATAATTATTTTGGGCACATGCTAGTTTAAATATATATTTGAAAAGAATATTAAATGGATCAAATAAATATTTATCATATTCATATTCATTTATAATCGAATGTCTACTAATTGAATACGAATAATATTCACTTTAAACAAATATGAATAAAATTATGTATAATAAATGCAAATATGGACAATAAAAGCTTTTCAAAAAAAAATTTGTGCAAAAAAAATCACAGAAATACCATGTATTTGGGAGTTTTACAATTTTATGGTAAGTTGAACTTACCAAGCAAACTTTTAACGATCACTATTGAAAGTTGCACTTGGTAAGTGCAACTTCGAATGTACTATTCAAAGTTGCAGTCATAGACTTTAACTTTGAATAGCAACTAATTTTGTCTGCCTGTCACTTTCATAGCCAATGGAGGAGTTGCAATAGTATTATTGAAAGTTACAGTCTACAACCGTAACTTTAAGGCTGCAATTAGCCAATAAAATAGTTACTATTGAAAGTTGCGGTTGTAGACTACCTTCACATGAGTAAATTGCAAAAGACTAAAGAGTGTTGGCCGAATATCAACCAACACTCCTTATAAGTAGAAGTAGAGAGAAATGGAGAAAATGGAGGAAAGAAAGAAAATAGGAAAAAAAATAGAGAAGAAAATAGTCTACTTATAATTATTGTTTGATTGTGTCAACTGGAGAAATTTTATTAAGGTAAAAATTTAACTTTTCAGTATTAATTAAAAATTTTGTGGCACCCCCTCTCGGGGCATCACTCTAAGCAAAGAAGTCACCAATTCAAGTTTGAAATTTATTCAAATGATAACTAGAAAACCTAAATTTAATTATCTCAAAGTAAAACAAGTCATCCATAAAACATAATATATACAACTCCTATATCTTAAGATCATACAATATCCCCACAATATCTCTTACTAATAGTCTCGATTAGTTGGAAGCTATATATACAACCACACACCTAATCTATTACAAAATAGCTTCAGTCCAAAACATAATCCTTTGCCCCTTCACATTGACCTATCTAGAACAATAAAGATAATGAGAAGGATGAGTTTTAAGGACTCAGTCAGGAATTACATAATAGAAGTTGGAAAGAATAATGAACTGTAATAACAAATAAAAAGATCTTTTGATAACAATTCAAATGATGAAGTTATGACTACCAAGAATCAACCTTTAAACTTGAAAAAACATGAAACATATAAACAATTAATAGACCTATTGGCATCCTTCCTTATTGCTCCTCGATCAACATAAGATAACAATCAATAACAATTCATTTGAACACAATAACTTTCCCTTATCTCTCTACTTACTCAAGCACACAGCTCGACATAACAACTTACTCATATCACATGGTCAACCGCATGCCAAATCTCGTTACTCGCAGTTCACTAACTCCAACTACCTATACGTTAGGATCTTAGGTGGATACCAGCTAGAATACGTATCACTGTTAGTCTGTTATACTTGACTGTCTTTCCTAATATAGCCTCGGACCCAACTTCCCATGGCGTCCTTTCAAGTACAAACTTCCCAAAGGCGTCCCCATGGATTACATGAAATAATGCCAATAGAAAATAATTCACTTTCAAGTAATAACAAGCATGATATTCAACAATGGCCTATAAGGCCTATTCCATTAACAAAATACATGAACAATTACAAAAACCATCAATATAATTAGGTCTACTAAACCATTTCAATATCACGTTTTATTCATTATGAACAATGGAGGTGAGCCAACAAGGCTAGGGTATGATGGACAAAATTTGACAACGTGAAGAGACTTTCAAGCACCAAAACAACAAAAATAGTTTTAATCCCAAAGAATAACCCTCATAGGGGTGTTCAAATCAAATATTAGACAATAAAATAGAATTTGAGATCGAACAATAACCCTCATAGGGGTGCTCAACTTAGACAGCAAATAATATTTTGAATTTCCAAACAAACAGAGTACAGAACAGAAAGAGAAAACCTATATAGATGCATATCACAATCACAAGCAAATAGAAAAGTGCTAAAAATGTTGACCCTCATATGGGTTTTCAATAAGTAATGAGTAATTTTATACAAAGTAATAACCCAAAATGGGAGAACCACACCTTTGTTACCTTAGCAAATGCAGTTACAAGTTACAATCACTGATCCTCAAGTTCCACCTTTACACCACCTAACTAAGATAGCATAATTATAGTCAAAACCTACATTCGACCTTTTAATACATCAATATTGTGCTTGCTATAATTCAATATTACCAATTACCCTGTCTACACGATAATTTAAAGCTTAATGACTCTATCATCTCTGAAAATAGCTAATAACATTAAAGTTTCCCAAGTATGTTTCAATTTCCACATCTGTTTCATATTTCAAGAAATACTAACCCATTTATATACCTTTTAATCATTTTGACCTAATATCTCACTAGTTGCAAAATTCCAAGATTAACCTTATCTTATATACAAATCAAGGTCATCATAATTCTAAGCAATGCACATATATTGATTCCTAATCAAACTCCAAATAAATTGTCAATCATATATTGTTCAACTCATAATATAATCCTTAATGCCATACTTAAGTCCAATTCTTGGTATTATTCATGAATTTAGGTCCAAAATTCATAATTCCAAACTTCGTATTCTTTGCATAAGGTCAATCAACACATGTATGTACACATCTCATCTCATCTCAAAATCCAATTCTAGGCAAAGTATAAGGGTTGATAGGTAAGGTACAATCATGTATAACATGTATGTATATAACATGATACAACTAATTAAAAGTCCAAATTCACCACTGAGTGTTCGAAATCACAAACTAATAACACTAGAGTAATCGCCGCATCAAAAAGAAGACATTATATCTCTGTTGCCACCGAAAAAGTGACCACCATTTCAGAAATGCTCTTATCAATGAGAACTTTCCAAAATCGTCTTTGGTTTTGAGTTTTAAGGTCAGTAGCCACCAAATAGGCCAAAACAGCCATGAATTTCTTTTTGGCCACCACTCTTCGATCATCGCACTGCCGTTATTGGAACCTCTATACAAGACCAAAACTGTGATCCTTAAACTTAGGGCTCCCCGACCGTCCATCTAGAGCCTTATTTTGACCTCTCAATTGCTAGCAATCGAGAGATCGGTGAGGTAGGTTTCTTCTGCCTACTTATCACCGGTTGTTAGCACTCACCATCGTGCATATATGTGTGGATGTGGCCGAAGGGTAAGGTAAGTGGGTGTGTACAAAAAACTTGGGTGAGAACCTGATTGGGGGAGGGAGTTTGCTAGGTGGCAATAGGCACAAATAAAGGAGAGAAAGGAAGAATGAGATAAATAGTAAAAGAAAGGAAAAATGGGGAAGAAAAAGTTGCTGCCCATTTTTGTTAAATTCATTTTTTTTTTCATTTTGTAATTTGGTCCCTCAAAATTCTTTTTAATTTATACAATCAAGCCTAAGGCTTTAGGAAAAATTATGATTAGACCCTAGTTGACCTAGGGTTTCTCATGCAAGCCCCAAACTATCCAATAATTATGCAATCAAGTCTATAAAAATTATAATTTTAACCACAAAACTTTTTAAAATAATTAATAATATAAATTTGAAATTTCAAATAATGGAAAATTAATAAATATAATCAAGAAATCTATAAGAGTGTTATAGGCTCCCCCCTTAAAAGAATTTGGTCCCCATATTCTCACTTGAATGCTGAAAAAGTTCAGGGTATTGCTGGCACGTGAGATCTTCTCGCTCCCATGTTGCTTTTTCCACATTATGGTTACACCATAATATTTTGACTTGGAAAATCTTTTGGTTCCAAAGTTCTTAAAATTATCGATCTAGGATACATACTAGTTGTTCTTCATATGTCAAATCACCCTTCAACTGCATGTGCTCAAGTGAAATGATGTGAGAATGATCGCAATAATACTTGTGAAATTGTGATACATAGAAGACGTCATGTATCCCCACTAATTCTTAGGGCAACATAAGATGGTAAGCTACCAGCCAAATCCTTTCACATATCTCATACGACCCAACCTATCTTAGATTGAGCTTTTTGCCCTTACCAATTCTTCTAATTCCTTTCCTTGAGGACGCCTTGAGAAATACTTTATCACTAACTTTGAACTCTAAATCCTTCCTTCGCATATTTGCATAACTTTCTTCGTCTATCCTAGGCTGCTCTCATTTACAGCTTAATCATATGTACTTTTTCAATAGTTTCTTGAATTAGCTCAGGTTTTATAGCATTTGGTGACTTGTCAATATTACCTTAATATTTCTCTAAGTCCCAATGTACTGGTGATCAGTATTTCCTAGCATACAAGGCTTCGAACGATATTATTTGAATGATAAACTAATAGCTATTATTATAAGTAAACTCAATTAAAGTAAGATGTCGAATCCAACCTCCTCCAAAGTCCAAAACATATGCCCAAAGCATATCTTCCAATATTCTGATAACCTTTTCTGATTACCCATCTGATTGTAGATAAGCTATAAAACTGAACCATAGTCAAGTCCCCAAATACTTCTACAAACTCTTCCATAGTCTTAAAGTAAATTTTTGGTCTCGATCTGACATAATACTAGTGAGGATTCAATACAGTTGGACTATCTCTTTTATGTACAGTTTTGCTAACTTCTCAACATCATAATGTGTTCCAACTAGCAGAAAATGTGCGAATTTGGTGAGTCAATCTACTATCACCCAAATACTATCATATTTTTCCTGAGTTGTTGGCAGACTAGTTACAAAATCCATTGTAACATGTTCCCATTTCTAGTTAGGAATAGAAAGCAGTTGTAACAACCTTGAAGGTCGTTGATGTTCTGTCTTTACTAGTTGACAAGTTAGACACTTTTACACATAGTCTACAATGTCATTCTTCATACCATGCTACCAAAATTGTTTCTTAAGATCTTGGTACATCTTCATGCCTCTTAGATGTATCATGTATATCATTTTATGTGTCTTATTTAGTAATCTTTCTTTCATCCCTTCTGGCACACATCCTTTTATGGTACAATAGGGCACCTTGGCTATCAAGGCTAAATTCAGAGTCTTCAAAATTTTCAAGCATCCCCTTTTGTTTCAACATCCATTTGCCTCAATCTGGAGCTTGCCAAATTTCCTTATATAATTCAGTCTGTACTCTCATTCCTATAATCCAACCTCATTATTTCATTTTGATCACCACATCTGCTCTTAGACTTTCTGGTGCTTCTCTTTTTAGCATATGGGCTATTCGGTCTTTTGACTCAATGCATCTGCCACCACATTCATCTTTCCCATGTGGTAAACAATAAAGAAGTCATAGTCTTCCAGAAACTCCATCTACCTTCGTTGTTGCATATTTAAGTCCTTTTGAGAGTGTAAATACTTAAGGTTCTTATGATCAATGTATACCTCAATGTAGCTCCATAAAGATAATACCTCCAATTGGTCAGGGTAAACATTATTGCAGCCAACTCCAAATCATGAGTTAGGTAATTCTCTTTGTGTAGTTTTAGTTTTCTAAATGCATAAGTGATAACTCGCCCCATCTGCATCAACACACATCCAAGACCTTTTTTGAAAGTGTTGGTATACATGATAAATCTTTCCAATCCTTCTAGAAGAGCTAAAATTAGAGCGATGGTCAATTTGTTCTTCAATTCCTGGAAACTTTGCTCACATTCATCACTCTAGTTAAACAACTGATCTTTTTAGGTTAATTTAGTTAATGAGTTGATTATTTTAGAAAAATATTTTACAAATATTCGGTAATAGCCAGTAAGTCCCAAGAAATTATGAACTTCCATTACAATTTTGGGTTTTTTCTAGCTGACTATTGCCTCTATCTTAGAGGGATCAACCGCTATCCCATCTTGAGATATGACATGTCCAAAAAATGCTACTTGTTCTATATAGAACTCACACATACTAAATTTGGCAAATAATTGATTCTCTTTCAGAGTTTTAAGAACTAAGTACAAGTGCTTAGCATGCTCTTCTCTAGATTTGTGGAATTCTAGAATGTCATCGATAAAGATGACTACAAACTAGTCTAGATAAGGTCTGAAAATTTGGTATATTAAGTCCATGAATGTGGTTGACACATTAGTTAGTCCGAAGGGCATCACAACAAACTCAAAATTATCGTATCGAGAATTGAAAGTTGTCTTTGGAATATCTTCTTCTTTGATTTCCAATTGATAGTACCCCTATCTCAAATCTAAATTTGAGAAGACTCTCGAACCCTTGTAGCAAATTGAACAACTCCTCTACATGGGGTAAGAGTACTTGTTCTTGATTACAACTTTGTTCAAGTCTCGATAACCAATGCACATTCTAAGGGATCCATCCTTCTTTTTGACAAATAGTACTGAGGCTTCCCAAGGGATGTTCTTGATCTAATAAACCACTTTTCTAGTAACTCTTGGAATTGATTCTTCAGTTCCTCAAGCTCTACAAGGACCATTTGGTAAGAGGTGTTAGAGAAAGGTGTGGTCTCATGGAGAGTGTGAATTACAAATTCTATCTCCTTATTTGTGGGTAACAAGCTTAATTCTTCTAAAAATACTTCTAGATACATAACTACCATTTCCACCTTTCAATCTTAATTATATCTCGAGGCTTGTTGATAAGGTATGCCAAAAATCCTTGCCCACCTACCCTCAGAACCTTTCTAGCCTTTATTGCAGATATAATAAGTACCGATGAGGTATTATTTGTGGGATAGTGTGTAGGTACTAATATTTTGTCCCTGAGAGTGAGACACTTGGTGTAACAGTTTATCTGTGCCTGATATTTATATAGTCAATCCATGCCAAGGATCAAATCAAATCCTTATATAGGCATTTGTATAAGATCAGTTAAAAATAGGCTATCTATAATCAAAATCGGGCAATCTCTATGGACTCACCCATCATTAACCTTATTCCTGAAGGTGTTTGAACTTCTATGTGATATGCTATAACTTCAAATTGCATATTTAATTTTTTAGAAATTTTAGCAAATATAAAAGAATGCAAAACGCCACAATTATATAAGGCATTTCCAATAATTCTAGAAATAAAAATTGTACCTTCAACCACATTAGAGAGATCGAGCGCTTCTTCTCCCGTTATGGCATGTGCTCGAACCTTTGGCTTTTCCACTAAATCCTGCAACCTATTTTCCCTTCTTTGCGAGAGTTGGCCTTCTTAGATTAGGGCAGTCTTTGATAAGGTGCTAATCACTGCTACAGTTTATGCACTTGCCAAGCTTTTTCCAACACTCTTACTCATCATAACCCAACTTTCCATAAAACCTACATATCTTTGGTGCTAGATTTGAAGCTTCACTAGTCTGTAACTTTGTTTTTTTTTCTAGAATTGTTTGGCCCACTTGGTAGAAACCTCTTTTTTTGTCCTTTCTCTTCAATCTTTTCAATCTCTCTCAAATACGCTTCTACCTCTAGTGCCTTACTTATTGTGCGATTGAAATTTAGGAGATCATATAAGAAAAGGCCCCATCTTAGCTCAATCCGTAACCCTTCTACAAACTTACAAACTTGCTGCCTCTTATCTGCTAGTACATGAGGTGCATATCGAATCAATTAGTTAAATGAAGCTTCATACTAACTGACTGTGGATGCTCCTTGGATAAATTCCATAAATTCCCTTTCTCTAGCATACTTGATTACTTCTAGTACATATTTTTTCATAAACTCCTGAGTGAAGTTTTTCCAAGTCCACAGAATTCCTTCTATAGTCCACCTATGATAGATTAATTGCCACCAATCGTGTATAAGACCATCCAGTAGAAATGTGGCATACCGTATCTTTTGTTTATTTGGATATCTCAAGGTCCTAAATATCTTTTCTAAACTTTTAACCTATATCTCAGCTTTTCCATTAATTAGTTTCCCTAGGAACTTCAGGGGTTGCAATCGGAGGAACTGATCTAAAGCTCAATCCTCTATTGGCTCTTCAGCATTTCCTACTCAGCTACCTTGTCTTTGCTGCTGACAAAACTGCATGAACTGTTGCCACATATAGAACATAGGCTCAATTGGTTAGCCCGAACCTGGTTGATTAACTTGAGAAGTCTATGAAACCACTTCCTCAGGCAGGATTGGCTTCTCAACTGGTGCTCTTTATCTAGGAACACATTACGCCATTTCCCGTAGACTGGGAGGCCTCTCCCTTCTCCATCGAGTTGCTTAGGACGATTTAGGTACATAAGAACCTTCATAGGATGCCATTATTTTTCTTAGACCGTCCTCAATTCCTACTGCCAAGATCACCCAATGACATCTAAAGTCAGTGAAAAAAAATTAATCTTAAAGATAAAGTTAAAAGAAATTGACAAATCAACCAAGTTCAAACAACGATGATCAAATCGTTAAAAGCTAGCCAACAACTTCTATCATCCCCTCAACCTTATTCACCACTCCTACCTAGCTCATCTCATATACACAATCAAGGTTTCTTCGCAAAAAAAGGCTCAAGACTCATGTATGAAAGTAAAGTTTACTACTAGTTGACTATCTTAGATATAAGCCCTTATTTCTTATAAACTCACCACGTATCCTACCAATACCTATTTACCTAGGTCATCAACAAACTTAGGCTTTGATACCACCTCTGTGGCACCTTCTCTTGGAGCATCACCCTAAGTAAGGAGCCACCAATTCAAGCCTGAAATCTATTCAAACAATAACTAGAAAACTTGAAATTTAATCATCCCGAAGTAAAACAAGTTATCCATAAAACATAATATATATACAACTCCTTTATCTTAAGATCATACAACATCCCCACAATATCTCTTACTAATAGTTTTGATTAAGTGGAAACTATGTATACAACCACACCCCTAATCTATTACAAAATAACTTTAGTCTAAAACATGATCCTTTGCCCTTTTACCTTAACCTGTTTGGAACAATAAAGATAATGAGAAGGGTGATTCTTAAGGACTTAGTGAGGGATTACATAATAGAAGTTGGAGAGAATGATGAATTGTAATAACAAATAATAAGAACTTTTGATAACAATTCAAACGATCAAGTTATGACTAACAAGAATCAATCTTTAAACTTGAAAGAACACGAAACATGTAACAATTATCAAACCTGTTAGCATCCTTTCTTATTCCTTCTCGATCAATACAAGATAATAATCAATAACAATTCATTTGAACACAAGAACTTTCCCTTATCTCGCCACTTGTTCGAACACACAGCTCGATGTGTAACAACTTACTTACACGGCATGGTCAACTGCATGTTAGATCCCACCACTCACAGTTTACTACCTCCAGCTACCTATAAGTCAGGATCTTAGATGGATACTAGCCAAAAGACCTATCATTGTCGGTCTATTCTGCCCAATTATCTTTTTGGATCTAGCCCCAAGCCTAACTTCTCGTGGCATCCCTCCAGGTAGAAACTTCCAAAGGGCATCCCTATAGGTCGCATAAAATAATACTAATAGGTAACAATTTACTTTCAAGCAATAACAAGCATGATATTCAACAATGGCCTACAAGACCTATTCCAATAACAAGATATGTGAACAATTAAGAAAACTATCAATACAATTAGGTCTACCAAACCATTTCAATATCACTTTTCATTCATCAAGATCAAAAAGGGTAAGCCAGCAAGGCTAAGGTATGAGAGACAAAATTTAACAACATAAAGAGAATTCTGGGCATCAAAACAACTAAAATAGTTTTGATGTCAAAGAATAACCCTCACAGGGATGTTCAAATCAAATATCAGGCAATAAAATAGAATTTGAGATCGAACAATAACCCTTACAAGGGTACTCAACTTGGACAACAAATAACATTTTAAATTTTCAAACAAACAGAGTATGGAGAAGAATCCACACAAGAGCGTATCACAATCACAAATAGATAAAAAAGTGCCAAAAAAGTAGACCCTCACATGGGTTTTTAATAAGTAATGAGTAAGCTTATACAAAGCAATAACCTAAAGTGGGAGAACCTCACCTTCGTTAGCTTAGCAAATGCAGTCAAAAGTCACAATCACTGATCCTCAAGTTCTGTCTCTTCACCACTTAACCAAGATAGCATAATTATAGTCCAAACCCGTATTCAACCTTTCAATGCATCAATATCATGCTTACTATAATCCAAAATTACCAATTAACCCATTAACATGATAATTTAAAGCTTAACAACTCTATCATCTTGAAAAATAGCTAATAACATTAAGGTTTCCCAAGTACGTTTCAATTTCCACATCTATTTCATATGTCAAGAAATACTAGCCCATTTATATACCTTTCCATCATTTTAAGCTAATATCTCACTAGTTGCAAAATTCCAAGATTAACCTCATCTTATATATAAATCAAGATCATCATCATTCTAAGCAATGCACATATATTGATTCTTAATTAATTTCCAATAATATACCGTTCAACTTATAATACAATCCTTAATGCCATAGTTAAGTCCAATTCTTAGCGTTATTCATGAATTTAGGTCCAAAATTCATAATTCCAAACTCCTTATTCTTTGCATAGGGTCAATCAACACATACATGTACTCATCTCATCTCAAAACCTAATTCTAGGTAAGGTACAAGGGTTGATAGGTAAGGTACAATCATGTATAACATGTGTGTGTATAACATGATACAACTAATCAAAAGTCTAAATTCGCCATCGAGTGTTTGAAATCACATACTAATAGCATTAGAGTAATCGTCATGTCAAGGAGAACACACTGTATCTCTGCTGCCATTGAAAAATTGACCACCACCACAAAAATGTTCCTATAGATGAGAGCTTTCCAATGTCACCTTTGATTTTGAGTTTCAAAGTCAGCAGCCACCAGAATGGGCTAAAACAGTAATGAATTTCCTTCCACCACCACTCTCCAATCACTGTGCCACTATTGGAAAAACTCCATGCAAGACCACCATCATGATCCTCGAGATGATGGCTCCCAAACTATCCATACAGAGCCTTATTTTGACCTCTCAATTGCCGACAATCGAGAGACCTATAAGGTGGGTTTCATCTACTTACTCATCACCGGTAGGTAGCACTCGTCGTCGTGCATGAGTTTGTAGGCGTGGCTGGAGGGTGAGGGTAGGCGTGTGTGTATGGTGAAGTTAGGCGAGAACCTGGCTGGCTAAAGGAGTTTGTCGGGTAGTGATGGGCGCGGATGAAAAAGAAAAAAGGAAAGGAAAAAAGAGAAAGAAAGAATTGTTGTCCGTTTTTGTTAAATTCATTTTTTTTCATTTTATGATTTGGTCCCTCAAATTTTTTTTAAGTTATACAATCAAGCCCAAGGCTTTAGGAAAAATTATGATTAAACCCTAGTTAACTTAGGGTTTCTCATGCAAGCCCCCAACTATCCAAAAATTGTGTAATCAAGTCTATAGAAATTATAATTTTAACCACAAAACTTCTTAAAATAATTAATAGTATAAATTTCATGACATTTCAAATAATGGCAAGATAATAAATATAATCAAGAAATTTCTAGGGTTGTTACAATTTTATATTTTACTTACTGTATTATTTATTTATTTATCATGTTTTAATTTTTTGTAGAATGCAAATTCGAAAAGAATTAAACAATTCAATTCAATTTTCTTTTCCACAAATATTTAGGTTAGTGTATTTTTTTATGGGTTGATTTTTTTTATCTTTTCTAATAATATTTTTGTTCACTATTATATGTAGTGTTAATTAATTTTTGTACTGTTGAAATATTGCACAATGTAAATCTTAATATTTTATTAAATTTTATGATAGTTATTTATTAAACTAATTAATTAATATAAATTATGTGTCTATTTGTGGAAGGTATGTCGACTTCGAGTACCATTGTTGTTCTTATACACTTTGGCAGAAAAATTACTAGAAATTCTCACTCAATAGATTATGATTGTCTTGCTCGTAGCATCATTAGAGTATCTCATAAAATAATATATTCTAATTTGTGCTACAAAATCTATGGTGCAACGATCATTGATAACAACAACTATCAACTAAAAATTCAAGCAAAATTCTATTTGGATAAATAGTATGGGATATCTACACTTGTGGAAATACAAAATAATAATGGTTTATCTATGTTGTTTGGTCCACAATATCAACTCGATAGTGTGGAATTATATATTAAGCCAGAAGTAATATGTCACACTAGTGTTCAGAATATTTTTGGAAAAGGGTCTTAGATGGGGCTTTTGATGCAACCCAAAGGTCATTCTATCTCTTACCAAGATTTTGGATGGGATCAACCATACCAATTCAATTAGAAATAAATGCTCTTGTGGTTATGCAAGGGTTTGCAAATGTTGGAATTTATGATTTTAGTGAGGGCCCTTCTACCTCTCATCAAGTTTTCAAAGGAGAGCAAGATCACCCAGCACATTTCATTCATGATGGTAAACCAAAGCTACAAGTAGATAGTTTTCGTGAAGAAAAGTTGAGGGATTTAGAACCATCTGAAAATAACAGTAATGATTTCAATGGTAGTGAGATGATATGGTAGATGTCAACAAAATAGAAGAGCTACTACTTTTATGTGGCCAGGGAACATCTTTCTAATAATAACCACATGAGATGAAAAGAATGACATCCACAACTATGCAACCAAATCTGTATCCCATTTTTCCATTCTTCAATCTAATAAATGATAATGATATATTTATACAGGCAAATTCTATTGATATTCCAACCCATGGTTGGACTGAGTTTTATGACTCAACTAAAGGAGCACTCTATGTGAGAATGATATTCAAAAGTAAGGAGCATCTTATCACTTTTATGAAAGATTATTCCGTACGAGTGGCGATGCAAGAATATTGTGCTCTAGAGAGCACACCAAGTTACAAAAAGTGGTGTGCAGACTTATTAACAAAGAACAACCTTCTTATCCGTGGAGTGTGAGGGGAATATTTAAAGAGAAAAAGGGATTGTCAAGAATTACCAAGTACGGAGGCCCTCACACATGCCTTATGGATGAAGCTTTTATGGATCATCAAAATTTAAGCAGAAATATGATTACTTTGGACCTATTGGACACTGTTTGAGTTAATCCAAGTTATGGGGTTACAAGTGTGCAAATGATGGTAAAAAATAAGTATGGTTATGAAATCCCTTAAGCTAGGGCATAGAATAGCATGAAACGTATCAAACTTTAGAGACCTCAGTAAGAAAATTACACAAATATTTTGGAGCTCTCTAGAAGTAGAATTCAGGAACAATTATTGAATAGAGTCATCTTGAGACAAGCATACCGGGACAAAATATGTTGAAATACATCTTTTAGGCATTTTGACCACATATAGAAGGGTTCAAACATTGCCGCAAACTCATCAGTGTAGATGGAACTCATCTATACACAAAGTATAAACAGAAAATGCTTGTTGTAGTAGCCATAGATGTAAATCAAAATATTATGCCTATAGCTTTTGCCATAGTAGATGAGGAAACTTTGATGTCTTGGAGATGGTTTCTTCGAATGTTGGCGAAACATATTATCAGAGGGGCTGATAGCTATTGTTTACTTTATGATCATCATCGTAGTATTTTGGTTGCTGTAAAGAGCATACCTAATTTCACGCCCCTTTGTGGAGTGCATTGATTTTGTTTGAGACATGTGTGTTCTAATTTCAATAAACATTTTAAGAATGTTCAATTAAAGGACATGTGATGGAAAACTGGTGCTGCAATTCAAATCCAAAATTTTGGAAAAAAGATGAAGGATATAAAGAATATTAATGAACGTGCTTACTCCTACTTGGAAAGGATAGATAAGAGCCAATGGACATTATCTCATGATGGAGGATGGCATTTTGGTATTTTGACCACAAACATATCCAAATGTATAAATGGGGTGAGAAAAAGTGCTCACCGACAACCAATTACAACTATTGCTCAAACAACATCTAATTGTTGTGTGAAATATTTTCTTTCATTAGATCACTAATGCCCGTAGGATAAGGAAAAATGATCAATTATGGGCTAATTATTCTTTTAACATTTACACAAAATGGCAACACCACTCTGTTAATTATTTTATGCAAATGATTAATTATGCTCAACAATCTACTTTGGTCATTACTAGAATGGACACATCATGTGGGAATCATACTCACGTTGTGAAGCTTCGAACATAAGAGTGCTCATGTGGGAAATAGGCTAATTATGAAATTTTGTGCTCATATGTAATGCAAGTATGTTGAACATCTAGGTCAAATATGCATCACTTGTAAAGGAATATTATAAGGTGGAACATTACATTACAACTTATAAAGAGAGAATTGAACCCTTATGGTTGGAGGATTATTAGACTGATGCTAACTTTGAGCTAGTCCACAACCCTGCACGTTGGTAATGATGTATTGTAGATAGAGACTACACCACTCGAATTCAAAATAAAATGGACTGGCCTTAAAAAAGAGACAACAAGCACGTCGCCTTCAAGAAGTTCAGAATGCACAACAAGCCCTTGAAAGACCAAATCCCTAGCTTTTTTATACTTTTTATATTTAGAAATTTGTAAGTAAAATGATTTTTTTATGCTTTCTTTGTAATGTTTGTGTGTCTTCTTTATTACTTATTTTCAAGTGCATTCATTGTAATTTTTATGTGTCTTCTTTGTTACATGTTATGTGGAACTAATATTTGCAATCGTGATCCCAATTAAATCATTAAAAATACAAATATGAACCAATGATATTGTTACGCAAGATTCTAATCTACTTCATCAGACATGGGATAATCAAATTTATAGTCAAGATGGTTAACTACATTATGAATTTCACAATGTGTGAGTTTTTAACCTCGTGCAAAATAGAGTTCTTATGCTAGTTGGAAGATGTGATACATACGACGCATAAGCGTTCTATTATTTCTTTTCATTATTTTTGCAACAGATATTATACAATTTTTCTCTCTATTCCTTTGCATTGACAATAACCAATGCTGTGGAATTCTCACACGAAGTATTTGAAGATCAGTTACTAACTCCTCATATTCATTAACTCTGTATGCCCATTCCTTTTGAAGTCCACAATAATATTTTGTTGGATCATCATTCCAAAGTGATTGATAATCATTATTTTTTTCTCTCAATAACCATGTGTATCTTTGCTCAAAAAATGGATCATCTCCCATCTAAGATGAAATATAGAAGATAAGAAAATTTTAAATGTTACTTATATGAGTATTGGGTTATGCACTTATATGTGGAAAAAGTGGTGATCGATCATGTGTCAAAGTGGTGTAGTCATTGTGGACTTTGATCTATTCTTGATTAGCTGACATTATATAATTATTTACTAACACTTCACCTGCCTGATTTTTGTGCAAGATTGATGATGTTGGATGCATGCCTTTAATGCGGAGTATAGTCTTTGTCATCCTTGTGTGCCTCAGTAATAATATCTATTGAAATAAGTGCAGGGTGTACCATATTTTTAATTTTAAATTGTCTATAAATATGTAAAATGAGAAAATTTTAACTACCTGTCAAAATGGAACCATTCAAAGTACTAAAATTACATTATACTCTAGGCGATATTTTTCACGCCATGGGTTGTAGTTTGTAACACCCCTAAAATTTAGTATTTGGAGAAAATATGGATTTAAAAATCAAGATACAAGTTGGTCGATTTTTAGGAATCTAGAAATTTTGGGTCAATTCGTAAATTTACAAATCTTGATTAGACAATGTTTCATTGTTTTGGGGTTTGCATGGAAGCCTTCTAGGTTATCTAGGTCAAAATTTCATTTTCATAAACTGGAGAACTCAATTGAGAATAGTAATGAAGTTTTGAAGGTCAATTGATAGTTTCTAAAAACTTACCTTGAAATATATCAATTACATTCCCCCTATTCCGTCTTCATTTTTCCTTTCTTCCCCACCAAAGGCCACCATCTCTCTCACTAGCAATCACATGTAGCCACACCTCAAAACAAAAATCTAAACCATCCAGCCCCATCCTTTTATTCCCAAAACTTCAACCATACCACATGCATCCTCTTTTCATCAGCACACCACTAAAAAGGTAAAGATTGAGATGAGCCACGGCAATCGTTGGTGTGTTTTTCATCTTCGGTGACCAAAGTTGAAGTATGAATACTGAATTTTGTGGCTCTTAGCTCAAGGATCATGAAGGTAGCTTTGGATTGAAATTTAGAGCATCGGTGAAAACAGAATTGAAGAAAATCTATGCAGTAATGCTATAGTATTTTTTGGCCAAATGAATGGCTAGTTGATAGAAAATGTAGAAATTAACTTGGGTGTTCTGTTGGTTAAGCTTAAAGGCATCTTTCAGTGGTGGCATTGACCAACTCCGACCATGGCAGAGTTGGGATAGTTTTTTCAACTCATCATGATGATCATGGTGGTGTTCTTGGTTTGAGATTTTAACATCCTGATACAAAGATTTGGGTAATAACTAGAGAGTTCAGATTTTAGCTTATACCATTCCAATTGTGAAACTTGTATTATGTCAAGAATGAAAAATTGATATATGATTGGTGTGTATATTCCAATGCATGGACTATTATATGGCTTATGGGACCTGAATTTAAATTTATCATATGATAATTTGGGTTAATTAAGTTGGTTAAAGGATTTGAAACCCTAATTTTGTGGATTTGGAATCTAAGAATAAAATTGGGTTACTAAGAATAATTAGATATGGGAATTTAGATATAAGCCATGCATATATGATTCTAAATGTTTAATAGACCCAAATTTAGTATATTATGCAATAACCTCGATTAAATAAGTAGATTAGGTGATAAAACCTTAATTTTATAAATTTGAGACTTAAGTAACAATAATTAAGTTAATTAAGATAATTGAGCTATTGCTTTGATTTGGGATAATGATATGATCTTAATTATATAATTAAGGACCTGATTATATTCCTTTATTGCAATAGCATTATTAGCATATCCTTATCGAGGCTATTGATTTAACTAATTAAGTATTGATTTTAGACCATTATTTGTATAAATGTGATTATATGGTCAAATGAGGATCTTAACTATGGAACCAATTCTTTTTGATTAGATATCGTGGAATTTGGGACTTGCTAACCAGTAGACTACTGATCGTAACCTACATTTTAAGACTATGAGGTGAGGGTCTGCCACTTTAGCACTTTTTCGTACCTGTTTATTATTATGATACACCCCTATTAGGGTTTCTGTTTCTATATCATGCCTGTTGGAATCTATATATTACTTGAAATCTTGATCACTATCCATTATCCGATGTATACACCCCTGTAAGGGTTATTGCTTATTTCTATTTTAGTGTCCAGAATTCTTATTATATTATTCAATCTGTGTCCCTTGTACCCCACAGACTAGCCGGCCAACCTCATTTTAGTTGTTAGCTTTTTATAAAAGTGTTGATTGTTAAAGAAATCTTGTCAATCTAGAGTTCCACTGTATTTTCCCTATTCACTCATTTTGTAACCCTAAAATGGCCTTGTTAGCTAGTTTATTAAAGTTCTAGGTTGTACCTTGTTATATTCTTGACCATTTTGAATATCTTGTTCGATTAGTACTGTAAAATATAGGCCAGGCAGAGCAAAGAGCTATACTAGTTGACAAAACATGTCTAGTGGGGGCCTTTCTTGAGGCTACCCCATTAGCACCTCTGAATTTCAGTACTAGACCTCTTCCATACTTTACTTGGTTATACTCATGTTTATTATGTTTAAAGGTTAAATTCTTATATGTTGGCATTACATTATATAAACCCATGGACGCCATGGGCAGATATCACCTAGAGGTACGCCACGGGGGGATTTAAGCATAAGGACTAGGTCCAAAAAATGGCCAGGCAGAACGGACCGATGGATACAGGCTGGAGGTAGCAAACTATAAGTAACAGAATCCAACATATGACCAGCCATGCCATATAATAAGTTATTACACACCAAGTTGTGTGCTCAAGCAATGGAGCGATAAGGAAATTTTATTTATATTATAATGATGCTCGATAGTAGCAATTATAAATTTGATGTAGTAGTAATCAAGTTAGAATGACCAACAGTCTGTAAAGTTTGATATCATATGTGTCATGTACTCTGTTGATCATGTTAAAAAGTTTTATTTATTAATGAATTTGTTTATTGATTATTGTATCTCAATAACTTTCCTTTGAATTCTATCATTTTCTTCTCCCTCACTAAGTCCTTAGGACCTATGTCCTGTACTATTTTGATTTTCTGAGACTATAATAGATGATGAACTCGGACCTCCGACTTGGACATAAACATATTTTGTAATAGATCAGGTGTTTGAATATATATGGAATAATTTGAATGTCAAGTTTAGATTTAGAGATGTTGTGATATATCAAGATTGACAATAATAACCTAAAGGTATGTATATGTTTTGCTAAGTGTTAAGGAATGAACCACGGGATGTGTTTAGCGTTTTGTCAAGGTCTGTTTAAGTTGAAGTCTACTATTGTCTTGAATAAGTTCTAAAAAATTTTCTTATGGGCCTATTGCCTTTTTATGGTTTAAAATTAAGATTGAATTGGTTGCACCTCAACTTGGGTGTTGTCCTGAGATGGGGTGCTACATAGTTGGCTCTTGGACAATAATTATTGTTATTCATTAAATCCAAGGCAAAGATACTCTACCTTATATTTAGCAATAATGGAAGATGAATTGCAACTGTGTACAAGAACAAGATGGACTTGTAATAGATAGTTGTGATCTTGGTATTCTTTATCCTCTATGTAAATCCATCACCCTGCCTTGAGACATAACTCAAGAGAAAACATTAGCCCTCAATCACATACATGAAGGAAATAATAGGATAGCTATGCGCATATATCGTCATAATTTTCAACAAATATTAAGACTATACATCATCAAGAATAAGTAATGAAGCAAGAGCTTGATGGGCACTTAGCATTGGTCATATTTATCGGTTAGATGTTGAAATGTTAGATGAAGAGAATCATTAGGATTTCTTTTATTATGTCTTAAATTTTGTAATTTTTATTCTAGTAGATTTTTTTTTATGCATTAATTTATGTGCATTCAAATCTTGAACATTTCTTTGTTTTTTTTCTTGAGCTAAGAGGAATCCAACCATGGCTTTAGTTTCTAATTTGGAGTTAAACGAAGAAGAATGGAATGTGGGAAAAGGTTGGGCAAGTTTTGAAATTAGATTAATTTTTGTCCTCATATATATTTATAAGTATTTTTAGACTTCTTCAATTTGGCCCCAAAAATATAATTTCAAATGAAAGATACATATCCTTTAACAATTGATTTACACTCTACATATGAGTGAACAAAAATACTAAGAAAAAAGAAAAAAAGATGAAAATAATAAACAAACATGAGTATTGGTAGAAAATAATATTGAATAATATTGTTTAACTCCTTCGAATTTCCCGTTCTACCCAAACTGCAAGCATAAAGAATAAATATATATGTAAATATTTATTAAAGCAAAAAATTTTAATTTAGCACTCAAAATTTAAATTCTTACCTTAATAAAACTTCTCCACCTTAAATAATCAAACAATTACTACAATTAATTTTTTTTCCTTTTTCTTTTATGTCTTTTTTTCCCTCTCCTTTTCCTCTCCCTTCTGCACGGACATTATGAAACCCATAAGCTTCACAAAACGTGTGAAAATTGTAGGCTTTAAGCTATGTGTGCCAACCAAAGTTGCGGCCTTTACAAAATAGTTACCATTGAAAATTGTAATTGTAGACTGCAACTTTCAATAGTACTATTGCAACTCCTTCGTTGGCTGCAAAAGTGATAGGCTAACTAAAAATTAGTTTCTATTCAAAGTTGCGGTCTATGACCGCAACTTTGAATAGTACATTCAGAAGTTACACTTACCAAGTGCAACTTTCAATAATGACCATTAGAAGTTGTGCTTGGTAAGTGCAACTTACCATAAAACTGTAAAACCCCCAAAAACACAATATTTCTGTGAAATTTTTTTTCACAATTTTTTTTAAAAAGCCAACAATAAATGATATTATGATTATCCATTTACAACCCTACATCCCTCTATCCAAATCCCACATCTTGACTCCTATATTCCCAACCTCAACTCAAATTCCATTCACTATTCATGCTCTAAATCCTTTGAGATTTTTGTTCTCAATAAATCCATCATGGTACACAAGATCCCTTTGCCCTACCTACCCAACTCTCTATCTCTCCTCAACACTTTTTCCAATACATACGATAGTGGGATTTCACTTGTTCTTCGGAGCAATTGTCCACCAGCAACTAAAAATAGGCAATTTATACACTTGTCTCTCATTTTTTCTTGGCAATGCTATAATTACATTTGTTATCATGCTCTTCTAGTACAAAAGGCGATGCTTGGCTCAATAGAGCCTAGCTCTAAAAAGGCAACTTCATTCCTAGTTTTGCTACCTTAGTTTAGCCTCCGCACTTTAACAAGCTCCATAGCCCCTAATTGATTATTTATTTGCCCTGATTATATCCCCACGGCATAAATTTTAGGCTTTTATTGATGAAATTCTTGTCTCTACGGCAATAGGAAAGAAGGTATTGGCTTCACCCTCCATGTAAAAGAAAAAGGCCAATTAGTTGCCCAAAAGCATGCCATCTAATAGAGCTAGTACTTGTCTCCAAGGATAGAGCCAGAATCTTTCTTTATGGAGATGAAATTCTGAATTACCAAAAATATGAAATATATATATATGTGTGTGTGTGTGTGTATTTTTATTTCACATATATACAATGAAGTACAATGGTTAAAAGACATTTTCAATAAGGGGCAAATTTATAATTTGAAGATGGCAAAAGTGCAATATTTTAAAAATTTTAGAGAATGAAGTTTTAATATATTGAGAGGGGGAAAAGTGTAATATTTTTAAAATTTAAATATAAAAAATGAAGTTTTAATATTTTGAGAGGGGTGGGTACCCTTATCAGCCCCATGGGCTCCATCTCTTCTTCTCTCTATCCCACCTATACCTGAATAGATTGAAATCCCCTTACTTTAGGTATTGCTTTCATGGAATGACTATCGAAGCAACTTGAGAATGATAGTGTAAGATATTTTCTAGCTAAATGGGTAGGGTTCAGCACTTAAGGTCCTTATTTGCTCTTATATTTCTTATTTATTGCAAGATATAATTTAGCATTAACAATGAGGGAGTTTTGAATACAAGAATGAAGAATTTTTTAAGTGAAAGATGTCAAGTATTATCTTTAAACAATACATAAACTTTCCAAAAAGTTGCAAATATTGATTATGTCCTAAAATACCAAAATCAAACTAAAAAAATCATTCTAATTTTTAGTTAGCATGTGGAAGTCATTTTGTTATGTTCTATGTTATAATTGATTCAATCATTGCAGAAAATGCCATTATACATTTTTTAATCTATTTTAACAGGAAATGTACTGAGTAATAATTTTTTCTCCTTCTTTTCTTCTTCCCAAATCACACAAATATTTTTTCTTTCATTTTTTTTGGGGGGGGGG